>CAMZMU010000041.1:145531007-145858684 GCA_947311845.1 Poa pratensis
GGTGAAGTGCTCGCTCTTGAGCCGCGACACCACCGACAGCTGCGCGCAGAACTCGTCCTCGGGCTGCCCGAGCCGCCGTTGTCGAACATCTTGACGGCAACGTCTCGCCGGTGCTCAGCTGGCGCGGTACACGCGGCCGTTAGGAGCCATCCCCGACCACGACCGGGCGCCGAAAGTTGCCCGTTAGGCGGTTGAGCTCCGCCAGCTTGACGGCCGGCACGTCGATCGGCAGCACCTTCGCCGGCCCCACGCCGTTCCTCGGCGCGTTCGGCCCTCTCGCTTGAGCTGCGATAATAACGAGATTGATTGGTCTATATATACGCATTGCATTGTAGAACCAGAACTAATTAAAGGGAACGTAGAATATGATTAAGAACCAGTGCTCGCGGAGGCGGCGTGGCCGGGTAGAGCGGGACGATCGGCTCCTCCTCTCGCCGGCGCAGCACCACATCCTTAATGGCAAGAAACGCACAGCTCCGAGGAAGGCCGGTCTGGATGCTAGGCTAGATCAAGAAACTTGGCCAGTCCGATCGTGCAAGAAAGCTGGCAACATTGTTACATTGAACGTACCGAACATATATGGGTAGAGGGTGTGGTGTTAGGGGAAACGACGTGAACCGGTCGACGCGATTCCGGGCGGCGATTGCAATCGTCCGCTCTCGCTCGGCTACGTGCTTCCTGCGCAGTTCATGTTGGCCTGCAGTGCTGGTGGGTTCATGCACGGCAACGAATCAGCGTGCACGTCCTGACAGGCACGTAACAATGTTACCCGGAGAAGTTGTTTATAGTTTCTAGTACTATCTGCTGAACAATGAATGATTTGCTCTGGCCAGAGTTGGGGCAATTGTCAAATGGAGCTGCGGACCAACTGCCGCATCGAAGAGAAATTCAGGTCAAACTGATTGCCCACGATTGTGCCGCAGCTCCGACGAGCTGCCGTGCAACCTCCACGCTTCGGGTGACACCCTTGAGGCCTTGACCGACCTCGCCTTGCCCTTTTTCTTAATACCAAGTTGTTCATCAGCCAACGAAAGGAGTTCCAGGGAGACCCGGGCCGCACAGGTATGACAGAACGCAAGCGTCTCTAGGACGGAATGCTTGCAACTCTTTTTAACACACGACATTTCAGTCAGTAACTTGACGTTTGTTACACAACCACAAGACATGATTACAAAAGAAATTAGCCCAACAAGAGAGCATCCCTGAAATTATGACCCTGGGCTCCTGGAGACAGGAGGGACATACCCCAACAACACCCCAACCACTACACATATTAAGAACACGTAAAAGAAAATGGCGAGCAGGAAATTAGGGTCGCAGTGATGGACTGCACCTGTCAACTTAAAAAGTAAATAAAGTATAAAAAATATATACATGAAATAAATCCATGATGATCCATTACATTGGCTTCAATACAAAGAGGATTGTGCATCCACAGGGGGTCATGAACCGGGAAACATATATATACAGATTGTGACGTGCAATGTACATGATGGCACGCCCGTCTGAGGTCTGGTCCTCAAGCAAGCTGCGGTTGACACAACAAATTCCTGGCGCTCACGGTTCAAGCTGCATTTCTTGCCTCTTGAACTTGTTTGCGCACAGATGTATACCGCAAAGTTTCACAAAGCTGAGTCCGCAAGCAGCCAGAAGAAGTAATCGAGGTGCCCTTCATTCAGGTTGTCAGGAATCCATCCAGTACTTCCTCCCCTTGTCGTGGAAGTAGGCAACCATCGTCAAGATGAACGCACTGAGGTAGTTTCCAAGGGCTGTGGTCAGGAGCCTGCAGCGCACTGCAGAGGCTCCTCATGGCATCCGGTGACTGGTAAAGAGAACTCGAGTGCTCCGATAACGTGAATACCTCAGCGGCACCAACCAGAAATAGGGGATCTGCCACAAAATGCTCAATGGACTGGGACGTTTGATCCACCAAGTGTGCGTCCTGGCAATGGCCAACCTTTCTATCTCAAGGACTGCAGCTGCTGACATTGCTAGGATGGAGATTAACAGGCCAATGCCCATCCTCTGCAACGCCGTAAAGCCCCTCGTTGCCAGTGAACCTCCTAGCGATCGGGACAAGATGCTATCATTAGATAGGAACCCTATAATGACACTAACCACGTCAAAGGTGGATAGAGATGCTGGAGTAATTTTGAATTGAGCCGACTGTTGGATCAAGCACCATTCCTTGTTCCACAAACATGGTGGAAATCTAGAATATACGGCAGAAAACACAATAGTCGTTGCCCAGACAGGGAACATCCTTACCAATATCTTCAGTTCTTCCACCTGGTGACAGTGCAAACTCGCCATGGGTTGTTGAAGCTATCTTCTTTCACATCAAGATCACTAATTGTAGCTGCCTTGTCCAGACATCTGAAATAAATGCCAGTTAGGCTATGACCTTTCAACACAATTTTGGAAAAAGAAAGTGAAGAGATTAAGACCAAAAAACTAGTATATATAGTTTTTAAATATTGGAATTATCAAAAACTAATTGTTAATAAACTTTTAAGAATCAGCAACTAATAAATTCAGAACATTTATTTTCTAGACTTTTACAGGTCAATAACTGCTTGGGGTTGTGAGTGCTATGCTCTGTGAACTGTAAGCTCGTACAAAGACGCACCTGAGTTCATCTGTGTGCTCAATTGCCGACTCCCTTCAATTGCTGAAACCCCATCAGGTAGCTCTACAAGAGAGAGCTATCCACTGGACATGTACATTCCACTTTGCGCACAGTGGCGGCAACTACCTGGCAAACTCGTGTGATGGGACTACCACCTGGCTTTTGGAAATCTATAAAGCGAAGTGCCAGAGAAGAAGCTTATAATGGCCAGCCCCATGAATACTGTTGGAATGCCAAAGCCTAATCCCCATCCTAAGTTGTTTGCACCCAAACCAGAAAACTGCTTGATATAAGAGCACCGATGTTTATGGAAAAAAGAACCATTTAAAGAAAGACCCTTCTGGATGCGTTCAGCTGGATCTGTATCATCAAACTGATCAGCTCCAAAAGATGAGACACACGGCTTGATTCCACCAGTACCAAGCGCAATAAGGTAAAGACCAAGAAAAAAGACAGTATATTGATAAGGATCGGCCGCTGGGCAAGGGATCCTTCACAGGATGGCGGAATGAGCATAGGCACTGTCGCGAAAGAGTCAGTACTGACTCCCTACAGTTAAAACATGATGTCAGAATATCATATCAAAATTAATTATAGCAGTTCAGATATGGACATCTATGGACCAAACTGGCACACAAGAATTATGGGAATACACACACATCACATGCACTTCAAAATAAATCAAACACGAGTCAGAGAAGTGAATCAGGATATCTAGTGTGAAAAAGATGACAAATGCATAGATAATTTCATAGTGCATACACAAACAAGTCATATGCTGATCCTCTAATTGCCTTGCAGAGGATGATAATTTCTACTCTCATAGATCATACATGTATCTTCAGTTTAAGGGACTATACAAGCACTGGCACGCGATTTAACAGTAACCTTCTGCAAAGATGACTTACAATGAAGTATATTGTGGAGAACGTTGCAATCGTCCAATACCTCCCCCAGTATGCATCAGCCAGGATAGCTCCAATAAGGGAGTCAAAAAGCAAGTTCCCTGCCATGTAGTCACGTTCTAGCAGCAGAAGCATTACCATCATGCAGCTTTTTTGTCAAGTAAGTGACAAGGTTCGTCGAGATGCCATAATAGGCCAACCGCTCGCAGCATTCATTACCTATAGGTTGTTTATGACAGTCAAATTACGCTTAAAATTATGGCGGATGTTAACAAAAGAATGTGCTTGTGTACTGCTGCAGAAAATCACCTAAGATGAATGGGCATGCCTTCCATCTACCAGTTTTTCTCCTTCACGACAGGGTTTCCGGAAAAGTCAACAGATCCATCTCCAGTGTACACAAGTTGGTTGGATTCCTGAAACCGGGAGAATTTAGTGTGCCATATCATCAATAAATACTGCAATGACAATAGAGTGCTCTAACACTACTTAGAGGTCAATGTTGCATTGATAAATACACTAGAATTACTTAATTTAAGAGTAAGGGACAGCTGTCTTTCTATGCTTGAGATCAAATCCAGAGTGAATTTTCGGCTTCATATAAAAAAAAACTGTAGCATTATTGGTGGACTAATGGATTGTGTGCTCATAGCTCCATGCCTCCATCAGCTGCCTTAGCAAAACTAAGCCAACAATACCAGATTTCTTTTATCCATACTGTGTAGGAGTTTAATACCCACAAGTATGGTTTATTCAGCCGCTGAACTCACGAATCAGGGCAAAAAGGAACAAAATTATTGACAAGTCGGAAATCGGCTACTTGGTTGCATTTTTTACGGTAAAAGGCAGGAGCTCTGCCGATCCATTGTAGATTAAGGAGAGGGTACAAAACAGGGGAAAGCATTCAAATAAGACTACAGCGAGCCCACAGAGAGGTGTAGGCTAAAACAAAAGAAAAAACTACAGTATGTTTCGAGAGGACGGCTTCCACAACATCAAGGTATATTTGACTGAACACTGTTACACTGGTAATAGTATCGTCGCCTCGCGGCATCGCCTGTTAGCGGAAAAACTAAGCATAAGGCCGTCGACTGCCCCGTACAATCTCTACAAGGAGACAACATCATGGGCACCGGTTTTAAGTAGTTTCAATACTTTGCGAGATTCCCATATCGATTGAACATTGAAAATAAGCCGATACATACGGTACTACTAGGAAATTTCGATTTAACAAATTTAACTCGTGGTTGGAGCCTCGAGACTAACTCAGGACTTGTTGACCGCCTTGTCGAACACCAGAATCGAGATAGTACCAATTCATCAAGAAGGGGGGATATTTCCTTCCAAATTCAGCGTAGTCCACGGATAAAAAAAGGGAGGAGCGTTCACTCACCTCGGTGCTTGCGAGAAGCCCCTGCTCCAGGGTGGACTCGCCGTCGGCGCGGACCACCTCGGCCATGGACCGATGGACGGACGGCGAATCTCCGGCGCGGTCCGATCGTCGGTTCGCTGGAACGGCAGGTACGAGTTGGGACGGTGGGTGCGGGGTATGTGTAGTTAGGAGGGGAAGCTTGTAGATCTGGATATGTAGGGTCCAAAGTCCAACCAGAATCAGTGTAGGGCACGGCAAGAACACCCGTTGCTGTTGCGGTTATTCTTCGGGGAGGGGAGTTCGGTCTGGGGAAGGAATCGGAAGCAGAGAGTAGTTGGTTGGGGAAGACTGAAGAGGAGAACGAAACCAGTGTGGCTCGGCGCCGGCCCGTGCCAGAAGAGGAGAGATGAAGATACTTTGCGTTTGCTACGGTTTTTCTAGGTTCACCGTACATCCTCAGAAATTCAATTTGGCTCCCGGGAGCAATAGAGCAAATTGAAAACTTTCAAAAAAATCCGAAAAAAATCATTCACGTACCTGACGATGTCACGCACAACCGTGTCAAATTTCGCATCAAAACGACATCGTATGCAGCCTGTGCAAAAATGACAAAAATTCGGTCAGAATATGAGATCCAAAATTTTGAATTTTCTGTGAGAATTTTACTCTATTAGGTTACATATTTCGATGGAAATCGGATTATTTGGATTAAAACCACGGATTATCCTATTTAATTTTTGATAATCCATATTCAGAGCTATTTGACAAACCATATCCTATACCGTATCTGAGACTCAAGTTTGGACTTGGATATCCTTATCCGTCGGATTCCTTAAAAAGGTTTTGGAATGGAGTATGGTGCAGAAATTATCCTACATGTTTACACTCCTAGGAACCAAAGTAACTGTTTGTGGGCCCCACCTTTGGTGCTTCTGCTCCAGTGCTCCATCGGCTGGCAACGCGGTGCCAAGCTCTCATTTATCCTGTTTCGGTTGGGAGCTGCACTGGGAGCAACAGTTCAGCACACGGTGTAAGAGTAACTCTAGCGGTACCAAAAAATCTTGTGCCAGATAAATCGTATCCGGTAAATAGGAAAAATGATTTTCTGGTACGAGAAGAGCTGGACCAGAACAGATCCACGAAACTCGTACTGCATATTCAAACTTGAACAGAAACTAGAGTTCGCGCGAGAATTTTACATAGCAGAATGCAAGAACTATAACTAAAAACAGAAATTAAACTACTGATCTACTTCTTTTTCTTCGGTCGGCAAACATGTCCACGCGATTTAGAAGCCGAGCTCCTCATTGTCGTAGATCCGGCGCACCGCCCACAAGATTCCATGCTCGTTCACCGCCGCTTGGAGGCATTCCGTAGCGCCGGGAGCTCCTGCCTCCCTCGCAAGCGTGGCAAACACGAGTTCGCCGGCGGCGTCATTGGTCCGCTTGAAGACCGACAGGAGACCGTCGAAGAGCACATTCATGCTCGTGTCCCCGGAGCCACGCTGGCCGCAGCTGACGATGACCTCGCCCGCTGGTAACGGAGGCCGGACGTACTCATCCTCCTCCTCCTGCACCTCCGACTTCTTCCTCCTCCAGCCACCAGACGATCTTCCCGCCTCCGCTCGTGTGCCGTCGGAGGGACGAGCTGCTCCCACCGACGGCTTTTGTACGAGCCGCGCTTGCGCGCGCCTTCTGAGCAGCTGCGGGCCTCCTTGTCCTCGCATGAAGGCCCACGACCTCCGCCACCTCCGTCGCGCCCGCCGGAGCCACGCAGAGAGGAGCCGGTCGTGGATCTGCACTTGGGGAGGAGAGATTCGTGGCGGAGGGAGACGGAAGGCGGCGGAGGAATCGGGATTTGGTACCCTATCCGACCCCCGCAACCCATTACATACCGTCGGAGCCACCGCTTATCTGGAGGACCGATAAAAGTTTTCGGACCGGCCCGATATGCGTTATCTGGTCGGGCCTGAATAAGAGCCCACCCCACATATCGGCCAGAATTTTCCAGACGGAGGGGCTTATCCAGTATCGGCTAGAGTTGCTCTAAATCACGCTCTCTCTTTATAAAAAAAAACTTTCAGTTTTCTCGTGTGCCGAACGATTGCGGTCGCTTAACGCTCGCTGAGCACAGTCCCGCGAATCAAATACAGAGAAATATGTTTTCTTTATAAAAAAAAACAAAGCCATCAAACCTTATCTACATCCTCGCTTTAAACGTATCAGAGCGAGATCATTAAGTCCAAGTACCTTCGACTAAGGATCTTCTAGTAGACTCCCATAGTCCTGGCTCGCAATTCTGGAATTCCATCCAGAAGGTGAAGATCTACTTTGCTTGGGGGTAAAGCATAGTATCCGGCCGGTCTACTCGGTTTTTGAAGGATTGGTGGCAAGGGTCGGGGCCCTTGAAGGAGAGGTTTCCCAACCTTTTCGCGATCACCAGGGATCCGGAGCTTCGGTGGCACTCCTTTGCCATCCAGAGGGGGGGTCATCCCCCTACGCCGGGTGCTGGGACAAGTTGAGAGGGTTGAGTGGCTCAACCTTATGCACGAGATTGCCTCGATCAGAGTCTCAGAGGGCGCATATGTCTTGGCCTGGCACCTTGAACCCTTCGGGGTCTTCTCGGTCAGGTCCCTATACCGCAAATTGTGCCAAGGGCGGCCACGCAAGCACTTCTGCGAGATTTGGGGAATCGCTATCCCCTTGAAGGTCCGGATCTTTCTTTGGCAGTTGGTTAGGAAACGCCTACCTTCCAACGATAACATCAGCCGAAGACATGGACCTTCCTGTGGTCGGTGCGCCTTATGTGATGAGTGGGAGGATACCAATGACATATTCTTTGGGTGCACCCTGGCCAAGTTCCTTTGGAGCGCAGTGATGACGTGAAACACACGTTCGTTGGGAGACCCCAAGAGGAAGGTATGATGTAGTCAGCAGCAAGTTTTCCCTCAGAAAGAAACCAAGGTTATCGAACCAGTAGGAGCAGCAACTCTTCAGAAGGTTGTCAACGGCGCCAGAAAAATAGTGTTGTTGAGGGAGTCTGGACTGTTGACGTGGAATCTGCACACAACACAATCAAACTACTTTGCCCCAACGAAACAGTGAGGTTGTCAATCTCACTGGCTTGCTGAAAACAAAGGATTAAACGTATGGTGTGGAAAATGAGTATTAAATTGCAGAGAATGAAAAAGGAACAGTTTGCAGTTTGTGGTTGTTTAATCAGTGTAAAAGAATGGACCGGGGTCCACAGTTCACTAGTGGTGTCTCTCCATAAAAGATAACTAACATGTTGGGTGAACAAATTACAGCTGGGCAATTGACGAATAGTGAGCGCATGACAATGCATATACATGACATGTTGACTACTATGATATTTAATTGGGCATTACGACATAATACATAGATCGTTATCCAACAGCATCTATGACTAATAATCCACCGCCGGGTTGTCATCCGAGTCCCCTTGGTATTAAGTTGCAAGCAACGGATAATTGCATTAAGTAAAGTGCGTAATGTAAACAAACACATATGTCCGTGGACATAGCATCGTTAGGTTATCCCTAGTGGCAACAGCACATCCACAACCTTAGAACTTTCTGTCACTGTCCCAGGTTAAACGGAGACATGAACCCACTATCTAGCATAAATACTCTCTCTTGGAGTTACAAGCATCTACTTGGCCAAAGCATCTACGAGTAACGGAAAGCATGCAAGATCTTAAATAACATATAAGATAGATTGATAATCAACTTGACATAATATTCAATATTCATCGGATCCCAGCAAACACAACATGTAGCATTACAATAATATGATCTTGATCATGTAGGGCAGCTCACAAGATCTAAACATGATGGCACAAAGTGGAGAGACAACCATCTAGCTACTGCTATGGACCCGTAGTCCAAGGATGAACTACTCACGCATCACTCCGGAGGCAGGCATGGCGATGTAGAAGCCTCCGGTGACGATTCCCCTCTCCGGCAGGGTGCCGGGAAGAGGTTCTGAACCCTCCCGAGCTAGGGTTGACGACGGCGGCGTCTCTGGAACTTTTCGTGGATATTTGCTCAGGTACTTAGGGTTTTCGCGTCGGGGGGAATAAGTAGGCGAAAGGGCGGCGGCTGGAGACCCCCGAGGGGCCCACACCACCCCAGGGCGCGGCAGAGGGGGGCCCGCGCCCTGGCGTGTGGGGCCCGTGGCTCCTCTCCGTGCTCTTTGCTCCGTCAGTGGTTCTGGAAAATAGGGACCCCGTGTAGTTTCGTCCAATTCCGAGAATATTTCCAGACTAGCTTTTCTGGAATACAAAAACAGCAGAAAACAGGAACTGGCACTTCGGCATCTTGTTAATAGGTTAGTCCCAAAAAATGTATAAAAGTGATATAAAGTAGATGCAAAACATGTAGCAATTGGTATAAAACAAGCATGGAACATCAAAAATTATAGATACGTTTGAGACGTATCAGCATCCCCAAGCTTAGTTCCTACTCGTCCTCGAGTAGGTAAACGATAAAAACAAATAATTTTTGAGGTGACATGCTACTATCATAATCTTGATCATATAATATTGCAAGGCACATGTAAATGAATGAAGTGATCCAAGTCAATGGTCTATAATTTGCTACAAATAGATAATGAGTAAACAATGAATCACACAAGCTAAACGTTTTCATGAATAGTACTTTCGAGACAAGCATCAAACAGTTTTGCATAAGTGTTAACTCATAAAGCAATAGTTTCTAATAAAAGGTATTTAATCAACACAAAGGAAGAATTTAGTTTCAGCATTTGCTTCAACTTTCAACATATTTATCTCATGGATATTGTCAACACAAAGTAGTATAACAAGTCCAATACATTGCATATAACGCATGTTGTAACAAAGTTGACACTAGTGTTTGCTTGTGGAAGACAGAAAGAATAGGAAAACTGACTCAACATAAAAGTAAAAGAAAGGCCCTTCGCAGAGGGAAGCAGGGATTAAATCATGTGCTAGAGCTTTTAGGTTTTTGAAAGCATATAGAGATTGCATAAAATATTTGATACTCCTCCCAACCTTGCTAACACAAGCCATGGCTAACCGAATCCTCGGGTGCCTTCCATCAATCACATACCATGGAGGAGTATCTATTTTTGAGAGGTGTTTGTTAATTGTCAACGAATGGTAGCGGGTGAGAACAGTATTCTACCTGTCGAACGGACTTTTAAGAGCGGCTCCCATGAAGGACGTTATTTCTACCAGCAAGGCAGATCATCCCTCTTTCTCTTTGGTTTACACACATTCAGGTATTTCACTGTTTGTCATTGCTTACTGATGAATCAGGGCAAAAGTGTGAAGAGAATTAATTGGTTAAAGTTGTAATTAATTGGGACTGGGCACCCCGTTGCCAGCTCTTTTTGCAAGTTATTGGATAAGCGGATGTATATGCCACTAGTCCAGGTGTAAAAGTCCACTCGACAAATAGAATAAAGAATAACCACACTAATTCCTCATGAGCTAGTAAACATTGACACAAAAAGGGAATAATAACATTTTGAATAATTTAAAGGTAGCACATGAAAAATTTACTTGGAGTGGCAAGGAAATACCACATATAGGTAGTTATGGTGGACACAAATGGCATGGATTTTGGCTCAAGGATTTGGATGCACGAGAAGCATTCCCTCTCAGTACAGAGTTTAGGCTAGCAAGGTTATGTAAGCAAACAAGAATATCAACCCGTACACCAAGTTTTATATGACAAACATATTGCAAACGTTATAAGACTTCATACCGTCTTCCTTGTTAACCAAACCCTGTTATTAGAAAATATCTAGACCTTAGAGGTACCACCGATGCAAACCAAATTTTCAACAAGCTTTACGGTAGTTCTTCACTAATAGGCTTAACTCATGTGATGCACAATTTAATCATGATCTACTTGTTAACTCAAAACAATTGACAAGCATCAAGTTATCCATTTTAGTGATCTACAAGATTAAGCAAGTTTTTCCTTATACCAATTACCACATGCAACATTTTCTGAACCAACCAAACACCAATCAATTTATTTCATCAACTCTCCAAACAAATATAAGTGAAGCAAGAGAGTACTTTCTACAAAAGAAAGCTAATAGCTCTGACAAGAGATACATGAAAACAAGAGCTAAAAGCTGAACAGCGCTAGATATGAATACTCAACAAATATAAGTGAAGAATAGGAGTATTCTCATGAAAAAGCGGAGCGTGTCTCTCTCCCAATCAAGAATGCTAGGGTCCAGTCAAGCTTTATTGAAAATAAAAGTGCAATACTGAAAATAAAAAGCACACAGACGCTCCAAGAAAAGCACATATGATGTGAAAGAATTAAAATATAGTTTCACTAGAGATGACCTGATAATTTTGACGATGAAGAAGGGGATGCCTTGGGCATCCCCAAGCTTAGACGCTTGAGTCTTCTTGAAATATGCTGGGGAGATCCATGGGAGCCTCCCCAAGCTTAAGCTCTTCACTCTTCTTGATCCTATTATATCATCCTTCTCTCTTGACCCTTGAAAACTTCCGTCACACCAAACTCAAAGTAGATCTCATTAGAGGGTTAGTGCATAATCAAAAATTCACATGTTCTGTAAAGACGCAATATGATTTGTTACTTTAAACATTAGCTACAGCCACTGATGTTATGTGAAGCTCTTCCACCCAAAAAAGAATTTCACTCAACACTAGTAAAAGAGAGAATGCAAAAATAAAAAGGCATAATCTGTCTAAAACAGAACAGTCCGCAAAGACGAATTTTTTCGAGGCACTTACGACGCTCAGATCGAGAAACTCTGAACTAATGAAAGTTTCAGACATTCATAAAGATTACGCACAAAAATTTCAGATTTTTAACAATCTGGTGATTTTAGGAATTTCGTACAGTGAACAGCAAAAATCTGTTTCTGCGCAGCAATCAAAATTAAGCATCATCTTATCATTAGAGGCTACTCTTGGCACAACAATGCGAGAAAATAAAGATACAAAGGAGTTGCTACAGAAGTAAACAAACTCCTTGACTCAATAAAAGAAAAATTGCAGAAAAATAAAATGGGTTGCCTCCCATAAGCGCTTTTCTTTAACGCCTTTTAGCTAGGCACAAAGCATGCATCAAGTATTACCAAGTGAAGAAGCATCAACATTGTAATTTGTTCGAACAATAGAATCATAAGGTGGCTTAATCTTCTTCCTAGGAAAGTGTTCCATACCTTTCTTGAGAGGAAATTGATATTTTATATTCCCTTCTTTCATATCAATAATAGCACCTACAGTCCTAAGAAAAGGTCTTCCCAACACAATAGGGCATGATGGATTGCACTCAATATCCAAGACAATAAAATCAACGGGGACATAATTGTTGTTAACCATGATAAGAACATCATCAATTCTTCCCAAAGGTTTTTTAATAGTAGAATCAACAAGGTGAACATCCAAGTAACAATTTTCCAAAGGTGCTAAATCAAGCATATCATATAATCTTTTAGGCATAACAGAAATACTAGCACCAAGGTCACACAAAGCATTGCAATCAAAGTCATTCAATTTCAATTTAATGATGGGCTCCCAACCATCTTCTAACTTCCTAGGGATAGAAGCTTCATGTTTAATTTCTCTTCCCTAACTTGTATGAGAGCATTAGTAATATGTTTAGTAAAAGCCATGTTTATAGCACTAGCATTAGGACTTCTAGCTAGCTTTTGCAAGAACTTAATTACTTCAGAAATATTGCAACCATCAAAATCAAAGTCATTATCATCAAAAGTAATGGAATTATTCTCTTCCTTATTGCTAGAAATTTCAGCATCTTTATCAAGGACAGTTTCAGAGTTATCAGGCAATTTAGGACATTTTGCAATAGAAGTGGAAACATTACCAACACCAACTATCTTGCCATTAATGGTAGGAGGTTTGTTAACACTTGAGTTTGAAATTTTCAGAAGTAGTAATAGTATAAACTCTAGCAATATTTTCTTTCTAGCAATTTCATCCTCTCTTTCCCATCTAGCATGCAATTCAGCTAACATCCTCACATTGTTATCAATTTTAACTTGTATAGCATTGAGAGTTTTGCTCTCTTTAACATCATGAGGCATGTTCTTTAGTTTCAATAAGTCAACATCAAGAGCAAGACTATCAACTTTAGAGGAAAGCACATCAATTTTCCCAAATTTCTCCTCAACAGTTTTATTGAAAGCAGTTTGTGTACTAATAAAATCCTTAAGCATAACTTCAAGATCAGAGGGTACACTCTTATTATTATTGTAGGAGTTACTATAGGAATTTCCATAACCATTGCCACTATTAGAAGGATAGGGCCTATAATTGCTATTACCAAAATTATTCCTATAAGCATTGTTGTTGAAATTATTATTTTTAATGAAGTTCACATCAACATGCTCTTCTTGAGCAACCAAAGAAGCTAAAGGAACATTATTTGGATCAACATGTGTTTGACCATTTGCAAGCATAGACATAATAGTATCAATTTTGGCACTCAAGGAGGAGGTTTCCTCAACAGAATTTACCTTCTTACCTGTTGGAGCTCTCTCGGTGTGCCACTCAGAATAATTAATCATCATATCATCAAGAAGCTTTGTTGCAGCACCCAAAGTGATGGACATAAAGGTACCTCCAGCGGCCGAATCCAATAAATTCCTCGAAGAAAAATTTAATCCTGCATAGAAGGTTTGGATGATCATCCAAGTAGTCAGTCCATGAGTGGGACAATTTTTAACCAATGATTTCATTCTCTCCCATGCTTGAGCAACATGTTCATTATCAAATTGCTTAAAATTCATTATGCTACTTCTCAAAGAAATAATCTTAGCAGGAGGATAATATTTTCCAATAAAAGCATCTTTGCATTTAGTCCATGAATCAATACTATTTCTAGGCAAAGATAGCAACCATTCTTTAGCACGTCCTCTCAAGGAGAAAGGAAAAAGTTTCAGTTTAATAATATCACCATCTACTTCCTTGAGCTTTTGCATTTCACAAAGTTCAACAAAGTTATTAAGGTGAACAGCAGCATCATCAGTACTAACACCAGAAAATTGCTCTTTCATAACAAGATTTAAAAGTGCAGGTTTAATTTCATAAAATTCTGCTGAAGCAGCAGGTGGAGCAATAGGTGTGCATATGAAATCATTGTTGTTCGTGCTAGTGAAATCACACAACTTAGTGTTCTCAGGAGTACTCATTTTAGCAGAAATAAAAACAGTACAGAAAATAACTTGAAAGTAAACTAGATGCAAGTAACTAATTTTTTTGTGTTTTTGATAATTGAAAGCAAACAAGATAAAATAAAATAAACTAAGCAAGACAAAAACAAAGTAAAGAGATTGGAAGCGTGAAACTCCCCTTGCAGAAGACTGCTGTCTCCCCGGCAACGGCGCCAGAAAAATAGCTTGATGACGTGAAACACACGTTCGTTGGGAGACCCCAAGAGGAAGGTATGATGTAGTCAGCAGCAAGTTTTCCCTCAGAAAGAAACCAAGGTTATCGAACCAGTAGGAGCAGCGCTAGCGCTAAGTTGACGAGGGAATATCTCCCCGGCAACAGCACCAGAAACAATGCTGTAACGTCACACGTCAGTTGGGAACCCCAAGAGGAAGGTATGATGAGTGCAGCAGCAAGTTTTCCCTCAGTATGAAACCAAGGTTTATCGAACCAGTAGGAAAACGAGGTTGCTTCGAAGGTGTTGGTAAAGGAGTGTAGTGCGGCGCAACACCAGGGATTCCAGTGCCAACGTGGAACCTGCACAACACAATCAAATTACTTTGCCCCAACTTAACAGTGAGGTTGTCAATCTCACCGGCTTGCTGAAAACAAAGGGTTAAACGCATCGTATGGAAGATGATGTTTGTTTGCATAAAACAGTAGAGGACAATGATTGCAGTAGATTGTATTTCAGATGTAAAAGAATGGACCGGGGTCCACAGTTCACTAGTGGTGTCTCTCCAATAAGATAACTAACATGCTGGGTAAACAAATTACAGCTGGGCAATTGACAATTGATAAGTGCATATAACATGCATGTGTGAGCTGTGGTGTCTACTATGAGATTCATTTGGGCATTACGACAAAGTACATAGACCGCTATCCAGCATGCATCTATGCCTAAATAGTCCACTTTCCGGTTAACATCCGTACCCCTTCCAGTATTAAGTTGCAAGCAACAGACAATTGCATTAAGTAATGTGCGTAATGTAAACAATACATTCATCCTTGAATAAAGCATTGCTGTTTTACCCCTAGTGGCAACAACACATCTACAACCTTAGAACTTGCTGTCACTATCCCAGGTTAAATAGAGGTTGAACCCAACTATCATGCATAAATACCCCCTCTTGGAGTCACAAGTATTCACTTGGCCAAGGCTTCAACAAGTAACGAGAGCATGCAAGATCACAAATGACATAGACATGATAATATAATATTCAGCTCCACATAGGTATCAATATAAGTCAGATCCCAGCAAACACAACATGTAGCATTACAATAAGATGATCTTGATCATGATAGGCAGCTCACAAGATCTAAACATGATGGCACAAGTGGAGAAGACAACCATCTAGCTACTGCTATGGACCCATAGTCCAAGGATGAACTACTCACGCATCACTCCGGAGGCGGGCATGGCGATGTAGAGCCCTCCGGTGATGATTCCCCTCTCCGGCAGGGTGCCGGGAAGAGCTTCAGAACCCCCCGAGTTAGGGTTGACGACGGCGGCAGCGAATATGTTCTGGATGAAAGGCTCGGTGTTTTAGGGTTTTCACGTCTCGGGGAATAAATAGGCGAAGGGGCGATGTCGGCGGACCCCCGAGGGGCCCAAACCACAGGCTGGCGCGGCAGGGTGGGCCGCGCCGCCAGGTGGTTTGGCCACCTCGTGGCTCTTCGTCTCTCCTTCGGACTCCGTGTACGTGTTGGAAAAATAGGGACTTGGCCTTTTGTTTCGTGCAATTCCGAGAATATTTCCAGAAGTAACTTTCTGAAACCAAAAACAGCAGAAAACAGGGAACTGGCACTGTGGCATCTTGTTAATAGGTTAGTCCCAGAAAATGCATAAAAGTGATGAAGTGTATATAAAACATGTAGCAAATGGTATAATATAAGCATGGAACAGCAGAAATTATGGATACGTTGGAGACGTATCAAGCATCCCCAAGCTTAGTTCTACTCGTCCTCGAGTAGGTAAAACGATAACAACAAATAATTTCTGAGGAGACATGCTTTCACACAATCTTGATCAATATATTGCAAGGCTCATGTCATGAATGAAGTGACTCAAAGCAATGGTCTATAGTTTGCTAACAAATAGATAAAGAGTAAACAATGAATCATATAAGCAAAAACTTTTCATGAATAGTACTTTCAAGACAAGCATCAAAAAGTTTTGCATAAGAGGTAACTCATAAAGCAATAGATTCAAAGTAAAAGGCATTGAAGCAACACAAAGGATGATTAAGTTTCAGCATTTGCTTTCAACTTGTAACATGTATATCTCATGGATAGTTGTCAACATAAAGCAATATAACAAGTGCAATAAGTAAACATGTAAGAATCAATGCACACAAAGTTGACACAAGTGTTTGCTTCTAAGATAGAAAGGAGTAGGTAAACTGACTCAACATAAAGTAAAAGATAGGCCCTTCGCAGAGGGAAGCAGGGATTAAATCATGTGCTAGAGCTTTTTAAGTTTTCGAAAGCATATAGAGAGCACAAAATAAGTATTTGAGAGGTGTTTGTTGTTGTCAACGAATGGTAGTGGGCACTCTAACCCCCTTGTCAACCAGACTTTCAAGAGCGGCTCCCATGAAGGACGTTATCTCTACCAGCAAGGTAGATCATCCCTCTTCTCTTTTGTTTACACATGTATTTTAGTTTCTTTATAGATGACACTCCTCCCAACCTTTTGCTTACACAAGCCATGGCTAACCGAATCCTCGGGTGCCTTCCAACATTCACATACCATGGAGGAGTGTCTATTTGCAAATTAAGTTGCTTACTGATAAATCAGGGCAAAACATGTGAAGAGAATTATTAATGAAAGTTGTAATTAATTGGGGCTGGGCACCCCGTTGCCAGCTCTTTTTGCAAATTATTGGATAAGCGGATGTATATGCCACTAGTCCATTGGTGAAAGTCTGTCAGAAGTAAATGACAAGATTGAAAGATAAAACACCACATACTTCCTCATGAGCTATAAAACATTGACACAAATAAGGAGTAATAAAGTTTTGAATAGTTTAAAGGTAGCACATGAAATATTTACTTGGAATGGCAGGAAATACCACATAGTAGGTAGGTATGGTGGACACAAATGGCATGGGTTTTGGCTCAAGTTTTGGATGCACGAGAAGCATTCCCTCTCAGTACAGAGTTTAGGCTAGCAAGGTTGTTTGAAGCAAACACAAGTATAAACCGGTACAGCAAGAATCACATAAAAACATATTGCAAGTATTATAAGACTCTACACTGTCTTCCTTGTTGCTCAAACATTTTACCAGAAAATATCTAGACCTTAGAGAGAACAAATATGCATCCCAAGTCTCAACAAGCTCTACGGTAGTTCTCCACTACTAGGCTTTAACTACATGATGCAAGAGCTTAAACATGATCTACTTGAGAGCTCAAAACAATTGCAAAGTATCAAATCGAAACAAGACAATGATCTACAAGAATGCATATGTCTTTTCCAATACCAACTACTACATGTAGCATTTTCTTTCTTCCAAACAAACACCAATCAATTTATTTAAACATAAACTCTCCAAATGATAATATAATGCAGCAAGAGAGTATTTATAAACAAGTGCTAACAGCTCGAAGAGATGCATGAAAAACAGGAGCTAAAAGCACTGCAGTAGCTAGTTAAGAATACTCAACAAATATAAGTGAAGAACATGAGTATTCACATGAAAAAGCGGAGCGTGTCTCTCTCCCACACAAGGATTGCTAGGATCCGAATTTATTCAAACAAAAACAAAATAAAAACACACAGACGCTCCAAGTAAAGCGCATAAGATGTGAAAGAATTAAAATATAGTTTCACTAGAGATGACCTGATAAGTTTGTTGATGAAGAAGGGGATGCCTTGGGCATCCCCAAGCTTAGACGCTTGAGTCTCTCTGAATATGGTTGGGATGAACCACGGGGCATCCCCAAGCTTAGGCTTTTCACTCTTCTTGATCACATAATATCACCCTTCTCGCTTGATCCTTGAAAACTTCCTTCACACCAAACTCAAGACAGTTCTCATTAGAGGGTTAGTGCATAATCAAAAATTCTCATATTCTGTAATGATACAATCAATCCCAAAGCTTCTGGACATTAGCTACAGCCACCAATGCTTTGTGGAGCAAAGAAATCCACACAAACACAGTAAAAGAGCGAATGCAAAACAAAAGGCAGAATCTGTCAAAAACAGAACAGTCTGGAATGACGAATTTTTTCGAGGCACTTAAGTTGCTCAGATGGATCTGGCCTAAAATAATGAAAGTTGCGTACATATCTCAGGAATATGCGTGATTTTTCAGAATTTTTTGAATTTTCTACAGGGAGATAAGCTCAAATCCGTGACAGCTAAAAATCTGTCACTGCGCAGAAATCCAAATCTTGCATCAACTTTCAATATAGAACTTTACTTGGCACAACATTGCGATAAAATAAAGATACAAAGGAGTTGCTACAGAAGTAACAAAACTCCTTGACTCAAAGAAAACAAAAATAACAGCAAATAAAAATGATGGGTTGTCTCCCATAAGCGATTTTCTTTAACGCCTTTCAGCTAGGCGCAGAAAGTTCGATGATACTCTCATATGTATAAGAGTTGAATCATAAAAGAGAGCATCAAGAAGCATATTTAAAACATGTTTAAATCTAACACTCTTCCTATGCATAGGAGCCTTGTAAGAAAACAAGTCAATGAAGAACAAAGTGACTAGCATAGGAAGGCAAAACAAATGTAACTTCAAAAATTTCAGCATATAGAGAGGTGTTTTAACACCATGAAAATTTCTACAACCATATTCTCCTCTCTCATAATAATTTTCAGTAGCATCATGAATAAACTCAACAATATAACCATCACATAAAGCATGCTTTTCATGATAAGCTTTACTCTTAGGAAATATTTCAAGAGAATTCACAGGAACATAGCATTCATCCTCCTTTGTTCATCTAATGAGCTTTCAGCTTTAGCAATTTCTTCTTTCCCTGGTTCCTGCAAGGCACAAGTTTCATCTTTTGGAGGAAACGTCCTTTCAAGATGTTCAGTAATATAAGAATATTATCCTTGTAAGTATCAAAACAATTTTTGAGTATGGTAAAACATTCAGATTTATAAGGAGCATCAGTTTTATGCTCAAGGTAAGAACTAATTTCAAGGCACCCTTAAAAACAATAAACTCTTCAATCCTTTCCACATCATACCCATTGCAGTATCCTTTAACATAAGAAGCTAAGTTTCATTATCATTACAAGCACATTGGAAAGGAAAATGTTTAGACTTCCTATAACAATCAGATTTATAAAGCAAAAAGATTTGCCAAATATATAGCATAAATTTCTAGCATATTCTTCTAATTGATTTAGGATTTTCCATAAGTACATCCCTTTTGTGATAAGCGGTAATTCCTATAACATCTTTGTTCATCCTCAGAGGACCCACCTTGCCAACAAGATCTAGTTTCAAAGAGATAGGCCATTGGTAGCAAATAACAACTAGACATAATAAAAATTCGAAATAAGAAACAAAGAGAGCAAACAAGACTAAATAAAATAAACTAAGCAAGACAAATTACAAAGTAAAGAGATTGGGTGTGAGAGACTCCCCTTGCAGAAGCAATTCGGTTTTCCCCGCAACGGCGCCAGAAAACGTGTTGCTAGCGCTAAGTTGATGAGGGAATATCCCCCGGCAACAGCACCAGAAACAATGCTTGTAATGTCACACGTCAGTTGGGAACCCCAAGAGGAAGGTATGATGAGTGCAGCAGCAAGTTTTCCCTCAGTATGAAACCAAGGTTTATCGAACCAGTAGGAAACGAGGTTGCTTCGAAGGTGTTGGTGAAGGAGTGTAGTGCGGCGCAACACCAGGGATTCCGGGGCCAACGTGGAACCTGCACAACACAATCAAATTACTTTGCCCCAACTTAACAGTGAGGTTGTCAATCTCACCGGCTTGCTGAAAACAAAGGGTTAAACGTATCGTATGGAAGATGATGTTTGTTTGCATAAAACAGTAGAGACAATGATTGCAGTAGATTGTATTTCAGATGTAAAAGAATGGACCGGGGTCCACAGTTCACTAGTGGTGTCTCTCCAATAAGATAACTAACATGCTGGTAAACAAATTACAGTTGGGCAATTGACAATTGAAAAGTGCATATAACATGCATGTGTGAGCTGTGTGTCTACTATGAGATTCATTTGGGCATTACGACAAAGTACATAGACCGCTATCCAGCATGCATCTATGCCTAAATAGTCCACTTTCCGGTTAACATCCTTACCCCTTCCAGTATTAAGTTGCAAGCAACAAACAATTGCATTAAGTAATGTGCGTAATGTAAACAATACATTCATCCTTGAATAAAGCATTGCTATTTTACCCCTAGTGGCAACAACACATCTACAACCTTAGAACTTGCTGTCACTATTCCAGATTAAATAGAGGTTGAACCCAACTATCATGCATAAATACCCCCTCTTAGAGTCACAAGTATTCACTTGGCCAAGGCTTCAACAATAACGGAGAGCATGCAAGATCACAAATAACATAGACATGATAATATAATATTCAGCTCCACATAGGTATCAATATAAGTCATATCCCAGCAAACACAACATGTAGCATTACAATAAGATGATCTTGATCATGATAGGCAGCTCACAAGATCTAAACATGATGGCACAAGTGGAGAAGACAACCATCTAGCTACTGCTATGGACCCATAGTCCAAGGATGAACTACTCACGCATCACTCCGGAGGCGGGCATGGCGATGTAGAGCCCTCCGGTGATGATTCCCCTCTCCGGCAGGGTGCCGGGAAGAGCTTCAGAACCCCCCAATTAGGGTTGACGACGGCGGCGGCAGCGAATATGTTCTGGATGAAAGGCTCGGTGTTTTAGGGTTTTTACGTCTCGGGGAATAAATAGGCGAAGGGGCGATGTCGGCGGACCCCCGAGGGCCCAAACCACAGGCTGGCGCGGCAGAAGGTGGGCCGCGCCGCCAGGTGGTTTGGCCACCTCGTGGCGAGTCTTCGTCTCTCCTTCGGACTCCGTGTACGTGTTGGAAAAATAGGGACTTGGCCTTTTGTTTCGTGCAATTCCGAGAATATTTCCAGAAGTAACTTTCTGAATCCAAAAACAGCAGAAAACAGGGAACTGGCACCGTGGCATCTTGTTAATAGGTTAGTCCCAGAAAATGCATAAAAGTGGCATGAAGTGTATATAAAATATGTAGCAAATGGTATAATATAAGCATGGAACAACAGAAATTAAGTATACGTTGGAGACGTATCAAGCAGCAACTCTTCAGAAGGTTGTCAACGGCGCCAGAAAAATAGTGTTGTTGATGGGAGTCAGGACGGTTGACGTGGAATCTGCACACAACACAATCAAACTACTTTGCCCCAACGAAACAGTGAGGTTGTCAATCTCACTGGCTTGCTGAAAACAAAGGATTAACCGTAATGGTGGGAAAATGAGTATTAAATTGCAGAGAATGAAAAAGGAACAGTTTGCAGTTTGTGGTTGTTTAATCAGTGTAAAAGAATGGACCGGGGTCCACAGTTCACTAGTGGTGTCTCTCCATAAAAGATAACTAACATGTTGGGTGAACAAATTACAGCTGGGCAATTGACGAATAGTGAGCGCATGACAATGCATATACATGACATGTTGACTACTATGATATTTAATTGTGCATTACGACAAATACATAGATCGTTATCCAACAGCATCTATGACTAATAATCCACCGCCGGGTTGTCATCCGAGTTCCCCATTGGTATTAATTTGCAAGCAACGGATAATTGCATTAAGTAAAGTGCGTAAATGTAAACAAACACATATGTCCGTGGACATAGCATCGTAGGTTATCCCTAGTGGCAACAGCACATCCACAACCTTAGAACTTTCTGTCACTGTCCCAGGTTAAACGGAGACATGAACCCACTATCTAGCATAAATACTCTCTCTTGGAGTTACAAGCATCTACTTGGCCAAAGCATCTACGAGTAACGGAAAACATGCAAGATCTTAAATAACATATAGATAGATTGATAATCAACTTGACAAATATATTCAATATTCATCGGATCCCAGCAAACACAACATGTAGCATTACAATAATATGATCTTGATCATGTAGGGCAGCTCATAAGATCTAAACATAATGGCACAAAGTGGAGAGACAACCATCTAGCTACTGCTATGGACCCGTAGTTCCAAGTATGAACTACTCACGCATCACTCCGGAGGCAGCATGGCGATGTAGAAGCCTCCGGTGATGATTCCCCTCTCCGGCAGGGTGCCGGAAGAGGTTCTGAACCCTCCCGAGCTAGGTTGACGACGGCGGCGTCTCTGGAACTTTTCGTGGATATTTGCTCAGGTACTTAGGGTTTTCGCGTCGGGGGAATAAGTAGGCGAAAGTGCGGCGGCTGGAGAGGCCTGTGGGCGCACACCACCCCAGGGCGCGGCAGAGGGGGGCCCCTGGCCACGTGTGGGGCCCACGTGGCTCCTCTCCGTCACCTCTTTGGTCCGTCAGATGAGTTCTGATAAAATAGGGACTCCGTGTAGTTTCGTCCAATTCCGAGAATATTTCCAGACTAGCTTTTCTGGAATATAAAAACAGCAGAAAACAGGAACTGGCACTTCGGCATCTTGTTAATAGGTTAGTCCCCAAAAAATGTATAAAAGTGATATAAAGTAGACGCAAAACATGTAGCAATTGGTATAAAACAAGCATGAACATCAAAAATTATAGATACGTTTGAGACGTATCACGCAGTTAGGGAATTGCTCTCCGTATCTGGAACCCCTCATGCTTCGCCGATCTTTATAGGCTAGTCCAGGAGTCCACGGGTCAAACACGTAGGGTGTTGTGGATTTGTTGTGCAGCCTTGTGTTGGACGCTTTGGAACATGAGGAATAGATTCACGATTGATGGGATCTTCCCCTCACAACCGCTGATTGCCTCTACAAAATGTCTATCTATATGCAGGTGTGGAAGCCAGTGGCTAGCAGACAGGACAGACACACATTGGAGGAGGTGATTGGCAGGATCCGCCAACTCCATGACTCTGTGAGGGACCGAGACTGAGTCCGCCTCACTCATCCACCTGCCGGTATCTAGCTTAGGTTGTGTTCCCACCTGTCGTGCTGTGGCGGTGGAGATTTGATGTGTAGCCTTCGTGCTACCTGAACCTTCATGTGTGAGTCCAAGTGACTTTGTGTTATTTGTACTTGGATCTTATCTGGATTGGCTTTATTAATTTAAAGCTGGGCTCCGCTCGAGCCATCCGTCTAAAAAAACGTAACAGAAGCGGCAAATGAGCGATCAAAAGGCAGTAGCTCGCCCCGCACGTCACGTCACGCTGGATGCCTTCGACATGTCAACCCCATGCAGAAAGTGCTTCGTTTGTGCGAGATTACTATATAGAGCACGCGCCCGACACGAATAAGCAAGGAATGATGGTACTACTTCGGTTGTTTAGTTGCTTGTCAAATTAAATCGCAAAAAAAAAGTTGCTTGTCAAATTACCAAGCGACGATTGATACTACTTGAAGTGTGTACCTCTGATTATAATCATTTGTGATTAGTTGTGCTTACGCGTTCAGTCACATCGCTTTCTGAATGAACCAAGATGGCTTCTTACTTTGTAATCGAGGTTGGCATGTACATTGCTCGAAACAAGGACTCCTGCAGCTCCTGGATAGTGTATACAGTCAGGCTTTCATCTGCATCATCGTGTAGTACAAGCATCCACTGTTTTATTCTTCCCCTAAATATTCCTGCTCTGGGAATTTCCTCAAAAATATTCTTCAGGAAAATATTCGCCAGATGCCTGATTTTCTTATTGAATATTGAGTGGACCCCATGTTTTCGTTTTGTTTGGGTCTCTCAGCCCAGCTTAATAGGCCCTGGCCCAAGATAACAAGATTAGCAGGCTGCGAGTGAAATGTCTGGTGACCGGGCAGGGCATAGCTGGGACGGATTCTTTTGACCCACAGATTGTTGCCCATGTACTAAAGCGGACAATCCTGGTTGTTGGGTTCCACATGGGTACCCACAGATTCTTCGGTGATGATTGATGAAGACTTGAAGAGCCTAGTCACCGAGCGGACAAATAGCTCCCGACTCCCCAGCTTCACAGGGAGTTTGTTTTTTTGAAAAATTCGAAAAGAAAATTTAATTTTTTTTAAAAATGGTAAAACAATCCTAAATGCAGAGAATGATGATATTTTCCTACTGTAAAAAAGCTAATCCGAAATTCGTTATATCTGGGCAGGAAAAAAAAGACAAATGTGTGGTGTAGGTACAGTGAAGTAGTGAACAATACACATTTGAAAGATTTCCGTTTTAGAGTAGCCTAGTATACGACAAATTTTAATTGAGATTTACATGTCGGTAGAGTTGAACATTGTCTACGCCTATGTTTTTTTTCCTGAATTTTTTTTTCATTCCATATTGAACGCACATGATTGACTCCAGGTAAAATACCCATAGCTTGGCAATTTCGGAAGAGACACACGAGGGGCACGGGCTTCACCAAAAAAGAACAAGCCGGGCTTTGACCCCCGTGACGGCCGTCGTATCAAGAGACAAGAATACAAATGTAGCTATATCAAGAGCGAGTGGGCGGAGTGCGGTGTGTCGTGGATGGAGTGTTGGAGAGGTTCGAGTGGAGGTCGTCGAGCTCTCCACCACTACAACATGCTCCGTCGGTCATAGACCTCGACTTCGAGGGGTGGTGGCCAAGATCACCTACGCGGACAATACAGATACTCCGGTCAAGATGGGCATTCCTGTGCAAAGGTGATGCGCCGAGGTTTTTTTTGTTTGTTTGAATACGTCATCTACCCGCAGAGGCCACATAAGGTGGCAGCGGGGCCGGGGAACGTGACAGATTAGGAACGCTCATATTTAATGGCTGCAAGCCTAGGTAGCTCTTGTGGAGGTCGACGTTGCAATGGCAGCAACACGACTCGACCTCCCAGACATCTTCCCTATTGCAACGTCACGTGAGGTTCTCGATGGTGTCCAAGGGGTTGGCGGAGTCGTGGACTACGACGCCATGCATCACATCACGACTAGCGATGGCAGGGCGGAGTTCAACACCTTTCTATCATGGAGAAAATATAGAGTGCGAAATGGAGAAAAATATAGATGATTCGTCATGTATGATACACTCTGCTTTTTGAAAAAGATGCTAACTCATGTGTGTTATTCCCTTGTGTCCATCTTGTGAATGCCATCCGGATGGCAAAGCTATTTAAAGTTACCGAGGCTGAGTTGAAATGATAGATTTTAGTTGGTCGACTCAGCTTGGGTGACTTTGAGAAGCCAAGTCACCGAGCGACGTATCCTGCTTATCCACCATAAGATGTAAATGGAATATATAAAAGAATCCAATAAGATGGATTTCAGGATGTTTCATTTATATATTCCAAGCTGTAAATGGATTGAAATTCTTGGAATATATAACGAAACATTTACATCTTATTGGATTCTTTCAAAACATGAACAATTTGAAATTTTTAGTTCGAAATAAAGGTCAATCTAATATGTCCGGTCTAATTGGGCCGAGTCTATCTAAGAATCTTGTAGGCGGCGCTAGCTCGTACCACCGCTAATAATCGGTATATAGCTCCTCCCGTCTGCACCTGGGTACCCTAAACCCTAAACCCTCGTACCACCGCTAATAAGCGATATATAGCTCCCCCGTCTGCACCTGGGTACCCGGATTGGACTCAGCTTTGGTGATGTTTGATGAAAATCATGGCTTTGGCTCTTTCTTTCTTGTCCCGCAAAATAGAGTCAACGAGAGCAGACAAATGGCTCCCGACTCCCGAGCTTCAAACATAGTTTGTTTTTTGAAAAAGTAAAAAATTGAATTTAAATGTTAAAAAAACTGGTAAAACATCCTAAATGCAGAGAATGATGATCTTTTACTAGTGTACAAAAGCTAATCTGAAATTTGTTATATTTGGGCAGGAAAAAATAAGGCAAATGTGTGGGTGTGGGTACGGTGAACAATACACATTCATTCAAATGGATTGAAATTCTCGGAATATATAATGAAACATTTGTATCTTATTGGATTCTTAAAAAAAAAACTGAACAGTTTGAATTTTTCAATTCGAAATAAAGGTCAATCTAATATGTCCGATCTATAATGAATGGCTGACAAGGAAGCTAAATCGCTCAGTGACTTTGTTTTCTCAAAGTCACCGGAGACGAGTCCTCGGTTGGTGTTCTGTGAGGCCCTTGGACAGTCGAAGTCGGGTCACATTCTAGACCTAGTTATACCCTATAGTCTCGGTTCTTCTTTTCTGAAAAAGATCTCAACATCTCAAATTATGTCTAAATACATACAAATTTGAGATAGGTTGAGACATCTTTTTATGGACGGAGGGAGTACGTAAGATCCTTGTCTCGGGACCAAAAATAATAATCTAGCACCATAGTACAAAGGAAGTTAAATCTTAGAAGCGACGTATAACCACGAGGTGTGATGAGTCGCGACATGTCGTGCCCTACAGGGAGAAGTGCAGGAGAGGTTGATGAGGCACTACCAGCTGACAACACCGGGAGCTGTTCTTTGTTGAGCGGGACAAGCCACGACTCGTTCGAAATACGGCAGCGTGCAGAGTGCACGTCTTGGCCTCCCGCAGGCGGCCAAACCGGCCACCGCAAAACGCGTGGCTGGATTCGGGGGAGGCGACGGCCCGGCGGTGGTGAGAGATGGGACTAGGCGATCGACGCTCTTATTTTTCTCCCTGTCGAGCTATCCGCGCGCGACTTTGCGCAGCCGGGGAAAAGACCGGTGGATCGCTCTTGTTCGCAGCACGCCATATGGTTACGGGTCAGATTCAGAATTGACAGAGTCACAGCCTGGACACCGTCAACAACGAGGTACTATACGATGCTGCTACTAATCAACAGTGTGACTTTCAGTTCAGGGCGATTAAGTCGCCGGAGAGCCATCCCCAGCTGAAGCCTGCATCGGGCGATCGATTATGGGCTCCATCGTTTAATTATCAGCGGAACCAGTCGTAAAGCTGTCTACTAGCTAGTTGATGCATAAGTGCATGTTACATCCAATACTTTATTACAAACGTTGTGGAGCACTGGAGCTACAAATGATTACTCCGTGTCACGTTGAGACCATTTCGATATTCGGGGAGCTTGAAGCGTCAACCAAATTAAACAGATGAAAACGGGCCCTGTTGTTGTACAGCTGCTAATATGACAGATCGAAAAATTATCAATTATTCGATCTACATGCATGTGAGGTCTACATGATTCCAGCATGGTATTAAGTCAAAATTTAAACTTTAAACCAAAAAAAAGCAGGTGAGGTTTTTTATAAGACTAAGTAACGGGGTTGACTTCTCGTAAGACAATGCTTTGAAAGGTACAGAGTATGTTTTACTTTTCTCAGTAACGAACTACTTGAATGACCATCACTAAAAAAATTGAAACTTTTGCTATGATTTGTAATTATAATATATCCACAAAGGTATTATAAAAATGTTTGAATTTTTTTGCAACACAAATGCAATGATATCCATTTATATATTATTAATGCGTATACTTAAGTACATATTAGTGGTCAAGTTGCATCAAAAGCCGTGCAAAAAGTGTGTCTTATGTATTTTTACTCTTTTAGGACGGAAGGAGTACTAAACTGTGTCATATTTTGGTGATCGATGAGTAAAAGATTTCCAACTCGAGGGATATACTACTCCCTCCGTTTTTCTTCGCGTTCTGATTTTAGTTAAAGTCAATTTTTATCAAGTTTGACCAAGAATATAGTAAAAAATATCAACATACATAGTACCAAATACATATAATATGAAAATATACTTTATGATGATTCTAATACTATAGATTTTATATTACAGATGTTGATATTTTTCTAAATAGTATTTGGTCATACTTAGTAAAGTTTAACTTTGACTAAACCTAAAACGCGAAGTAAATAAAACGGGAGAGTACTATATATGTTAGTCCGTGCTTGGTGTGTGAATAATAGACAACTAAGAGTGTCATGCGGCGTCCCGCATAGGCCCGCATAAGACGTATTTAGTTCAAATCGATTAAATCTGAGTAGAACTATTTACGCTAACTTTTGTCTATTTTAGCTACATGCGGGCCGGGTCTGGGCGCCGCTATGACACCCCAAGGCCAAGCTGGAGTGCGTCGCAAGAATGGAACAGTCCAAACATCAATGCGTACATGCTTACGTAGGCCGGTAGGTACTTACAACATCAAAGTTTCATTCACTTACCAACACGTAGCCACCGACGGCCGGCTCGCTAGCCATACGCTTATCGGGTATGAACGCACGAGACCCGTGAGGAATTAATCCAGTTCCATACACAAATCATGATGCAAAACTCGCTTACATACACATGGAGATGTGCATGTACTACCTGCATGATTAGTATGGAGTAGTATATTGCTTTACGAAACGTGTAAACTGACGGACCATTAGACTCCAAAGTGAACAGTTCATCAAGTTCAGAAAGGAGCCCACGCAGCCTAAAAAAAAGCTAAAATCTCAAGAGGATTATCTTAATAATTGCGCCTAGTTGTCCACCGATACTGCCTAGCACTAGTGTACATTGTTCCCCCGGAATCATGGAACCCCGGCCCCCTTGCCCAAAAGGAAAGGGATTCAGCAGACGGAAAGCGATCGATCGAAGCGCGAAGTTTCTCCGACACCACCGACCCGAGTAATTAGCATCATCCAACTGTCAAGAGGCGCGACGGGGCAAAAAATCAGATCAAATCAAGCTAACAGATGAATTAACGCCAGCGATCTTCATCAATCAATCTTAATGAAGAAGGTTAACACTGCCAAAAAAGAAAGAAGAATACGAGGACGAATGGCGAACGGGAGTACAGTATGTACACACCTGCATCACATGTACATACATGTGGCATCCCCCACTCGGCGTATAAATTCCGCTATTTTTGTCTCCCGGCCACCACGGCGCGCGGCATCCTATCCTGCCCTATAAAATAGGCAGTCCCTTAATTGCTGGCTTGATCATAGAGACGAGACGACCCCCGGTGACCGATCTCCTCCTTCTCCAAGCACACACAAGCTAGGCTGTCCTACACCTTCCCCGGCCGCCGGCGAGATGGTGCTCTCCCACGCCGCGTCGACGGGCTCCTCCGATGACTCGGTGCACTCCACCTTCGCCTCCCGCTACGTCCGCACCTCCCTGCCCAGGTAAACAAACCTTGGATCCATCGATGATCCCTGCTGCAGGCTGCGCATCCATGGATGCTTGAATTTGGTATGGTTTAATTATCAGGTACCGGATGCCGGACAACTCGATCCCCAAGGAGGCGGCGTACCAGATCATCAACGACGAGCTGATGCTTGACGGGAACCCGCGCCTGAACCTCGCCTCCTTCGTCACCACCTGGATGGAGCCCGAGTGCAACAAGCTCATGATGGACTCCATCAACAAGAACTACGTCGACATGGACGAGTACCCCGTCACCACCGAGCTCCAGGTATACTACTCCGTGTTTCCGTCAGATCAGTTCCATCGCTTACTGCAGGATGAACTCCTGGTAGTAGCAATTGCCATTCGCGCGCGTGTGATCGAGTCGTTTGATTTGCTTTCGATCGAGATCTCATTGCTTTTCTGCCTACGACAGACAGCGATCGATCGAGTTATAGTTTTGAATTTTGATTGGCTCGTTTCGACGATAGCCTAGAATAAGAAAGGTTCAATTAAATGGATCTTCATTGGTCCACTTGGCCTGATCTGGCATAGAAGCGGAAAACTAGTAGTACTTGACTTTCTGCCATCCAAGTAGAATGTTACAAAATGGTCTGAGTATCGGTCAAAGCAAGCCATCGCAGTGTGCGAACGTTCGTTTCTTGCCTCTCCCATACCAACAATTATTATACGAGTACGATTCCCTCCCCACCGTTTTCGAATATTCCTTATGGCTGCGTCTAAAAGAGATGAATTAATAAAATAGTAGCAGAATATACTCTTCAAGAACTCCTTTTGATACTCAAAAGTATAAGGTAGTGCTGTTGTTGACTTATCATTACAGTCTAGAATCACTGTTGCTTAGTTGTTACGGCAGCCAGGGCTACCACTCGCAGCGAAGCATCATCGTCGTAAAGAGAAGAATCATTGTTTAGAAGAATAATTCTAAAGAGAAGAGAAAAAGAAAAGCATTGGAGTCTTGCAAGTTGCAAAAAAGACCAACGAAAATAACCCCCTGGACTGTGTCCATCTGTCTATCTTCTTGGCATGTGAACCTGAATAGTGTACTAAATAGTAATGTGCGGCGGCTTCATCGCCCAAAAAGACAATCCATGTGCCTGTCTGCGAATGGGCGAACAAGAAATTAAGGATGGACCAAAGCCATGCTTGTTCACAATTTCACATGGTGATAGTTTTGTCCAAGTTACCCAACGAGAGGCAACGAGACTGGCTAACACCTGGTCAATAACAACAAACACTGATTGTTCAGAGGGTACCAAGAAGTCGCATTCGAAGTAGTCCGAGCTATCCATGTCCGTCCTAGCTATCGCGATACTAGGCCACCTAGTTAGCCGCTCCTAGGCATGTGAGGTTAGGCTGGATGTAAACCAAAAATGTTTTTCTAAACACCTACAATTGGTGTCGTAGACGAGCTAAGTATTAATAATGTGGAGTACAGGGAAAGAAGAGGAAGTAGTTTGTACTGCCTCCGTTTATGAATAAGTGTACATCTAATTTTTGTACTAAGTCAAAAAAAAGACCAACTTTATGTAAAAGAGTAGCAACATATATGACATCCAAATGGTATATTTTAAATTTTCATCTCAAGACAAATATAGTGATACTAATTTAGTGTCATAAATGTTGGTAATTTTCCCAATAAAGTTAGTCAAACTTTAATAAGTTTGACTTACCACAAAATGTAGACGTACACTTATTCGTGGAACGGAGTGAGTATGTATAATTTCATGATAGTTCATAGGATTTATACATAACAATGTTTCCCTATCGTACGGTGTATAAGCCGTACTTGGTTATGAACTCCAAAGTGTTAATGGAGCTCGGACTCTATGGAGCACTTCTACAAATCAAAATCGTTTTTTAACTTTCAATTTTTTTTAAAAAATACGAAGTGTAGATAATGCCGAGCTCTATCAGTGTGCAAAATCTCAATTAGAAATTCGCCGCATTCTAGGCTACACAGATTTGACCTACGCCTTTTTCTGTTGTCCTTTTCAACGATTTTTCTGTATGTATCCTTCATTAAAATTGCTAAAAACTACAAATTCAGAAACTAAAAATCAAAGGTTTGAATAATCTCTGAAAATTGTAATACCAAACTTTGTCAACTTCCAAAAACTTCGGCATCAAAACTGCAATTCTGCGCACCACTATCTGCCAAACCATTGGTACTTTGTTCCGTACGTTCTTTGAAATCTCGATGCCCTTTAGCGGAAAAATACGTACTTTGAAGTATACTCTAACTAGAGATTTTGCACTGTTCTCTTTTGGTTGTGGACATTAATAGAAATCGCAGAATTTGTTTGATCGAATATACCTTACGCCTGAATTGTGATTTGCAGAACCGATGTGTGAACATGATCGCGCATATGTTCAATGCTCCTCTTGGGGAAACCGAGACGGCCGTCGGAGTCGGCACCGTGGGGTCGTCGGAGGCCATCATGCTCGCCGGGCTGGCTTTCAAGAGACGGTGGCAGAACAAGATGAAGGCGGCCGGGAAGCCCTGCGACAAGCCCAACATTGTCACCGGCGCAAACGTCCAAGTAAGTAATACGTATATCACAATTCACAACATCTTCGTAAGCCGGTGTGATGGATGGTATTTTTTTCTTTCTAAAATACTTTACCAAGGATATAACCAGATCGAGGGGCAAAATCAATGCAGGTTTGCTGGGAGAAGTTCGCTCGCTACTTCGAGGTGGAGCTGAAGGAAGTGAAGCTGACCGAGGGGTACTATGTCATGGACCCCGAGAAGGCGGTGGAGATGGTCGACGAGAACACCATCTGCGTCGCTGCCATCCTCGGCTCCACGCTCAACGGGGAGTTCGAGGACGTCAAGACGCTCAACGACCTCCTCGTCAAGAAGAACGAGGAGACAGGGTAACGATCGAAATAATCAAGCATCCTAGAGCTGCGCAAAAATGTTTCCCTTTCAGTTCTGACGGGGTTTTGGCCTGAACGTGCAGGTGGGACACGCCGATCCACGTGGACGCGGCGAGCGGTGGGTTCATCGCCCCGTTCCTCTACCCGGAGCTGGAGTGGGACTTCCGGCTGCCGCTGGTGAAGAGCATCAACGTCAGTGGGCACAAGTACGGTCTGGTGTATGCCGGGATCGGGTGGTGCATCTGGAGGAGCAAGGAGGACCTGCCGGAGGAGCTCATCTTCCACATCAACTACCTGGGCGCTGACCAGCCCACCTTCACCCTCAACTTCTCGAAGGGTACAGTCCTTCCTTTCCTTCCATTAATCTTGATGAGTACTTGTTCTTCAGGTTGGCTAATTCTGCTTGAGTTTTGGTGCACATTTTCAGGTTCCAGCCAGGTTATCGCACAGTATTACCAGCTGATCCGCCTTGGTTTTGAGGTACTGGTCGGTTTGTCTGAACATTAGTTTCTGACTAGTGAACGTTTCTCTGAATTACTTCCATGTGCAACAATGCAGGGGTACAAGAACATCATGGACAACTGCCAGGAGAACGCGATGGTGCTCAAGGAGGGCCTGGAGCGCACGGGTCGGTTCAACATCGTGTCCAAGGACAACGGGGTGCCGCTCGTGGCCTTCTCCCTCAAGGACAGCAGCCGGCACAACGAGTTCGAGATCTCCGAGTACCTGCGCCGCTTCGGCTGGATCGTGCCAGCCTACACCATGCCGCCCGACGCTCAGCACATCACCGTGCTCCGCGTGGTCATCCGGGAAGACTTCAGCCGCACCTTCGCCGAGCGCCTCGTCATCGACATCGAGAAGGTGCTGCATGAGCTCGACGCTCTCCCGTCACGCGGCGCGCCCTCGCTGCTGCCCAGCGGCGCGAACGAGAAGGACTTGGAGAGGCAGCGCGAGGTGGTCACCCTCTGGAGGAGAGCCGTTGCGGCCAAGAAGAAGACCAACGGCGTCTGCTAATAAGCCAATGCACCTGACTTGTTGGTGTTTCCTATCTGCTGCTCTTTTAAAAGTTATTTTACCCTTGTGATTTGATTTTCCAAATTCAGGCCGCTCCTGTCCATGTTATTTTTTAGAGGCCGGAATAATAGTTCTGGCTCCATTTGATCGACTATGTTCCTGCACGTGTTAAACAGCATTATTGTACTTCTATATTTGGTGAAAATTATATGCTTAAACGTGTTAGGCTTATAATTGTTCTGTCTAAATAAAGAAAATATAGAACATTCTCTTGAAATCGGTTAACTTATTTCTAGAACAATATAAATTAAAATGTGATTTATTGATTGTGAATTATAGTTTGTTAGCATTGTGGGACCTATAAAAGTTGGCTTGTATATTTCAATGATGAGCTTCCTCAAATGATCTAGATCTTCATGAGCAAGCAAGTTGGATACACCCACTAGTTTCATTGGAGAGATTTCATGCACTTGTAGCACTCGTGTATATGTTGTGCGGCAATCACTACTCTTACAGATTTGATTATATGACTTCCTCTTGTCTAATGAACCTGCTCGTATAAGGATATTTCAAACTGTTAACCGAGTGACGAATTTGGTAGAATTCATCTAAAAAAGTTCCGTAGACTGGTTCAAAATTGAGAAGTTACACACGACGCTGATATTTTCTTTGTACACTTTATTTTGAATGGAGGGACCACTCAACATGTGATCGTAGTGGTAGCTAGCTACTCCCTCTGTTCCATTTTAATTGACTCACATATATCTACATATGGATGCATCTAGACACGTTCGTGTTAGATACATACATATCTAGATATATGTAAGTCAATTAAAACGGAACGGAGGGAGTAGCTCAGAACGGGGTACGCGGACATTTCGGTTTCCTCTAAACGGAAATTTCTAATCGGTTTCTTCTTTAGGCAAACTGCATGTAAGGTGAAGACGATTAGTCGTTTTCGTTTTCCTGGAAATTCATTGAAGCCAACGCAGCAACATTTCTAAAAAATATTAGATTTGCGCAATATTAGCGAAATTGCTATTAGAAAATAATATTTAAAAAATCGGAAATGAAACTATATACAACAGAGAAGAGGTGAAAGGAGCTATGTTCAGCATAGGAGACTACAAACCACTAGGACTGATGGGTTCCATGCGATTTTTTTCGAAAAATATTGGTCGGTTGTGGGTGACAAGTAACATATGAAGTTTTGCAAGCCCTCAACGCTGTTATTATACCTGACGGAGTGGAACAAGATGACATTTTTTTGACTTTTTGCCAGGGGGAGGGGAACCCTACGTGAATTTTCATATATGAGGGGACCCGTATAATTTTACAGGGAGAGGGGGGGGGGGGGGGGGGGGGGGGGGGGGGATTACATTTCTGTAATCGGGGAACACCCTTGCCATGGTAGACGAGGATCAAGCTCGAGGGCTTGGGGTAGACGTATCGGCCATAGACGTGACTTGTCTCGGCACCTTTTGAGAAGGAGAGGGTGGTTGGGGCGTTGATCTCTAAATACATAAAAAATGCAACAATCTTTCCCTTCTTCGTTAATCAGATCCCTAATGTTGCTCGTAGTTTATCCTAATTCCTTTGCCAAATTCGTCCATCCATGCATGGATAAATTCCCCTCCACTCTCGCTACATTCGATGAGAGCTTTCTGCCGTTGCTTGCATAGTCGCATCTCCCTCACGTCCGCGGGTGTGTTTAGCTCTATAACTCTATAATTTATACTAATGTACTATTTTTTTTTCTAGAATTGTTATATTGTTGAGGGGGTGGGACGGGGGCCATTTGAAAGGATCGTATGACACCTAGAGGGTGGGGTGAATAGGTGCTACTTCAATTTTAGTACTTTTTCAAATTAGGCTTGACACAAAAGTAAATTCTCTAGATATGCAACTACGGTGAATTTACCTATATGACAAGCTAGCAACTAAGCAAGATACACGAAGTAAAGACGGTAAACAAGGATAGAGGTAACCGAAGGTGAAAGCACGCGGAGACACGGATGTATTCCCGAGTTCTTCCTTTTTAGGGGAGTACGTTTCGTTGGAGAGGTGTGACCTACCACAAAGGCCAACTCAACAGCCACAAAGGCTTCACCTTCTTCTCCGATGAACCACACCACAAAGGTTTGGTTCACCTTCCACTATCGGAAACCTTCAAGGTGGATTCCGGAGCCTTTACAACAATGATCCGGGGCACAACCCACAATTGGATTGGGGGCTCCCGAACAGCTACAATCTGTCACAAAGACAATCAAGTAAGTACAACAATGAGCTAGGTTTTCCCAAAGGAAATCCTAGCAAAGGGTCCTCAAGTGAATGAGGGGGAAATGTAAATCGGCTTGGTGAAGATGTAGATCCGGGCCTTTTCCTTCAATCCTCCAAAGATTAACGAGTTTGAGTGGAGGGATTGGGAGTAATCGAGGTTTTGAGCTTGCAGCAATGGAGGTCAACTGATTTTGGGCGAGCTAACTTGAGGTTGAAGAAGGGGAGGGGTATTTATACCCTCCCAAAAATCTAGCCGTTGCATACTCGGGGGCTGGATATTCCGGCTTAAGTCAGCACCGGAATATCGGCCTACCGGAATATTCTGGCCCTTTTTGAAATCTCCGGCCCAAATATTCGGTCCATTTCAGAGAGACGCCAATTTGGGCGCTCTAAATTCCTTAGTCGATTTGGCTTGGCAAAAGTTGAGGGCCGGATATTTCGCCCCAGTCAGGGGCCGGAATGTCCGGTCTGTCTTTCTGAATCCAGTTGCTGCCTTTATTTCTCTTCACTTTTTGGTGATGATGCAAAGGTGTTTTATAGAACTAAAACCTGCAACACTTAACACTAGATTAAAACATCACTAGTATTGTTAACTAACACACAAAACACATGGGATAAAGAAATGTCCTTTCAATCTCCCCCTTTTTGGTGTTAGATGACAACACTAGGATTTGCAATAAAGTTTCACAACAAATCATGTTCTCAAGAAGAAAATGGAGAAGGCTCCCCCTATATGTGTGCATATATAATTTGGCTTGAAATGCAAATACACATATATAGTAGACAACCTTTTCCAACAAGATATACCAACATGATAGAGACAACAACATATTAGAACAAAGGGCGACAAACCACAACCTAGGTTGAGACTTGAGATTGGAATCAGACCTTGTGCATATATATGTAGATAAAAAACCAAGATACCATAGCACAATATATATGTTGATAGAAATCCATAGAAACCATATCACAATATAATGGAGTCTCAACCATATGTCTCACACACCAAATTTAAACAACACAAGGTTCAAAGCTCACAAGTAGCAAATAAGTTCGACAAAGAAACAAAGAAAGATAAATGGACACAAGCTCTCAAGAATGGTAGACGCATATGCTTGTGCCCGAACCCATGCAAATCCCACAACCTAATAGAACTAATTCTCCCCTTTGGCATCGAGACACCAAAAAGAGAGAAAGAGCGATGCTACGTCCCAAGAGACTCAACGGGAAGCTTCGGGCTCCTCCTCGGAATCCTCGGTCTCATTCTCATCATCAGAATCACCTTCTTCATCATACTCTTCGTTGTCATAATCAGGGGCAGGAGTGTAAGTGGGATAGGAGGGGGCTGCAGGAGCTGACGCAAGAAGATCCTTCTCCAACTGAACCCAATTAGTATGAGCACCGGCATTCCACCTATCATAAGAAAGAGGGGCTGCTTTGGGAGCGTCACCAGGTGCACTAGGAAGACGGGAGAGGATACACTGTCTCTCACGGTAGGCATCATATTGTTCCTTGCGAATATCCACCTTCATGCAAAGGATTTTCGTTGAAACCAATTCAGTTTCTTGATTTGCGGGTCACAAGAGATGGGCTGATGAGTGTGTCCACTAGCACGAGCATCTCCCATGAAACTAAGCGCAGCGATAGAGGAAGGGGCAACCACATATTTCTTGACATAGACCTCTTGTAGGCATGAGCCTCACAATCATCATCACTCAATTCTTGCCCTTTCTTCTCCAAAGTGGCCTTGATGAGCGCCATAATGTATGGGGCATAAGGAATAGAGTACCGACCCACCATAGCCTCATACATTTCATTGTAGATAAAATCCATGACATCAATCTTGAACTCATGGTTCGGTTCTTCATTTGTCACAAAATCATGAGCGAGGCAAAGTAAGTTGACGAGCCCGAAACGAATAGCATCATTGTTTCCTCCACTTGGAGCAATGTTCTCCCGGAATATGCACACAAGCTGATCATAAAGAGGGAGCAAACCAGCCTTGAACCCAATTTTGCCACCACGGCCAAACAAAGCGGCTAGCTTGTTCTTGTTGGGCTTGTCAGGTGAGTGGAGACGGCGACCAACGGGAGTGAGGCCATTGTAGCTATAGCCAAGAGCTCGAGCAAAGTCATAGAAGTTTGCCTCACAATAGGTTGATTCGGACATCCATTTGAGGGTCTTGGCATCGTCCGCTTTCATCACAAGAGTGGAGAAAAACTGCATCACGAGGGAACACTGTAGCATACTGAAACTCCATAAGACGAACTAGCCCGAGATGCTTAATCACTTGCACAGCTTGAGCAAAGGCCTCCTTGGACTTGAGAAACTGCATCTTAATGGGTTGCATCAGGCGTATGGGATATGAGAAGGTAAAAAATGTCCCGGTGGATATGAATTTGCTCCATGCACCAAAAGCTAGTATCTTCAATTTCTTCATCTTGAGGGGCAGCAGAGTACCAATCCCCTTGCCTAATACGGTGTAATCATGGCTGGGCATATCTTTGTAGCTTGGCCTTTGTTCCTTGCCCTTGCGCTTCTTAGTTGTGGAAGCATTGCCCTTTTCTTTTGTTGGTTGTTTCATTTTTCTGGCTTTCTCGATCTTTTGCTGCCGGATCAACCTCATCTACAAGCACTCCTTCCTCATTGCGGTGAAAATGTCTCTTGCGGTGATACTTCTTCGGAGGAGCCGAGCTCGAGTCACCTGTGAGGTAAAGCAATAGGGTGGTAGCAAAAGATGAGTGCACACAAGTCACCATGGAAATAAATACTGGAGACAATGCTAGATACAATAGGAAGGCACCAAAGGATCAATACTTAGTTAGTTTGAGGCAAGTCACAATATGCTAAAAAAGGGGGCCAGATATTCCGGTCCAGACAGGACCGGATATTCCGTCCTGACCAAACAGGCAGCAGTACAGTGAATAACCTAGATCTAAAACTAGATCGACACATTGGGGCTAGCCTAGTGTGTTTAGCAGCAAGAGGGAACAAATAGGAACCATAATATTCAAGGAATCATCAGGGAAAACATCTTCAACAAAAGATAGGTGGTAACCACCTAGGGTTTGAGAAGGAGGACGTTACCCTCATCCATGGAGGAAATGGCGCGGAGGAATCGGTTCCCGCGGTGGAGGGGAACCAGATCCGGCCGAGGGCGGCGGAACTGGTGGCTGGAGGCGCCGGAGAGCACGGGGACAGCAGGCGGTGGCGGCTGAGGAGAGAGAGGGGCGGGGGTGGAAGAAAGGCTCGAGGAGCCCTTCACCCCGTGCCCTCTCCCTTAAAGGAAAAGCGAAACCGCCCAGGCCAGATATTCCGGCGCACACTTAGACCGGATATTCCGGCAAAAAGTGAGACCGGATTTTCCGACCTACGAATTTTCTGTGCAAAGTACTGAAAATTCGGCCTGCTGAACCCTACCTCCATAGAGACAAAGGTAACTTGTGTGCAAAGAGAGAAATGTTTGTAGGTGGGAAAGGCATGGGATTAGGAAGGCCAAACTGAAAATGGTACTTCATACTCATTCTTGCAAGAAACAAACAAAGAAATGCCAAGATTGGGTGTGTTTTCCATAAAACCAAACGGGAACAAACTTTTCAAAAGATTTTCAATAAGATCCAAATAAGAACCAACTCTTCACAAAGAAGAGGGCGGTGGCCGAAGCCACCATGTATGAGTATATGTGGCGTGACACCGCGAAGATGTATCTTGGGTTCACCCACTACTCGTCATTTAAGCTCACAATTCATAGCACGAATATAGAGACAAATGATTCTTATGTCGGCATAATGGGGGGAGGGATAGTCCAATGGATTAGGACCGCACTCCCCCTATGTCCATGCCTACACCTAAACCAAATAGATAGTCAAAATATAGGTGTGTATGCAAGATATCAAGTCAAGCTCCTTGAATCCACGATATTTAGCTCATGCCTCAAAAAGTGAATCTTGCTTCATCAAGTGGCTTCGTGAAAATATCGGCAAGTTGGTCTTTGGTTGGAATATAGCCAAGCTCAATATCACCACGGCAATATGATCCCGAATAAAATGATGACGAATCTCAATATGCTTCGTTCTTGAGTGTTGCACCGGTTGTGGCCAATCTTGATAGCACTTTCATTGTCACACAAAAGAGGCACTTTGTCACAATTGACACCGTATTCCTTTAAAGTTTGCCTCATCCATAACAATTGAGTGCATGCACTAGCGGCCGCCACATACTCGGCTTCGGCGGAGGATAGAGATATGCAATTTTGCTTCTTAGAAGACCAACTCACCAAGGACCTACCAAGAAATTGGCATGCCCCGGAAGTTGATTTCCTATCATCCTTGCAACCGGCCCAATCCGAATCCGTGTACCCGGCAAGAGAGAAATTAGTGCCCTTTGGGTACCACAAACCAAACCTTGGGGTATAAACCAAATATCGAAGGATTCTATTGACCGCCTTCAAGTGGCTTTCTTTAGGAGCGGCTTGATACCTTGCACACACCCCTACACTCAACACAATATCGGGTCTAGATGCACAAAGATAAAGCAAAGAACCAATCATAGAGCGATAAAGTTTTTGATCAACATCGATACCGTCGGGGTTAAGTTCAAGATGGCATTTGGTGTCCATGGGAAACCGCTTCTCCTTAGCATTTGCATATTGAACCTCTTGAGCATGTCTTGGGTATATTTGGTTTGAGAGATGAAAGTCCCTTCATTCAATTGCTTGATCTCAAAACCGAGAAAGAACTTCAATTCGCCCATCATAGACATCTCGAACCTATCGGTCATAAGCTTTGAAAATTCATCATTGAAAGCTTTGTTAGATGAGCCAAAATAATATCATCAACATAAAGTTGGCATATGAAAAGCTCCCCTTTAACCCTCTTGGTAAAGAGGTGGGATCGATTTGCCCCAATTCAAATCCACGGTCTAGCAATAGCTCTCTTAGGTGCTCATACCAAGCACGAGGTGCTTGTTTGAGACCATAGAGCGCCTTATCAAGCTTGTAGACATGGTTAGGGAATTTGGGTCCTCGAAACCCGGTGGTTGCTTAACATATACCAACTCCTTTAAAGGACCATTAAGAAAGCACTTTTCACATCCATTTGTTGCAATTTAAAGTTATGATGTGATGCATATGCAAGAAGGATACGGATGGACTCAAGGCGAGCCACGGGTGCATAAGTCTCTCCAAAATCAATGCCTTCAACTTGAGAGTACCCTTGTGCAACCAATCTTGCCTTGTTCCTCACAACCATTCCATGCTCATCTTGCTTGTTCTTGAATATCCACTTGTGCCTATAACATTGCGGCAATCTTTTGGCTTCTCAACTAGATTCCACACTTTGTTGCGCTTGAAGTTATTGAGTTCATCATGCATAGCTTCCAACCAATCCGGATCTTCAAGAGCTTCAAACACTTTCTTTGGTTCCACCATGGAAATATGAGCTTGATGTTCACTAAAGCTTGCCAATTGCCTTCTTGTGGTAACCCCTTCTTGGTCACCAAGGATTTCTTCTAGCTTGTGACTCTTTATTTCAAAGTCTCTTGCAATCTTGCTTTACGACGGGCTTCGATATCTCTATTGCATCTTGGAGGTATCTCTTGATCATCTTGATCATTTGAGTCCCCGTCTTGACCGGAATGTTGACCTTGATCATCTTATGCACATCTTCAACAATAGAAGGAGAGGGTTGATCTTGGTCATGACCTTGGCTAGCATCAACAATAGGAGAACTTGGTTCTTGCATAGCAACTTGGTCAACATGAGGAGGGTCTTGAACTTGTTCTTGGGTTGGTGCATCATTTGCTTCCATGATAGGCGCCGTTTCAACTTGTGATGATGAGTTTCCACTTGAGTGGAGCTTGGACTTGCTTGAGGAGGTCAATGAATCTCAATGGGGCGATGGAAACCAATGCCCATTCTTCTTATGCATCTTGAGGCTCTCATTATCTACATCACAAACATGAAATTGCGCCACTTGGGAGCCGTCATTCTCATCGAACCTCACATCACAAGATTCTATGACTTTCCCCGGTTTTGTCATAGACTCTATAGGTGTGAGATTCGGCACCGTACCCAACAAAAACACCCTCTAAAGCTTTAGATTCAAATTTAGACAAACGAACACTTTGATCTTATAGAAACACTTACAACCAAATACTCGGTAGTAGGAGACATTGGGCTTGTTGCCGGTGAGCATCTCATAAGGTGTAAACTTCTTGCCTTGCGAAAGAATAGCCGGTTTGATGAATGACACGCCGTGGAGATAGCCTCGGCCCATAAGAAGTGGAGACTTAAACTCCGCCAACATAGACCTTGCCATATCCATGAGGTCCGGTTCTTCCTTTCGGCTACACCATTTTGTTGAGGGGTATATGCAGCGGAATATTGATGACGAATCCCCTCTTCACTAAGAAACTCATTTAGGTGTAGTTCTTGAACTCGGAGCCATTATCACTCCTAATGACCAATATAGGGACATTGTGTTGGCGTTGAACTTCATTGGAAAAGTCGATGACGGCTTGTTGGGTCTCATCCTTCGTCTTGAAGAAATAAACCCAAGTAAATCTTGAATAGTCATCAACAATCACCAAACAATATTTCTTCCCACCAAGACTAGGTTGAGGCACGGCACCAAAGAGATCAACATGAAGAAGTTCCAATATCCTCTTTGATGAAATGATGGTCTTGCTTGGATGGGGAGAATCATGCATCTTTCCTTCAACACAAGCCCTACAAAGACGATCTCTAGAAAAAGAAACATTGTCTTTTAGTCCAAGAATGTGGCCACCCTTGTGAAGACTTTGCAAAGTTCTCATGTTGACATGGGACAAGCGGCGATGCCACAACCACCCCACGTCGGCCTTTCCGAATAGGCATATTGCTTGAGTGTTGGTTGACCCCGAAAAGTCCACCACAAACAACTCATTTTCAACATACCCAACGAACATGACCTTTAGAGTCTTGCTCCTCAAGAGTACCACCATATCAATAGTAAAATGGACATCAAAATTCATCTTATTAAGTGCACGAACGGACATAAGATTGTAACCGAGGGACTCGACAAGCATGACATTTACAAGGGTGATATCCTTTGCAACTACCACCTTGCCGAGCCCTTTACCTCGCTTTTGATTTATCACCATAGGAGACGGATGAGTGATTTATATTTGGTCCCAACTCCGTCATGATCTCCTTGCTTCCGGTCATATGACTAGTGCATCCACTATCAACCACCCATTTCGACCCACCGGAAGCATAGTCCTACAAGAAATCATTGCTTGATTTTAGGTACCCATCTTGCAATGGGTCCTCTTTGTTAGCAACAAGGGTCTTAGGAACCCAAATAGCATGAGCAACATATCCATCATAAGGACCAACATATTTTGCATAAACATCACCATAATAATCAACATATAGATGTAGTGAGGGTTAGCATCTCCCGCAAAGTCACTACGAGTGGTCTTGCCCCTAGTGGCATTCCACTCGCAATGGGAGTCTTGGTTTGTGCGGGCTTGGCCTTGTTGTTGCTCTTCTTCTCTTTGCCTTGGCTACATAACCAAGACCCTCCTTCCCTTTGTGTTGCTTTTGCTCAAAAACATGAGCAACAACCTTTTCCTTACCTTTGGGAATTGAGGTCATGGCACTAGTGGCCCTGGCATGATCACAAGAGGGATTAGAAGTGCTAGGTGAGTTAGATTTAGAAAGTTGAGTTTGAAGTTGCTCGTGAGACTTGACTAGAAGAGAGTGAGTACTTTCCAAGGCCTTGTGAGCCTTGTCAAGTTTCTCCATATCCTCAAGGAGTCTAGCATTAGCAACCACAAACTCGGCTTTCTCCTTTTTAATCACTTTATATTTAGCAAAAACATGGTCTCTATCCTTAATGATTTTAGCAATTATTTCATCATTTTTATCATCAAGGGACTCAAGTCTTTGCTCAAGAGTAGTTCTATATTCACTCTCTTCTTCGAGAGAAGCATTCAAGGATGCTATGGTAAGAGAGTCCTCTCTCTCAATTTTGCCCTTGACCTCAAGAAGGTCTTCGGCGGCACCAAGTTGGCTCATGAGAGCCTCAACATGTTTCTTAGCTTCACCTTGCAAGTTAGCCACAAAGGTATCGAAAGCAACAAGTTCTTTCTTAATCACAAGACTCGAGTTATCATCCATTTCATGCATAGTCTTGGGAGTAGAAGATGATACCTCGGTGACGTGAGCCATGAGGCAACGAGCGGTGTTGATGGAGATGTTCTCATTGGGGGATTCGAAGAGAGAAGGAGATTAAGTTGATACGATGGCTAATGCGGCCACCTCACGAGTGGGTTCTTCTTCTTCTTCGGAATCATCGGAAGGATACTCTTCTTGAGTCATCAACACAATTCTTGGTGCTTTCTTGAAGAACGGTTTCTTCTTGACAAAAGGCTTCTTTTGTATCATGTTTGATTGGCCCTTGGGGACAAGCCTTCCACCATGTTGTTCTCTATTCTCATAAGGACACTCTTTGATGAAGTGATGCTTGTCATGACAATTGTAACAAGTCTTTGTCCTTATAGCAAACTCCTTCCCACTTGGATTGTTTCTTAGATCAACTTGAGCCTTTGCCTTGGCGGGTCACGCCAAAATGTTCTTGTGGCAAGAGCCACGTGATCATGGTAGGCTTGTTCGAGATCATCGGGAAGAATGTTGCTTGGGCAAGCTTCAACTTCTACACTATCATCTAAGCTCACTACTTTGGCTTTCAAGGCAAGAGAGGAGCCTTGTTTCATTCCCATGGCCCTAGTACGATTGTCTTGAACATTCTTGGTTGCAACCTTGAAGGCTTGCATTTCTTGCATAACTTCATTGGATGACATTTGAAGGTAGTTGTGTCTTCCTTGTAGAGCCTTCAAGTCAACAGGCTTGAAGGTCATGAGAGCATTCACATACTTCCTCTTGATCCAAGCATCATCCACATATGTTGCCCCAACATTAAAAAAGGCTTGGGCAAGAGTCTTGAGTCTTGCATACATCTCTTCATGAGTTTCACTATCAAGCATGTAGAAGCCTTCGACATCATTGTTCAAAGCATCAAATCTATTCCTCTTCATGCTCTCATTCCCAAGGAACACCTCGGATAGGCAATCCCAAGCTTCTTTGGCGGTGGTGAGATTTTGGATGTGATAGAGATCCTTTTCTCCAACGGCAAGTTCAATCATGTGAAGAGCGGAGGCATTGAGTTGCGCATCCGCCATTTCTCTTCTTGTCAAGTTGTTAGGATCCACGGCCTTGTATCCCACTTGAATGATCCTCCAAAGCTCGATAGAGGAACTGTTGATATGAGATTTCATTAAGTGTTGCCAAGTAGCAAAAGCCAATGCATTAAGCTTAGGGGTGGACCTAAAGGGTTTATGCGAGTATGATGGATAGGTGGGTCGGGAGAGTACACAAGGGGAACCGCATGGTACTCTGACTTCCCACCTACCGGCTTGGTTAAGGAAGAGGTAGTTTTCTTAAGGTCGGTTTCTTTAGCTTCATCCCCATTCTTTTCCCCCTTTTCTTTATCGGAATCACCCGTCTCGGAAGAAAGGGGGTCCTCTATAGGGAGAGTCCCGAAGGAGCCTTGCCACTTGTGAGTTTCATGAGCAAGTCACGCATCTCAGGAAATTGGGTATCCATGGACGATTTCAAAGATGTCTCCATCGATTTGAGATCGGCCATGGATGCCGGAGTGGCTTGGTCCTTCGAGGGCTCACCCTCACCTGTCATACTTCTCTTAGGCGGTTAAGCCCAACAAGAGAACCTTGCTCTGATACCAATTGAAAGGATCGTATGACACCTACAGGGGGGGGGGTGAATAGGTGCTACTTCAATTTTAGTACTTTTTCAAATTAGGCTTGACACAAAAGGTAAATTCTCTAGATATGCAACTACGGTGAATTTACCTATATGACAAGCTAGCAACTAAGCAAGATACACGAAGTAAAGACGGTAAACAAGGATAGAGGTAACCGAAGGTGAAAGCACGCGGAGACATGGATGTATTCCCGAGTTCCTCCGTTTTAGGGGAGTACGTCTCGTTGGAGAGGTGTGAGCTACCACAAAGGCCAACTCAACAGCCACAAAGGCTTCACCTTCTTCTCCGATGAACCGCACCACAAAGATTTGGTTCACCTTCCACTATCGGAAACCTTCAAGGCGGATTCCGGAGCCTTTACAACAACGATCCGGGGCACAACCCAGAATTGGATTGGGGGCTCCCGAACAGCTACAATCTGTCACAAAGACAATCAAGTAAGTACAACAATGAGCTAGGTTTTCCCAAAGGAAATCCTAGCAAAGGGTCCCTCAAGTGAATGAGGGGGAAATGTAAATCGGCTTGGTGAAAATGTAGATCCAGGCCTTCTCCTTTAATCCTCCAAAGATCAACGAGTTTGAGTGGAGGGATTGGGAGTAATCGAGGTTTTGAGCTTGCAGCAATGGAGGTCAACTAATTTTGGGTGAGCTGACTTGAGGTTGAAGAAGGGGAGGGGTATTTATACCCCTCCCAAAAATCTAGCCGTTGCAGACTCGGGGGCCGGATATTCCGGCTTAAGTCAGCACCGGAATATTCCGTCCCTTTTTGAAATCTCCGGCCCAAATATCCGGTCCATTCCAGAGAGACGCCAATTTGGGCGCTCTAAATTCCTTAGTCGATTTGGCTTGACAAAAGTTGAGGGCCGGATATTCCGCCCTAGTCTGGGGCCGGAATGTCCGATCTGTCTTTCTGAATCCAGTTGCTGCCTTTCTTTCTCTTCACTTTTTGGTGATGATGCAAAGATGTTTTATAGAACTAAAACCTACAACACTTAACACTAGATTAAAACATCACTAGTGTTGTTAACTAACACACAAAACACATGGGATAAAGAAATGTCCTTTCACCATTGCACCCCTCCTAAACACGCACCGTTGAATAACTATCTTTATATTTAGAGTGGGCCAAACACTTTTTAAACTTATGATGTAGACAACAACAAGTATTAACCCGAGTTAAGAAGCTGGTACAATCAGATTAGTCTTTTATTTGGTCCCTCTACATCCATTTGGCAGAGCGACAACGAGACCAGCCAGCTGGATCATCTCCATGTCGTTTTCCCCATCTCCAATTTACATGACCTGTAATTAGAAATTGTAAACCTATATGGTTTATCGAACGAGTAGGAATACAATGCTCAGCAAAAATGAAGTGGAACTTACACGCACAAATTTCTTTGTCCCCAACGTTATAAGAAGGTTGTCAAGCTTCATGTCTAGTTAAATACAAAGTTGTAAACGTATAGTGTGGAAGATAATAGTAATAAACACAAAAGTAAAAACATACCAACTAGTTAGCAATAATGAAAAGCAATTAAAAGAGATTGTAATCAATGTAAAAGAATGGACCGGTGGCCATAGCTTCACTATTGGTGTCTCTCCATAAATAGTAAACATTGTTGGGTACTCCCTCCGTCCCGGTTTATAGGTCCTCTACGTATCCCTAGTTGCTAGGGATACGTAGAGGACCTATAAACCGGGACGGAGGGAGTAAACAAATTATAGCTAGACAATTAACATAATTTGATCATACAATTATGACAAAATGTTCAAGTCAATATTCATGTAGACAGTACGTCAAACATATAAGGGCATGTATACATCGTCTAGTCAGCTGGCTAGAACGTAAGCCATGTAAGTTTTTTACCTAGGTAGAGGTGAGAGCATAACGTGAAAGAGTTATAGTCCGTCTACAGATTTAAACATGGTCTAGTCCGATAAAAATTGCTGCCTAACGACGGTTGTTGTTTCGTTGTACAAGGGCGTTCTAGATCCGACCGTTTTTATTCCATTTGAGATGTGTCTCGGGTGACGTTCGTGGCCTGAAATAAATCATATCCGATCTCCTAAAAAACAGGAAAGATGGTTTGATTTTTACGTACAACAAACAACTAAAAAGAGGTTCTATTGTACGAGGTGTCTACACCTGACATCTATAAACTATGTGGACAAATATTATAGACATAGTTTGTCTAAACAACTACACATGCCCTAAAGACCCTTACAGAAACGCATCGTTAACTACTACTCCACCTCAAGAGCGCTTCCATGCTTGGCTCCAGGGCAGGGGCGGCCGCCCCGTGCCCACGAATTTGGGGGGCACCCCAGGTATACGTATATTAGGCATAGTAGCATGTATATAGAAAAAATAAAAGGCAAAAGGCCTGTTCGCTGTCCGTGGTTCTCCTGCTAGCGTATTGGGCCAGCTGGGCCTTTGTGCGCTCAGCGCTCGTTGCCTTCGAAGATAAAAAAGGCTGAGCCTCCGAGTGAGGTTGGTGATCGAGTCGTTGTTCGTGCTCGCCAAGGACACGGAGATTGATTGATTCGATTAGATTTTTAACGCTTGACCCTCGTCCGATCAGAAGAAAAAGCAGCATCTCGCGTCGTGTTTCGTCTCGCACTCTCGCCCGTCGGCCGCCGGCACACAGGACCGATCGACTGAATTGTTCACCTTCTGATCGCCCAATCACCAAGCGCCGTGCCGCCGTCCGCCGGAATCAGGTTGATTGATTAAGTTCGATCCTAATCTTCTCTACTTTTCTACTTGTATTATTGTATACGTGGTCCATGCCCTAATCTTGACTGTTTGTTATTTTTATTTTCAGCGCTACTATGAAGTAGCTATCTGGTGCTGCAAAACGGAAAAGGAGAAAAGATGGACAAAAATTTGTAGATTCACAGAGAGGATCTATTCACAAATTTTTGAAGAGTAACACAGACACTCCAAAAAATCCAGACGAGTTGGCGCTAGTTGTTTATGTGGAGGAACAAAGTAATGTAAATTTGGAAGATGAGATCCATACAGAAGACAATGTTGAGATCAACCCGGAAGATAACAATGTGAGTGATCATGAACACGTATTTAATTCATCTCCTACAGAATATGCTAGTGTTGATGAGGAACCAGTTCATGTGGATATTTATGACCCTGCAAATTGGGCTAGTCTTGATAACAAAGCAAGGGACACATTAGTTGAAAAGGGGCCTATTAGAGAAGATAATATTAATTTTCCTTTGGCTGAGAAGAGAAGACATTTTTCGTGTGATCATTACTCTAGAAAAATGAGCAATGGAGAGGTACGTGATCGAAAATGGTTAGTTTATTCAAAGCAGGTTGACAAAGTGTTTTGTTTTTCTTGTAAGTTGTTCAATCCTCTCAATTGCAAGAGTAGTTTGGCGCATAATGGGTATAGCGATTGGAAGCATATTACTGATAGGTTAAGAGAACATGAAGGTAGTGTGGACCATATTACCAGCATGATCTCTTGGAACGAACTGAAAAATAGACTCGGCAAACATGAAACAATTGATAAGGAGTTTCAGCACCAGATCACAAAAGAGAAGGAGCGCTTGAGGAAAGTTTTGCAAAGAATAGTTGCTATTGTGAAATTTCTTGGTAAACGCAGTTTGTCTTTTAGAGGATCGAATGAGCAGCTTTACAATGATTTTAATGGTAATTTCTTAGCATGTGTTGAGATGGTTGTAGAATTTGACTTGGTAATGCAAGACCACATTAGACGATATCGAAACAAAGAGATTCAATATCATTATCTAAGTCATAAAATTCAGAATGAGTTGATTTCTCTTATGGCTTCTAGCATTACAGACACTATTTTGAAGGTAGTTAAAGAGGCCAAATATTTCTCAGTTATTCTTGATTGTACCCTTGACGTGAGTCACCAAGAGCAAATGAGTATGTTGGTTCGATGTGTTGATATGTCTGGTGCCCAAATAAAAATTGAGGAATACTTTCTTGGTTTCTTAGTGGTGAATGACACATCCGATGAAGGGCTTTTCAATGTGTTGGTTGAATCCATCAAATCATATGGTCTTCTTGTTGATGACATTAGAGGTCAAGGTTATGATAATGGCTCTAATATGAAAGGAAAGCACAAGGGAGTAAAAAGCAGGTTGCTTAAAATAAATCAAAGGGCTTTGTATATGCCATGTGCTTGTCACGGTCTTAATCTCACTCTTTGTGATATGGCTAAATCTTGTGGTAAGGCTATTTCTTTTTTCGGAATTGTGCAACGGATTTATGTTTTATTTTCTGGATCTACAAAGAGATGGAAAGTTTTGCTTGACCACGTGGAAGGTTTAACTGTGAAGTCTTTGTCCAATACTCGTTGGGAGAGTCGGATTAAAAGTGTCAAAGCAATTAGATATCAAGCTCCTCAGTTAAGGTCTGCTCTGCTTGAGTTAAGTGAAGATGGTGATATAGAGCCCAAGGATAGGAGCGATGCAAAAAAATTATATGAAGTGATTGGTAGCTTTGAATTTATATTTGGTATGGTTATTTGGCATGATATTTTATTTGCAGTAAACACAGTGAGCAAGAAGTTGCAATCACCATCCACGTGCATTGAGTCTACAATACAGCAAATAGAAGGTATACGCACATACTTTCACACCTATAGAAATGAGGGGTTTGCTTCTGGTTTAAATAGTGCCAAGGAAATTGCATCTGAATTGGGTGTACCCCAAGCATTCCCAGTAAAACGTCGTGCTTCTAGGAAAAAACAATTTGATGAAACTGAATGTCAGGAAGCAAGATTGCAAGCGAAGGAGGACTTTAAAGTTAACTATTTTTGGTTATGGTTGATATGGCAATCGCATCATTGACGACCAGATTTGATGAACTCCAGGTATTCAAAAATATATTTGGGTTTTTAATGAGTTCAACAAATCTGAAGTCGTTGGATGTTTCTCAATTGAAAGAAAGGTGCACTAACTTCGCAAATACTTTCACTGGAGCTAAGAAATGTGATGTCGAGTTAACTGATCTCATTTCTGAGTTAAGTGTTATGAAGTTGACTTTACCGGATAGAACAATGTCTGCTATGGAGATTTTTTAGTTTGTGAGAGAAGCAGATTGTTATCCTAATATTTCTATTGCTTATCGGATCTTCTTTACTATGCCGGTGACTGTTGCATCAGCTGAAAGAAGCTTTTCAAAGTTGAAGTTGTTGAAGAACTATTTGAGGTCTGTAATGTCACAAGAGAGGTTAAATGGTTTGGCAACTATGTGCATCGAGAAGAAGTTGTTGGATGAGATTGATATTGATTCCATTATTGACGACTTTGCATGTAGGAACGTAAGGAGAAAGTTTTAGTGTCTGTTGTAATTGTAACACTCCTTCATCATAGTGAAATTATGCCGTGGTTTTTTCCCGTAAGGGTTTTCCACGTAAAAATTTATTTGCTTGTCTATAGTAGGGGCACTAAATTTTAGTTTCGCCCCGGGCACCAAAAATCTCAGGACCGGCCCTGCTTGGCTCTATTAGTATTAAGTTGTAAACGGAAGAGTATCGCCTTAGGCTCAATACATAATGTAAACAATATTTATTACCAACAAAAGTACATAAACACTGGCACTTAGTCGTTCTAGTCACTCGAGCCTAGATAAAGTGCGGCATGAACCCAATATCGAAGTATACTTGCTCTTGGACATTCACGCGAGAACTTGGCCAGAGGCAGCTCACAAGACCTTTGTACTGAAGAAATAAGGTGAAGAGATCACCATCTATCTACTGCTATGAACCCATAGTGCAAGGATAAACTACTAATATCATCATGGAGGCAACAATGGTGGTGTAGATGCCTGAGGCGACGATTTCCCCTTCCGACGGGGTGCCAGAACAGGACTCTAGAACGCCTGAACTAGATTTTACGCGACGGGGGCGGCTCTGTATCGTGTTTCACAAAATAGACTTTGTCGCTGAACATTGTAGGTCAAGGGAAATATATAAGCGAAAGGCGGCGCGAGGGGTGCCTCGAGGTGCTTAGGTTCAGTGAAATATATAAATAGACCCATGGCCCGTGGCCCAATGCCACGTGGGCCCCCTAGCTCCCCTCTTGTCAGATTTTGGCTCCTCGGTGATTTCACGGGAAGTTAGAATTTCCGAAATTTTATGGGATTTTTCCGACAACTTATATTTTTCACGCTTTGTGCAATGCACAATATAAACAGAAACGGGCACTTGCCACTGCTCTAATAGTTAGTCTTGGAAAATGCTATAACGTGTAGCAGTGATCTAACAGTGGAATGAAAAATCAAAAAATATAAATACGTTTTGGACGTATCACACACCATAGATGCGGCTGCCTCTGGTCTCCGGTGGCGGAGAAGGGTGCTTTGCCCACTCCTTACCTTACCTTCTCCAGACTCCAAAAATCTATCGGAGCATCGCCGTGGCAAGAATTTTTCTAGAGCGGAAGTGCCATGGACGGTTGATCGAAGTTTTTTTGAGACAAAGTTCAGTAGTTTTTTTTTTAGACTGATAAAGTTCAGTAGTTTTTTTTTTTGAGGGGCACAAAGTTCAGTAGCTGCAGTCAGCCAGGGCGCATACAGCCGTCCGTTGGGCTGGATTATGATTGGTCAGACAGAGGTCAGCCGAAGGCCGTCAAGTGCACACATATGTTTCACAGCCCAATAGACCTGACACTATTGTTAGCGGCCCGCTGTATTCGCCTGCGGCCCGGAGTAAACACCAAAGCAAAACACCAAACGGTTGATTCAAACCGTCCATGTACACTAGATTCCCTGGCGCGGCCTGCCGCGCGCCACCCGCCGTTAAGACACTGGTTTTCAATTTGCAAAAAATTATGACAAACGTTCATAATATGACACGATAGTCAACTATTATACATAGCGGTGGCATTATAGGTTCAAAGCAAAGCACAAAGATCTTCCATACAACCACAGATCGGCACCCACCACCCACCTTTAAATGTGATAATCGTTTGGTAAGACGCTATGTTAAACATATGACACGTCAAACAACAATTACTAAACATAGTAGAGGCAGTATAAGTTTAGAGCAAAACACAATGCTCTTGCACACATAAAATTATACCGCAATATTATTCAGGATAGATAGGTCTTCAAGATACAACCTTGTATAAAACATCATTCGTACTAACATGTCTCACAATATAAACTAATGAGAATGATACTCACTGTCTAAACAGATGTAGATAATATACCGAAGTATATTGGATGTAGAACTGACTGTTCTCATACATACATAATTTCTAAATACTTGGAGTATATGTACGAACAACCAGGAAGCCTATAGTTGGAAGCAGAAAAGTAACATAGAAATGCTGATAGTTAGAAGCAAAAGCTGTGTAGACTGCAGAAACAATGGTCGAAATCTTATCATCCTCAGTGCCGGCCAACGGATCATCCAGAACATCTATCCAAATAGAATTAACCTTATAACCACATGCCTAAGCTGGTAACTTTACCTCCCCGAGATAAAAGTACCGAGCTGCTGAAAGGGCATGTTTTTAGGTCACCCTGACACAAACCTTTGAGCTGTATCACTAACCCTTAGTATTGAAATTAGGCAATTATGTTCTTAAAAAATCAACGGTTGGCCATCTGAAACAAAAAAGAGGTTGAAACGCAAATGAATAATTTATCTGTAACACACAATTATAGCACCAGTACAAATATACAACTACTATTAAAGGATTCTCGTTTATTTAAGGATTCATGTTTAAGTAAATTTTAAGCCCATGTCAAATCTGACGGGCAAGCAATTGCGTAAATCTCTGGAAAAAAACTGGCGTGCAATATGAGAAGCAACAATATTTCCAAAATTCTGAAGTTGAAACCATCTAAAGCACCTATAATAATCATGAAATTGGTCTATTATAAACGTGCATAATGACAAAGGCAATAGAAAAAAATGTTTATAATTATGTGGAATAGAAATTACATATAGCTCAAACATAAAAATGCCAAGATTATTGCTAAACATCACAAAAGCTCCAAGTGATTTATTCCTAAACATAACTTATGCTTCATTAAATTGTTCCTGAACATAACTCAAACATCAAAACAGTTCGCTGAACCCAACTCGTGGCTCTAAAAAAAAAATTTGTTTGTCAGCTAGAGTAAAACCTGATGTATCAAACCAAAAGTAGACACCTGAGGTAACATTATAGCAGCATGTCTAGATATTTGAGTCTATCTCCTATCAACACATGGTGTTTATTTGTGGTTAGTCCAGTGGTTAAGAACTGCTACCGTGAGAGAAATGCATTGACATTCAAGATTTTGAGGTGACATACTACTGGTAGTTTAACCTATTGTGCAATGTGTTAAATTCGAGAAAATGTCAGGTCCGCACGGCATAGTGAAATTTATTAACAATGTTACAACTGGGCTTTTGCAAACCAACAAAGGAAGGGCTGTGAGCAAAAAAATCTCAAGAAGTTTCCATTATCAGGCGGCAAAACAATAATATCAGAGGAATATGGTTGTCTAGCAACAAAATAAAATGCAAATAATAACTTGAAAGTACGTTAAAAAACATGTCGAGCAAGTATATGGAGCTACCCTTCAAAATTAAAGAGAGGTGTTTTACTACTCATGGTGGTAGCTACACACCATAGCATTATACGGCGATGTAAGCCATATATACCTGTTTTAGCTTGATATTCTAGTAGAGAACGGATTTTTGGTGTACAAAACTGGTTTCAGAATTTTGAAAAAAATATTTTTTGGGTGTCATTTTTTAGTGTTGACTTTTTTCGTTGACTTTTTTGTTGACTTTTAAAAATAATCATAACAACCGGGATATGATTTGAAAAAAATTCAAAATACTTTTGGATAATCCTATCAACTCTAATGTTGAGATCCCCCTGCCCCCCTTGAGTATTCTCTTTTTTTCTGTCACGTATACGAGTCGGTCAAACTAGGGTGTGTAGGTACCCATGCGAACAGCGGCATTCATTCCTAAAATGCAGCAGAAACTTACATAAAAACATGATGCAGAAACAGACGGTCTAGCTACCGATGTACAGTAAAATTTGTACCTGGAGCAGGCACATTTTATGCAAACAATGGATAAGTAGATCATAGTACTACAACAGTAGCAGGTGTATCTACTTGATACCAACATGACAGAGAAAAGGTCTACCCTTGGCAGGGAGCAGACCAACTAAGCAAATCCAAAATGCATTGTAAAAAGGCACAAACCATGTTAACATATTGCATTGAAAAGATGCATCGCGAATATCTCCATTCAGACAATGTATGTGGCAGGTTTATGTTTGGTGAAAACTCGAGTGCACCAGGGGTATCTTTATGTTCGATTTTAAGCAGTAAATTATTGAGCAACAACATTAAAGCCATAGTTTTGTACATAACCAAAAGAAACACAAAATAAAAAACATGAACATAATCAAATGCAAAAATAGGAGGAAGAGCCTGTACTCTAAACATGACAACGATCTTAGTTTTACCGTGTCATGTGAATCTACCATTTGTTGTCGACGCCTCATATTCATACAGCCTAATTAAAAGGAATGTCAATAGACTATCCAACATGAAACATGGATTTGAAGATAAACTTATTGTCAAATGGAACCCGACAAATCTGCAACCAATATATATCTAGTTTAGTGTTAAAAGGCATGAAGCTCCAGATTTTATTCCATAGGAAGTATAAATAAAGGACGATACACTAACATTAAATTTTATGATTCTTGAGTGGATACTACCACCTTTGTAACTGGCAGAGATGTCCAAACAACACAAATTTTCTTACAGAACAAATTGGGGTACACTGAATAATCCTACTATGTTTAACATCTAGAACCCTCTTATATAATCAAAGTGCTATTTTCTTGGTAGCTACATTCTTACATCTATGGCATTTTTTAAGTTGATATAATTAGGATGTTGCAATGGACACCCTGCACTTACATTACAGTTTGGCACTGAAAATCAAGAGAAACAACTAATGGACGCCCTCCAAAAGCAACAAAATTATTGGCTCATTTTCTTGACATGCAGCAAGCATAAGTATGTGTATGTCTCCAGTAAGTGGAAACAGAAATCTGGGCAGTAGAAAATACATCACCGCCACTTTACTCGATTAATCCAGAGACAGAAAAATGTAAGTAAAAAACCAAAAAGGGAATGATCTTTTATTGACACCACCCAGTCATCAAGGTAATTAATCTCTATGGTTGTATCGTGATAACAAAAGATGATATAGTAATGTCAAACTCGTACGACAACGCGAACTTTCAAATCAAGGATAAAGCACATATGCACGTGTCTAACAAAAACCATAACCGGCAGTCCAAAAGAGAAACATCTAAAACCTGATAATCAGTAAACAAAACTTGTGAAGATAATTTCAAGAGCATAATTTACAAAAAAAATGCAAATTCAAATAAACAAAATTACAATAGAATATACTTGGTAGTTGCAACATATAAGTATCGACACCTAAGTTGTACCCATCTATTCTGATGTCGTGCTAATGAAATTATTTTGAACAGCATACGTAGTGTTACCTGGGAGTTATATTTTTATTAGAAATTGATTTATATCTCAGCTACATATTTCTGTATTTTAGAAGCCAGAAGTTGTTATAAAACCCCACAACATGATGCCTAACTGACTGTACTAACTGACCAAATAGAGAAATCAAACATATGAATAAAATTGTAGATCAAGTGGAAATACATATTGAAAAGGATATTTTGCAAATGAAAATGTAGCTATCTCGAAGTCCTGCTAAATAAATTGTATTCCACATATATTATGCAGGTCACTTGGTACTTAGTAGCTATCTTCTTTGTTGGAACATCTCCATTACGCCATACAGAAATTGTGTTACGCCTCTTTTGAACTGAACAAATATGTATTTTAGAAGCCAAAAACAATGCAAAATAACCAACGGGCTGATGCTCAATTGACTATACTCTTGATATCGTTGTTAAACACTCAGATCCTATAGACAATTATGCACAATTCCTTTGAACACGTAGATTTATTATTTAAAAGGAAGCAAGCTGCTCCTTGTAACCTTGTTCCATGCAACGGTGAGGCAGATAGGGGGTTCAGGAGATGAGTTCATACCTACGGCAGGCCAGCACGCAGAACTCAAAGAAGAAACAATTTCTCCATTAGGACCTGATTCCCCACATATTTGAGCTGTATCCCATCCATAACTGCTCTCCTTTATGTTATGGCTCCTCTGTTTCAATCTATATGCTTGCACCTGCATAGAGTAAACAATATCAGAGCCAACATTGTAACAGCAGGGATTTTTTTAAGGCAGAAAGATATCCTTGTAACCTTGATTGAGTTCATACCAACAGCATGTAAGCACGCAAAAGCCAAAAACAATGCAATGTTCACTGAGCAAGTAGGAAACCTACTAAAAAAATATTACTGGTAATATTTAATAAATGGAATATATCTCGTAAGTTTTGTGATCTTGCACCAAACAACAGTAGGTGGATGGATGTGTACATATTTTACCAGATTAGTATTGCAAACACACTGGAATCTAGATTTTTATCTTGCCGGTTGCATCCATGAATCAAATATGCACGCGCAAGAAATATCGTATCACCAAATCAATTTCTTTATCATTTTGCGATGAGGGCATATCCAGATACTTAATTCTGAGCAGAATACATCTAGCTAGCAGTTAGGAAGCAACAGTTGCTCAGTTGAGAAGCAACTTAATTCTGAGCAGAATACAAAAGCAAGCACACATGTATAATGCGGACAAACTGAAAAAGATTAATTACACACATCAGAATCTACTGGAGCTTACATTAAAATACTTTGGACAAACCGATTCATGTTGATCCTTCTGCCTTCTAACGATTGAATGGATCCTGACCTGAAACACGCAATACAAATATAGATATATCAAGCCTTCATGAGGTTAAATGGTCTGTAAATTGCGGGGTTCCCGCTGGTTTATATAGTACATGTAAAATGGGAAATATATTTGACGGATTGAGAAGGCCATAATCAAGAGATTTATATTCGATTATTTTCCAGATCAGACGACTGGTGCCAATAACCGAATGAATACTGAAGTTCAGATTCATGACCTTGGAGTGACGCAGCAGGCGAGATGGTGGAGATGTCCATGGGCCAGGTGGACGGCATCGGCGCCGATAGTGGCAGGTTCATCTTCCTCATTGGCATGTCGCAATAGCGGCCGTATCTGGTTCATCTTGCCCATAGGTAAAACCTAAAGAACTCCTCCATGCCTGTTTGTACCAGACAGCTGCACGCAAGCAAAAACAGATCAAAATATTGCCTAACGTGTTAACTCCATGCCATTTTCAAGTCCTCAATGATTGAATACTCATCAATTTCCTAAACCCTCGTGGCACTTGCAAAATCCATCATGCTAGCTCGAATTTGAGATAGATATTAAGCATGCACAATTAAAAACAGGGTAACGAAGTTGGCTAGTCGCTTGCTTACCTAATGATATATGTTTCCCAACTTCCCATGTTCTATTCCCCACGCAGATCAACAGCAACATCAATCATCAACCCCGCATGCAGAAAGCAAATAATTAGCATTAGCATACCAGCAGTCACGGAGACAGAGAGCCAAGCGCGCACACATGACTGGAGCAAACCAGTTCGGACAGGCAATAGAAGGCGCACACCAGGAGGAGAGCAGAGATCCAGATTTGGCGAGGTACCTTGCTGCACGCGGCAGCCATGCGACTCAGCGTGGCGACCTCCTTCTTCTCCTCTTTTCATGGCTACGATGCCTCAATCTTCCTGCCTACTCAAGAATATGCGACTATGGAGGAGAGGATGATGGAGAGGGGAAGACGATGGAGAGCTCGAGAGAGGCACGGCGACGGCTCGTGCTCTGCAGCGCGAGGTCGGCGGAGGCACCTCGACGTCCTGGTGCACCGCCATCTCTTGCGCTGTGGCAGCGGCCCATACTCTGGTCCCCTTGCCCAGCGTAAAGTTGGAGGCAGATGCGGGTACTGAGCGCAGGATGGAGGCCGAGCACCTGCGAGAAAAATACGGCAAGGTCACAACTCACAAATCAAAAAATGTCATCTGAGACAGCGATGGTGGCCAGGAAAAGAATCTAGAAGAGGAAGAAGAAGACCAAATCACAGATATAAAGGCCAAAGAACAAACAAAAGTAGAAGGGAAATCTACGATGGAGAAGAAAACAAGAGGAAGAATAAGAAGCAGACAAAGCCAGCGAACCAGATACCTGGAGCGAAAGAAAGGAAGAAAGACAAAGAAATAGATCCCCACGGGTCAACCAGCGCCTCACCTCAACCGAAACCACTCCTCAAGGCTTGCATAGCGTCAGAATCAGCCTGAGATCGGCGAACGGCGGCGAATCTGAAGGTGGATTTGAAGCTCCGTCAGGGAAGCAATAGGTGGGATGAGCGAGCGGAGGAGGCGGATCCAAGACAGAAACAAAAGTGAAGGAAAGCCAAAGCACACGGGATGGAAGAAGAATAAGAGGAACCGAAAGTAGAATCCAAACCTAGACCGAAAGAAAACAAAGAAGAAGAATAGGAAGCAGAGAACGCCAAGGAATCGGATACCACGGGCGAAAGAAAGGAAATAACAAAAGAAATGGAACCCCCGCGGGTCAACCAGGGCTCACCTCAACCGAAACCACTGCTGAAGGCTCGCATGGCGTCAGGTCCGGCCGGAGATGGCGAGGCGGCGGCGGATCTGAAGATGGATCTCAAACCCGTCTACTGTAGGCAGGAGGAGGGAGCGGAGCAGGTGAGACCGAGGGGAGAGAGAGAGGAGGCGAGGCAGAGAAATGAGGCGCGCGAGCTCCTCTCCCCCAATCGAGGCCTGCCAAATTAACGCCCGCACCGTACCTTGAGCCAGTCACAGTCGCTGACAGTGGACCAGCCAAAGCATAGGGCCACAAAACAGCGACCGAGGTAAAACGACCGTCTACCAGACGCGAAGGCAAAACACCGGCTGGCAGGTGGACCATCCCAGAAAAGAGGGCCACAAGTGGGTGGCTGATCAGCTAGGAACATCGGTCGGTCCGAGCAGCCCATGGGCCAGAAACACACCCCACGACGGCAGAGCAAAAAAGTGGAAATAAGAAAAGTAAACCAGGAAATGGACGGTCTGGATCGCGCAGTAACAGCTCGATCCAACGGCCCAGAAGCTCTAATCGATGTGGTGAGGCCTTGGGGTCACCCGTTTACATCTCTGGATATGCTCCTCTCTTTCCCCGATTTGCATCCCCGGCCGCATCGATCGCCATCTTTCTCCCCAACTGATGGCTACGCATTCCTTCCTCGCGGACTCGCGGTGCGGTGCGGCGGGGCGTTCTCGCTTCGGTTCTACGGAAACCCCCGGCTGTGCGCGGCCAAGGGAAAAAGTAGCACGCATCGGACGACGGAAGCTGTGACCGGCCGCCTGGTGCGCCAAGACGTCACCAGTGCACCATCGCCACCCTTCACAAGAAGCGGAGTAGCTAATTTTCCTCGTGTACCTAGGCGACTAAGGTGTTGCTTTCTGCAAGATTTCAGTTAGTTTTCAGCGATCACCTTTACCTAATCTGACTTCCGTTAGCAGTTCACCGACCCTTGGAGCTGGGCCAAAATTATAGGCCATGGTGTTAGTGTACTACTGCTAATGCGTTCCTTTCGAAAGAGAATTTCCATTCCCCTCAAAATACTTATAACCGAGGAATACAGGATGGCCCAGGTGTCACCAGGAACCGGTCAGTTAGTTGGATCGGATCAGACATCAGTTTTTAGCCAATTGCCAAGTGCTGGATTGGAGGGAAAGGAAACATTACTAACTATATTAAGGGAGCCCAAAATGGCGCTCCCTCAGGCCCCCGGCCACTGTAGATTACTGTTTCAAATAAACAGTAATCTACAGTGTTTCGATCCGGACCGTCGCGCGCCGATCCGACGTCCAGCACGCCCCCACGCCCACACTTTTCCAAAAACACCCCTCGAACCCGACAAATTGCTCCGTAGCCCACAACAATACGAACAAAAGGACCTTCCCATAAAAATAAAATTACGCGAGGACCTTACCAGAAAAACGACGCCACTTCCCACCCCTTTCTCCCTCTCGCGCACGCGGCCGAGGTCGCCGCCGGCCGCCGACGCCTGCCGCCGCCGCCACGGACCTCCCCACACGAATCGAACACCACCGGACGCTCCGCCGCCGTCCTCTACGCCTCCTCGCCGCGGATCAGCCGCCGACACGCCGCCCGCGCGCAGGAATCACCGCCGAGACGTGCGCCCTCCTCCGCCGCATTTTTCTGCCGCCGGCGGCGTTCCGGCCACCAAATCGTGGCGGCGCCGCCTCCTACGGGCTCGCCGCGTCGAGCTGCTCCGGATGCGCACCCTCGCGCGTCCCAGCGCGCACGGACGGGCCTCCGGCGACCTCGCGCCGTCCGCGGCTGACCCCGGCCACCGCCGACGTCACTGCGACGTCACCACGGCCGCGGGCTCCAGCTGGGCCACCAACTGGGCCGGCCTGGCTACTGCACAGCTGGGCCGGCCCTCTCTGTTTTTTTCCTTTTGATTTTTTTTCCTTTTTCTGTTTTCCTTTTTCCAAATTTTTTTTACATCTTCTCAAACATAACTTCGAAAAATTTCAAATTTACAACACTTCAAATTCCCCAATCCATTACTTCCCTCTAAAAAAATCGACTAATTTCCAGGTTTCAAAAAATATTTCAACAATACACGCAAATCCAATACTTCAATCTTGCTAATTACAACAATTCCACCCATACATACATGAAATTATTTGTAATTTCACAGGATGCGGCCCATTTGTCGGGTTTTCGAACAGCTTTCCAATGTAGACATTCCAAAATTTGAATTTCCTACACCATAGTACTCACAAAAAAAAACCAGCGCCAAGATATGAACACAAAAATGGTAAAAAAAAATTAAAAAACGTCAACTAATCATGGCATACCATCGCATAACGAATTTGAAAATTTCAAATTTTCCGACTGTCAACTCAATTTTCTCAAACAAACTTAAATATCCTAAAATCAACAGCTTCTGAACTACTAATTGGGAAAAAAAATTGTATCGGATTTCTTATAAACAAAAAGTGCAACCCATTTGTGGCCAAAAAAAAAAATATTCCAAAATACTAAAGATTTGGATAAAATCAGCACCAACTTCCAGATTTCCAAATTACGTAAAATATGCAACCTATTTACGCCATAAAAGAAAAATGAACATTATGAAGATAGTGCAAAATTAGAGATCCAAACAAATTTCTATATTTCTCCATTAGTTCAAATTTGGAGAACAAAATAATTGAAATCTTCCACAAAAATACATGGCAGAACCCTCTAGATCACATCAATCAAATTTAGAGAACAAAATAATTGAAATCTTCCACAAAAATACACGGAAGAACCCACTAGGTCACATCAATCAAAAATACACAGGATCTGTTTTACGAACAACGACGTCACAGTGGGCCCCACAGATCAGAATTTCCCCTTTTCAAAAAAAAAAACTCGAAAACCAGTGAATCCAAATATACCCAATTAAAAAAAAAGAAATGTCAAAGTAACCAGAAAAATATATATGTACATTCCGTAATTTCCATTCAAAATGTGACCACTTTACACAATTTCACAGAAAATAAAAATTCCCCAATCCATTACTTCCCTCTAAAAAAATCTACTAATTTCCAAGTTTCAAAAAATATTTCAACAATACACGCAAATCCAATACTTCAATCTTGCTAATTACAACAATTCCACCCATACATACATGAAATTATTTGTAATTTCACAGGATGCGGCCCATTTGTCGGGTTTTCGAACAGCTTTCCAATGTAGACATTCCAAAATTTGAATTTCCTACACCATAGTACTCACAAAAAAAAAAACCAGCGCCAAGACATGAACACAAAAATGGTAAAAAAATTAAAAAACGTCAACTAATCATGGCATACCATCGCATAACGAATTTGAAAATTTCAAATTTTCCGACTGTCAACTCAATTTTCTCAAACAAACTTAAATATCCTAAAATCAACAGCTTCTGAACTACTAATTGGGGAAAAAATTGTATCGGATTTCTTATAAACAAAAAGTGCAACCCATTTGTGGCCAAAAAAAAAAATTTCCAAAATACTAAAGATTTGGATAAAATCAGCACCAACTTCCAGATTTCCAAATTACGTAAAATATGCAACCTATTTACGCCATAAAAGAAAAATGAACATTATGAAGATAGTGCAAAATTAGAGATCCAAACAAATTTCTATATTTCTCCATTAGTTCAAATTTGGAGAACAAAATAATTGAAATATTCCACAAAAATACATGGCAGAACCCTCTAGATCACATCAATCAAATTTAGAGAACAAAATAATTGAAATCTTCCACAAAAATACACGGAAGAACCCACTAGGTCACATCAATCAAAAATACACAGGATCTGTTTTACGAACAACGACGTCACAGTGGGCCCCACAGATCAGAATTTCCCCTTTTCAAAAAAAAAACCCGAAAACCAGTGAATCCAAATATACCCAATTAAAAAAAAAAGAAATGTCAAAGTAACCAGAAAAAATATATATGTATATCTATATGCTGACTACTTATGTCGTCCGACAGAAAATCAAATTTAAATATTACAAAAAGTTAAGCGCTTTCAAATTTTGCCCATTTTCGTAAGTATTGCAGAATTAAAATTACAACACAATAAACATAACAAAGTGGCCACAACTGACACAAATAAAACAAACTTACCAAATTTTCAAAATTCTCAAGCAAACATTAAAATTCTCACACAAAAAACACACTTACAATCCATCCTGCAAGTAAAACAAAAAAGATAAATGATATGCTCAAAGAGAATTCAAAATAAATAATGCCATTTATGGCAAAACATATACAGGAACACATACATATTTTCCAAATCCAAAAAAGAGTCAACGTTTCAAAAACAAAAAAATACAAACAAATCTGAATAACTAGAACTGATAAGAAAAGAAAACAATTCAAAATGTCTAATATTTATATACAATATAAGTGGACTTCATCTAATTATAGAATAAAATTAAAAATGCCAACAAACTATAAATTCTCCGATTATAGAGTTATTCCACAAAATTTATAAAAAATTGCAAACTACCCACTCATACAAAAAAAAACATGCTTGCACATTTCAATTTGGCTAACATTTAGCCGAATATTCAGCTTTTTTGCAAACAATATCAGACATGCTCCAAAAAAAACAAAAAGTACCCACATATAGCGAAATACACACATATTTAAACATTACAATTTCACCAATATTTACACGTCACAACTTCCTCTAATTGTGAAACCAAATTCAAACGCATTTTCCTAATTTCAATTACGTCCTGACGTCCAATTACATACATGTTTGAAAATTTCAAAGTACTAAATATTTCAAAATCCCACAAAATATATTACAAATGCCCAAAAAAAATTGCTACCTACTCACAACAAAATAAAATTATGTTCAGACATTCCAATTTAACAAACATTTGGCCGAATTAAAAAAATTGCGCATAAAATCTCATCAAGGGCGCCGCCACGCCAAATACAACTAGTCTCAATTATATATATAACAAAATGATATGTAAACGTCTCCACGGTTCCACATAGAGGTGTCGAATCCCATCAGGCTAGGTACAGTATAATCTCCTAAGCATGTATCTCTTTCAGACGGGTGCAACTGATCGATGCCGGTCATTTTTCCCACACCTAATAAAAATGCGATAAAGCATGCATGCACTTCAGAACCTAATGTAAGAGCTACTAACTTCCAAGATGCAGAACCGCTTGGTTCCCATGAGAAGACAGGTCAAACTGATTATATGGGCGCTGAGTTCCCATAAGAACGAACATTTCTTCAGGGGATCGACGTCGTAGCCAGTAACATATCACATCAAACGTTTACGTCCATACACTAGCTTGCAACTCTACACGAGTACCTTTACAGAATCTTCAGAAGAAATACACACGTCTAGCGTGGAACACCGGCTTCCTAGAAATATAGATGCAGAAGACAACCATCAGGCATCAGCTGTGGGGTGTCTAACTCAAACACCCGTGTGTTAAACTCGTTGCCAACCTAGACACATGCGACAAGATTACAAGAGCGCGTCTGCGGAAGAAACTGAACTTTTAGCGGCGTATGTGAGTGACCAATTGGCACGGAAGTAAAAAGTGTGTCTTCTGTCAACACGACGAGACCATTATTCTTCCAGTGCGAGTTCGCTAGGTCTATATGGTCAGCCATCCAGATTGGTTCAACCTTACATCCCCTAGTTCTGTTGCCAACATTTTTGGCAACTGGTTAAATGGAGTGGATCCTAGGTTCAAACTATTCAGTAGGATGGGAGCGATTGCTGTTATTTTGTCGCTATGGCTATGTAGAAATGACAAGGTTTTTAATGATAAAAATGTTTCTCTTATGCAGGTTATTTACCGGTGCACTGCGACGCTCCGAGCATGGTCATCCCTGCAGCGTGTGGAGCACCGAGACTTATTCTTGGAGGTGGCGTCGAGACCGGAGGCTGCGGCCAGAGAGTTATTTTCCCGGCATGGGTGGCAACATAGACTCCGGATAGACCTACCAGCATCTTAGGCGGATCTACAATTTCTCATTTTGATATGTAATTTGCCTTTTATCTTTTGCTTACAGACTTGTGTGATGGTGAACTGGTGGCTGTGTGCATCTTAGCTATGCAGAGGCCGGGTGTAATGCTTAAACCTTTTAAGTAATAAAAGCCCTTTATCTAAAAAAAAAAGTGAGTGACCAATATAAAATAGAATCATGTAATACTGTCAACAGAAATGATATACCATCATCCCCACCTTCAGTTGTTTAGTTGTTTTAGCCTCCACTTTCAGTTAGTTGCGGAACGAAAAGGAGTGAAAGCTATGCACAAGCCTGCTGCTCTCTCAGCCGATGTACTCCCAAAAGCTAACAGGATTCTTCCAACTCGATTATCAGCTCATGGACCATACAAAATCAGTTCATGCTTACCACCAAAGTTAACTTGCAGGAAAGGCGCAGCCGCAAAGCGTCAGGTGGTTAAATTCCCTTGCACATATTGCATTCCATATACCACACGTGTTTCTGTGGGGTTGTTAGGTGAGTTAGGTACCATGGAGCGGCATACATGCTTCCGGAAATACCGATCGAGTTCGTTTTTGGGTTAGCTGCTTCTGCAATCTACAGTCATTTTCTGATGCGTTGGAAACTTGAAATATACCCTTCCGGTTCCAGCAAGAGCTTGATCTAGCTGATGGGTCACGGCCGGGCCGGCGTATGTCAGGCATATCCCATCTGATGCTGATACGTAGACAGCTAAGTACCTTTTTTTTTTTTTGCAATTTTCACCACGTATATTCAACAGAAACCACAAACACAGTACAAGTACAATACGTAGAGGAAAACGAAACAACGAGCACCAAGAACTTGAACCACGCCGGCGTCGGAGACGAAGAAGACCACCCACCGCCTTGCCGCTGTCAGGGAAACTTTTGCCCTATGAGAGACGCTGCCATGCCCGTCCGCCGCGCCGCGGCGGAGCTTGTGTCGATGAACGGCCGGGGCAAGCGGCCCCCTGTCCCAGCTACACCACCTTGCCGTAGTCGCCTTCGGATCCGCCGCCGGAGGAAGTCGAGGATCCCGGCGAGCCCAGGGTTCCGACCGCCAGATCCGCCGCCAGCACGGATCTGACGGAAGCCAGAGAAGCTCGGGCACCACGCCGGGACCCGAGCTCCGGCGAGTCGCGCGCAGAGACGCCGCGCCCCGAGGGGCAGCACCGCCGGAGGAGCCCGCGCCGACACCAAACCAAACACCAGCCGCACCACCTCCCCCAGAGCGCCGCCGGCGAGATCTCCCCCCTACCCTACCATATATACAGACCGGAGCCGGGGATCCTCCACCCTCCCGCCGCCGAAGCGGCCGGCGGAGGGGAAGAATCCCACGGCTCAGCGGCCGCAGGCGGTGGATCGGCGGAGCTGCTCCAAAAATCGCCTTCGCTCTCCTGCACACGACGGGGAGAGGATAAGGCCAACGTGACAGCTAAGTACCTGACTCCAAACCAAACTGATCAGATCGGTCTCACATACGTACACGGCTGCAGGCTCATGGAGCAATGTACGGTGCAGGACATTGTATTCGGTCGAAATTATTTGAGCTGATGGATCAGAAAAATATATCTAGATGTAGATAATATTTTAATTTATAAGTGTGCAAAAATTCAATCCGAAATTGTTATATTTTGGACTGGGCAAAAATGACAAATGAGTGGATCTAGATCTATGAATAATACACATTTCGAAAACTTGAAATTTTGTCATATCTGTCATTTGTGTAGCCTAAAATATTTTTTCTTCTATCTATTAATACACATGCAGTGCTCCTGCATGGTTCTAAAAAAATATTACGAAATTTGCATTTAGATTTTGCACATAGATAGATATCGACATTACCTACACCTAGAATTTTGTTTCAAATTTTTGAAACATAATAATGCAGATTAAAAAAAAGCTATGTGGAGGTTGGCCTCCAAATGCACTTTCTGCGTCGGGCAGGCCTATGCATGGGTTTTCCTCGCTCGTGTACGGTGGTAGAACGACGTTCCCAGGATGATGATGTACATATATGTTGTACGCACACATGAAAAGTAATACTCCCTCCGTTCCGTATTATAAGGTGTATTAGTTTTCTCGAAAAAGTCAAAATTGACTATCTTTGACCAAATTTTTCGAAAATAGCGATGATGTGGCGGACGGTGAAGACGTAGGAGCGTGGCGCGCCATCACCGCCATAGTGAAGCCAGCGTCGCCAAAATTATACTTTTGGGCATTAGCGCGATGACGATATGGTGGTCGTGAAGACATAATTAAGAAGAGGGGCTCTCCGTTCACAGTGTTGAGAAGCCGGCGTGGCTGATTTTCTTTTGTTTACAGCAGACATCAGAAACAAGAATTTCTTTTCTTTTTTACCTTAAAACAAGTATTTCTGATTAGTCGTTGCTAACACTAAGCAGACTGTTCTGAATTTTGAAACTGTTCCCAATATAATAAATGCAACAGTGTAGCGAACCGTTGCTATTGTGCCTACACAATTACGGACAGTGTCAAGACGACGGGTATTTCTCCGTTGTCAATGCACGTGACCATAGTCGCTCTGTGGTACTTAAGTCGACTGGCGAGAAATCCTATACGCTTCTGAAAAACTACATGAACAAAGTTACCATTAAGACGAAATAGGCTTACGCCCCGCTATATTAATATAGCAACCACCCGATACTACGACGGTGAGTCCACTGCTAGGGCAAAGAGCACAATTCAAGCCCAAAAGAAAAAAAAAAGAAAAAAAAAGAAACAAACGTCGACAATGACGGTTCGACGAAAACGAAGAAGACCCGCAACCGATGCGCCCTCCGAAGTTCCACCACGCTCCTAGCACTCCGACGCTCCGCGTACCAAGCAGCACCTCCAAGAAGGTGAGCGATGACGACGACGCTGCAGCCCGAACAGGGACTAGGGTTACCCCTGGTACCCGTCCTAGGGTTTCCCCCGGTACGCCATGAGGGTGGGGAAGAGGTACACCCGACGCCCTTCAGGAAGGACGGCGATACCTGTAGGCGTCACCGCGTCAGTGTCGAGAACGACAGGGATTTCTTCCGACCCCCAAGAGACCACACCTCCGGACGCTCCGTAGTGTTCCACCAATCTTGCCACCCACCAGCACACGCCACCACGGTCTTGCAATCATCACTGCCGTCTCACCGTGATCCATGTTGCGAGGCCGGGAGACCGAGAAGAAGGGGCACCGGTGAGGGATGGCAGTACAGTAGCACGCGGGAGGGATCAACCTCCACCACCGTCGGCGGTAGCCGACCGGATGCAGCAACCGGGACACACCAGGCCCTCACTGGCCCGGCCGAGCCCGAAATGGGCACGTAAAGTCCCTGTCGCCGCACTGCAGCAGGTGCGCCACCGTTCCCGCCATCCCGGGCACCAACCCTAGCTCTTCTGTCCACCAGAGGTATCGCCACCACGTCCGAGCGGCCCGCCCAGGCCCAGATGGGGCCCAAAGGGCCCAGATCTGGGCCGGAAGGGCGCTGCTAGCCGGCCGCCGGCGGACTACCACGACACCCATCCGCCAAGGGGCCGCTTCGCCGCCACTAGTACCACCCGGCCGCGCCGGACCACCACCGAACCTAGAGAGCACCGCTGCTGGCCGCCAAACGCCACGCCGCCTCGCCAGCTCGTGGGGAGAAACCGGCCGCCGCCGCCGCCAGCACCGCACAGGCAGCGCCCGGCGGCCCGACCCGACGGCGACAGCGAGGGGGTGGGAGGAGGGGTGAACGGGGAGGTGGCGGCGCTAGGGTCCCCTGTCGCCCGCGCGGGGGTGAGACAGGGGAGGACTTTGCCCAAACTCAACAGCTACCAATTGTTCAAAGAGGAACCATTAAAACCATCGCATCATCAGGTTCCACGAATCTCTACTATATAATATGTCTTTAGATGGTGGCTGATGGTCCGTCAAGCATTAAGATTTGTAGATTTGGGATCGGACGTGGTTTACTGTCCTTCCGGCCGTCCGTTTGCGTGAGGCAAGGAAAAAAACACGGGATCGATCAGGTGTGCGTGAGGAAAAAAAAGAAGATTTACATTGATGGAATAGGTGTATGCATCGGATCTGGATTCATGCAGCAGTTTGTTTCCTTGTGTTGCTCGGTGCCCTTCCCTTTTTCCATAACCACCACTCCCGTGAATCATGGAGCAAAGAAAAGATATGCTCGATTTTATTGCCCCTCACAGTTTCACCGCTGGCCATGTCCCTCGCCCACTGTAAAATTTGTTGCTTCTCAATCAAATCTTATGTTTGATCCCTCCCACTCCCCACATTTATGGACATGCTGTCCACGGTCCACCTGCTTGACTATCACGCAGGTCTGGGCAGCGAGACGACTTGTGCTACTGCGCCTACTGGCGCCACGGCCTCACATTTTCTGCCTGCATCCCTTTGGTTCGGCGCCATCATCCAACTCGGTACTTGGCATGCATGTAAATTACTTATCCTCCTATATGCAGCTACCTATCTAAAATTCTTAATTGTGGCCTAAAATTTTAGATTGTTACGAATAAAATGAATTCCACGGGGAGCAAGTAGAGAGTGCATTTTATCTGGAATAGCGAATATGGGGAAAAACCTCCATATGTGCCATGACACACTCCAAACGTCTATGTTCATAAAATGAAATATAATTTGAACAATGATTCAATAATTCTTATTCCGTAGCAACGCACGGGTAAGTTGTGGCCCATCTCCATATTCCCATGAGGATAAGATCAGTTGAGACAGAAGAAAAAACAGCTCCACATCCGTCTCATCAGGCGAGATAAAAAAAATCAAATCGGTTCCGTCCGCGACATGCCATTGATACATAGCAAAACTGAAGAACGACGTGACGACGCACCGATTGAACAAAAAAAAATGATTCCTGTAGAAACTGAATATTGACCATTTAATTATTTAAATTATGTGAGAATTATTTATTTCTTAACCCGTTGCAACGCACGGGTAATGTGCTAGTTTTTGTAAGATCCTCTTTGAACGAACATAAAAAGAGAAGATCTCGCACACGCAGGATCCTATCAAAACTCGAGCTACATCTCCATCTTCCGTGTTCGTTAGGTTAGAAGCTAAGGTTGCTGCGTGCGCCGTGCGCGTGTGCTGACATCACAGGGTTCAACGATGGTGGGCAGGAAAAACCCGGTCGTGAAATTAACAAAGGACCATTAACAAAAGTTCTGCAGTCTCGCTGTCTCGGTGGGTGATTACTAGGTCGCCTCACCTTGATACCTTACCGAACAAGATTCGTTTGTTTGTTAGTTATAAATGGCTAACTAAGTCGTCCACGATTCGATACTTGCGTCACTTTTGCACCGTTCGTTCTTTTTTCTCAAACGAAACAACGCTAAATCCTTTTCATACGTAGTTGCAAAAAGAAGAAACTTTTTCGTGCGTGCAGATCGAGGAATTTACTTGTTGGCTTTTCAAATGCTTCGGAGGAGAAAAGATTTTCCCGTATGCGGGAAATTAAGAGTTTATGTTCATGGTCTCCCTCAGTCAAGGCATGCACACGTAAGGTTGTGCTTCATTGTGTAATTAAAAGACGGGTCCAAAACTATATGCTGTTTGTTCGAGTACGGTACGAAATTGTTGCAATTGAATGGAAAAGTCCAAACCTGAAAGACTTGTTTGGTACTACTCCGTATGTAAGAACATAAAAGAAGTTAGACTTCACGTTAAAAAGTGTTATAGTCTTCTTGACACTCCTGGGACTAGGGGTTCACGGCTTGTGTGGCAACGACGAAGGTTTCACCGGAAATGGAGTTTCCTGGCTAGAACTGGGCAAAGGCCTAGTGGTTGGAGTCGCGGTTGAGCGCGCATCGATCCCATCGGGGATGAATTACTGGATTTCTCACAAAGGAGCATTTCTCCTATAAAAATATGCTACCAAGGGCTAGTCCTGGGTGGTCTCATTTTTTTTTTTGAGTTTCCTGGCGTCATGTGCTTGCTCGTGCTGCCTAGGCGGCAGACAAGCGGCGGTGCTCTTCGCTTTATGCTAGAATAGCAGTCAGGAAATTCCATTCTATGCCATTTCTTCACAGAAAACATTTTAGAATAGATTCTATCCGTTGTCTCGATTTCCTTTAAAAAAATAATGGGACAACTCTCTTCTGCTTATTCTTCACAGAAAACTTTCTTTCCCTGTTTGTCCGTTTCAGCAAAACAAACTACTGAATTAGCTGAGAGTCCATACCAAAAAGAACTTTGATCAAGTGGAAAACATGATCCGCAACGTGCTAAATTGGAAATGTAAGTTCGGTGTATGTGCCAGTTTCCAGCTGCGATAGCGGCGTCCTCGACGTCGTCCCTCTGTTGGGAGTATCGTGTTTGGAGACACGGCTTGGAGGTCCAAGGTTGCATTCCTCCGGTGTTCGCCGCTATCCAAGATTGTTCTGCAGGGATGCAATGCACACCATCGCTAGCGTCGCCAAGACGACGCCTTTCTCGGGACGGACCAAATCCCGCCATCCACCTCCTTTAGGATGGTGCGTAGACAAGGAAAGTCTTGATGAAGATGTTCTTCTTGAAGGCGGCGGCATCGGCTGAGACATGGCCTTGCTACTCAATTTAGGATAGGCTTTTCTGGTTGTTGTTGTTGTATGTGTGGGGTCTGTCTTCGGACTAGCCGGTGTGGAGTGGTGTGACAGTGTTGTTCGCAACTGACTGTCAATTCTTGTACTTAAACCTCTGCCTTCTATAAAAATAAGGTACGCAATTGCGTACTCTCGAAAAAAAAAGTTTCCAGCTGCCACTAGTCGATCGAAGACAAGGATATATAGCAGCAGCAAGTTGATTTTTTTCCTGTTTCTTAAGCTGAGGGAATTGCTTAAAATCTAAGGATTTTTCTATCTACCATTGGTAACAGAGTTAGGCCAACGGTTGAAGCTGACATCCAGCTACAGCTAGTACTCTTGTAATACATGTTACCTGCAACAGAAGCACAGCACAAGCACTGAAGCACAAGCTGCCTCCCTAGGTAGAAGCTCTTCTGTTGTTGACCGTCAAAGCAATCTAGCCGAGGAAGGAACTACTATATGTGTTAATTAATCAATTTCTGGCAGGTAGTTGCTGTTACCATGATATGAAATCGTTATCGTAAGAATGTCTACCCTACTTGTCAAGGCTGCATCACCTAATTTGAAGAGTCCATCATAAAAAGACAGCTACCTTCTCAATATATATCGTTAAATCTAAAAAGGAGGAAACAATACACAGAGATGTAACAATAACGTCTTTTCTTCTTAATTACTAGTATATGGGCACTAAATTATTAGTCTGCTTTTTGGGACTGCCTATGCTCTTCAGTCTATGCAACAAAAAAAATGCATGTTTGCATTTGCAAATTTATATCAATGCTACTTTTATGGAATTTATGCAATAGCCATGTATTCCAAAAGTCTGAACTGATGGAAAGGGATAATATGCAATATATTTATATTTCAACACTCCTACTCATGTCTAGGCTATTTTGTGTGGGTTTGGTGCAGATTTTTTTACTTTTTAAATATTGTGTGAGCAGGGTCTTGAACTCGAGACCTTTTAGCTTTGATACCATATTGAATTTATGCACTAGCCATGTATCGCAAAAGTCCGAAATGATGGAAAGGGGTAATATGCAATATATTTATATTTCAACAACTTTTACACATATATGTTCCACAAAATTAGTCTTCAATTTTCCTGTGTGTGGTAATACAGGTATATGTATATATATGCCAAGCTATAATTAAAAAAATTATGCCCATATATACATATAGGATAATTATCATTAGCTACATCCTACACTCAATTGATCAGTTAAAGGAGAACTGACCGAAAACCGATAGGTCTACGACGCGCGCACAGCTTTGCCGCCCAAGCGACCAAGACCTACACCCCAGCGCACAAATGTTTCCAAAGCCTCGACCCAAGTGACCAGAGTTGACAAATACAAACACGACAGTGGTTCTCGAAGCCGCCGGCATCAACACCAGCCCCAAGGTTGCGTACCAAACGAGTCGATGGTTTCGTTGCGCGTGGGACCAGAACCCACACAATAACGTATAGTGTCATGCACTACGGGAATCTGTCGAGACGTCGACGGCCGGAAACCGTCGGCGTAGACCAGAAGGCCATCGGCGTACACAAAGCCCGACGGTGGCCGTTGGCATAGCGTCGTCGGCGTTTTGCCCCGTCGGTGTACCCACCCGGCCGTCGGCGTATGCGGACCCCGTCGGCGTACGTGGTGGTGGGACCCACAAAACGGCAGCCAGCCGTTGCAATGCCGTCGGCGTACATGTAAACGTGGCAGCTTCCTGTGACCTCATGTGCGCCTGGGAGGCATCCTACGCCGACAGCATTGCCGTCGGCGTATGGTTGACCATATTTATTTACATTTTGCAGTTTCTCACTGTTGGTTTCTAGCACATTTCAAATACAATTAAAATTGCACAAATTTTAAAACATCACAGAATATATATATATAATCCAAACCATCATACAAACTCCAAATGACACAAACATAATTCGAATTCAGGAGTTGTAGAAAAAAATATTCAAACTAGAGGAAATGGGACTTGTCATCTTTTGCAAATATAAATGTTGAAACTTACAGCATCGCACAACTCTTCCCAGTCGTCATAGGCCGCTCTCCTGTGCAGCCACGAGTGATACTCCGCCACATAGGCCGCATAAGCGGCATCGTAGGCCGCCTCGAAATCAGGCTAAAATTTCAAAATACAACGAATCTCGTCAACTTAGCCACTTAGAACGAATGTCAGAAAGAGAATGAGATTGCGAAAAACTTACATCGGGGCGAGCTCGGGAAGGCTGTCGAGGAGCTGGACAGGGGGGTCGTCGGCGGTGAGGGTAGCCTTAATACGCGTGAGGCCCAAATTCGGAGTACGCGGGATTATCGCATCAAGACAGGGCAAACGGCCATGCTCCCAGCCGTGCCCGGCCAAGACCAACGCTCTCTTGTCGGTGGCATGCTGCATCGGCTTATCCACCTCCGGATTAAAACCTATGAACGTCGAGCAGTACCGTTCTAGGTTCTCCTTGGCACTGCCGAAGTAAACGGGAAGCGAGGGCTGAGGCTCGGATAGATCGAGCTTCTTAATCTTCATCTTCTCAAATGCTTGCTTGTCCATAGCAGGCTCCCCAGTATCGGCCTCCTGCATTGCCAAAGAAGTGTTATGCGTATCAAGTAGGAACATGAGGGGAAATAATTGAAGGTTGTTCCATGTATATATATATACCAGCTTTGCCTTGAAGCGATCATGGTTGCGGGCTCCCGCACAATGTGTCCCCCCGCTCCCGCGGTTTGCCTTGTTCCGCTCGCTCACGGCTTTGAAGTCGGCGTCCTGCCCAAGCCACCTCGTCGCCAATGCCTCCCACGTGTCTGCCTTACCATAGGCCCACTGGGGCATAACCTGAAAAAACAATACTCATGTGAAGAACAGATAATGCAATTGCAACTTAGCAGCAACATGTAATCTCATTGACAATTTACTTTCCGACATGTAATCATCCATGGTCATATCAGGTGGTCCATTCACAATCTCATGCTTCAGCACCGTCTTGCCTAACTTCTCAGAACTGAAATGATTGATGGAGGTATGCTTTATATTGTAGAACTGCTGCCGTGTCAACTTCTTACAAGCCCCCAGCAAAGTCTTGTCCGCCGTGGCCCGATGCTCAGGAAGGACCCTATAGAATTTCTTTAATCATGCATAAAAAACAAATTGTGAGAGCATGGTGGGGTCATCAACTATGAACGAAATTCGAAACGTTCACCTTACCCAAAACTTGGTGATCACGGCGTCAGAACATTTCCCGAAGCTCGCGTGATCGGCGGCCTCATGGTACACATATGGTATGGCACAACCTAGGTTTGTGTGGGGTTCCGATGCTCGGATGCCCCGCTTCGGCGAAACCCTGAATTCGCTGGAAAAACCCTAACGTTTTTGTCTACCCCCTTGAACGGCGTCGAAAGGGGGTAGGCCAGTGGACTTTTTTGCTTGGTTGTGTTAGGTTACGCCATAGGAAGGTGGGAAACCAAAGTCTACCCCAAATAAACACAATATTCCATCCGATTCGCCCGAAACGGGAGTTTCACCTCTTAGTGCAGAAACTCACTAGAGAGAAAGTGAAGTCGGTGAAGCCGGTCACACCCCGGAGTAGGATACTGGACATTTAAGACACAAAACACTCTTGTATATATATGGTATTAGACAACCTAGGTTTGTGTGGGGTTCCGATGCTCCGATGCCCCGCTTCGGCGAAACCCTGAATTCGCTGAAAAACCCTAACGTTTTCGTCTACCCCCTTGAACGGCGTCGAAAGGGGGTAGGCCAGTGGGCTTTTTTACTTGGTTGTGTTAGGTTAGGCCATAGGAAGGTCGGAAACCAAAGTCTACCCCAAATCAACACAAGATTCCATCTGGTTCGCCCGAAACGGGAGTTTTCATCTCTAAGTGCAGAAACTCACTAGAGATAAAGTGAAGTCGCTGAAGCCGGTCACACCCCGGAGTAGGATACTGGACATTTAAACACACAACACAGTTGTATACATATGGTATGGCACAACCTAGGTTTGTGTGGGGTTCCAAAGCTCCGATGCCCCGCTTCGGCGAAACTCTGAATTCGCTGGAAAAACCCTAACGCTTTCGTCTACCCCCGTGAACGGCGTCGAAAGGGGGTAGGCCAGTGGACTTTTTTGCTTGGTTGTGTTAGGTTAGGCCATAGGTGAAATAAAAACACACATATACCCCAACTCTTGGGAAGATCCCCCCCGTTCGCCCGATGTGGGAGTTTCCAACTATATGCCCAAAAACTCACTAAGGAAACAGTGATACTCGTGAAGCCGGTCACACCACGGGGAAGTATCATGGACATCTACAACCCAAAACACACTTGTACACATGTGATATGGCACCCCTAGCTTTTGGTGGGATCACGACGCTTCGGAGCACCTCTCCGGCGAAACTCTAGACCCGCTGGAGAAAACCCTAGCTTTTCCGTCTACGGTCGGTATGGGCGTCGAAAGGGGGTAGCTCACTGGATTGTTTTGCTTGGTTGTGCTAGGATAGTCCCTAGGTACAAGAAAAAACACACATATACCCCAACTCTTGCGAAGATTCCCTCCTGTTCGTCCGATGTGGGAGTTTCCAGCTATATGCCCAAATACTAGCCAAGGAAACAGTGATGCTCGTGAAGCTGGTCACACCAAGGGGCAGGATCTTTTGAGCCATATATTTAATATTTATGTTCTAGGTGTATATTACATATATTGTTTTTATTTATTTTACATTTATATGTTGTAGGGTCAGGTTCCGGAAGATTCAAACCGTTATTTTATGCGGGTGGGATACCGAAATTGGGAGGGAAATTATAGATCCAATTTATATATAAATTATACCTACATTAAATATTATATAGAGAAATAAATAAATCTAAATTCATTTATAACAGTTGAAAAAAATAACAATTATACGCCGACGGTAGCCATCGGCGTCTAAGTCCACATATAGATGCCGATGGCAGCCGTCGGCGTCGCAGCGCAGCAAAACGCCCCCCGTTTGGGCACCGTCACGGCGGGCGTTGTACGCCGACGGCCTTTTTGACGCCGACGGCTGCCGTCGGCCCATGTCTGGCTACGCTGACGGGGATTGTTACGCCGACAGCCGAGTTCGCGGCTATCCTAGCTCGCCTTGTACGCCGACGGCCCCGACATTTGGCCGTCGGCGTCTTGTGCGTTTCCTGTAGTGATGGTGTTTTCGGGACTGCCTGACATTCTCCACCCTCGTCGAGCAGGGCACACTTGTGTGGTACGGTAGACGCTTGTCAGTGTCAGGGCCTCCCAAGGGTACCCTCCAATAGCCCAAATTTGATTAAATTGAAAGATTGTATAAAGCAGTATATGCCAAGAGAGTTGTTCCACCGGTTGCAGAAACGGCAGCATCAAAGTTAAACACACAGAAGACAACAATTAGCACTAAACAGCAACTGAAGTACGTAGCATATAGTTACAACTCAGTTGACCTAATTAATCTTAGCAGTGCAGACGAATAGAGAATTATATTGATTGGGCAGGTAGGTCTGAGGCGCCCAACAGCACTGGTAAACCCGTAGCAACTAACTTTGCTGGCTCTTTGTTGCCGATTAACAAGCAGAAACATAGTTTCTTAATTACCATTTCTCAAATAATCCTGATAGAAGGTTGTACCATACTGCCTATTTCAGGCATGCAAAAAAAACAAGAGTACCGACAACTAGCTAACCTGCAAAACTAACGTTCTTGTTGATTAATGCACATGCATGCATGCAATGTTGCACTATCCCTGAGAAATAAGGCGTGGTAGCCCACTTGCAGCAAAAAGAAGTGGTAGTAATAAACAGGATTAATTAATCAGAAGTGTTAACTGGTAAAATTAATCAGCCGACTGGTTAATGCAGAAACTATTTTAAGGTATGTACGTTACTGTTGGAGTTAGGTGCCGAGTACAATTTGGGAAGGAGAGTGATGGGTTGGTTCTAAGTAGACGTTGTAGGTTTGAAACATCAGAGGGATGTTGAGACCTGAACAACAGAATTCCCCCCACCAAGCAACCCTACAGCGGCATCTTTCTCCCCTTCTCCCAAACTCCCCAAGAAACATTAGGTGCACCAAGTGTAGAATTTCCTTGGACACAAACACGTACCGGTCGATCAGTCCGTGGAAGACAGTAAAAAATTATTTCTCTGAGAGGCCCATATGCATACTACTGGCGAAATCTAGCTTAATTACCGCACCAGCTTAATTGCAAGATAAACACAAGCTAGCACAGAACAATACTCCCTCTGTTCCGAAATATAAGATGGTTTATGTGTTTTACATGTTGACTAGGTACGGAGTATTAGTTTGGTGAAATTAAAACTGATTCGTTTGTAAGAAAAAAGGTTACAACTGAATCAATTTTATCAGTTGTAACTTCCAAACCAACTGTTACTAATATAAGCAGCTAGGTCCACGAGATCTACTAACTGCATGCATGCAGTGTCTCGCCAGTTACAATTGTTGCTACTGGTTTCGTGCAAATGTCATAGGTAGCTGGCACTGTGTTTCGATTTCCTTGTGCAGTTAGTTGAACAATTGTAACTGGCGAGACACTGCATGCATGTAGTTAGTAGATCTCGTGGACCTAGCTAGCTAGGATGTAACTAACGTTTTCTATTCCCTCTCGCGAAGCTTAACGTACAAAACCACCCGTTAGCCCACACGTAGCATCAAACTAACTCCGGTGTAACCATCTCCCAACTCGCTATCTTCTCCCTGACTAACGATCAACAATAACGAGACTCGGAGTTAGAGAGCGAGGGGGAAAAACTGCCTGCCCCTGCACTTTCCTTTAGCCCTCAAACCCTCCTTTCTATAAATCCCCACACCTCTTATCTTTCTCTTGCCTCCTCTCGCCCTATCGATCTTTGTCTCTTCCTTCTCCCTCTTGCATCTTTGTTCATACCTGCAGTGGCCCTACATGCACAAGGATCTTGAATTCTTGATCGATCGATTGATCTGTGGTTATAGTTCTTCCCGTGTCTGAAATTAGCCAGTTAGTGATTCTTTTGCTGCTGTTTATGTGCATCTAGCCTTACCAAGCTAATTATATATTTAAGAGAGAGCTGGAGGGATAAAGGTTAGAGAGATTTGTTGTTGTCTGTTGCTTCGTTGATCGATCGATCGATCGATCGATCGAGGATGTGCACAAGGGGACACTGGAGGCCGTCGGAGGACGAGAGGCTCAAGGAGCTCGTGGCGCGGTACGGGCCGCACAACTGGAACGCCATCGCCGAGAAGCTGCATGGTCGATCAGGTAATTAACGATATGCATGCCTGCGTGAATATCACAGATTCATCTCTCACATCGATGATAATATAATATGGAAGCTCTCTATTGGTTAACTGTACTTAGTGTTCCGTTAATCCCTTTCTTTCTGGCGCACTACTGCTTTCAGTAAGCTTATCCGACTTTTGGGGATTTCAGCACACGCTTAATTAGTCCTGGAGAGAATTTTAATTTGTTAGGGTGTCATGCTCACCTTGATGTGCATATCGTATCTCTACCGATCACTTGTGCAGCAATTTTATCTGCCTAGATAGCTAGCCAGTGAGTTAATTTTACTTTTCTTGCTTCCTAATTCATCTAGCGCGCACAAGCTATCATATCTGTCGGTTTGTCCATGGCGTCGTCACGAGCACATCGCGTAAGTTAGATAACTAATTAATTAACCGACGGAAAATGACCGGGGAATTGCTTTGACTAATTTCAGGGAAGAGCTGCAGGCTGCGGTGGTTCAACCAGCTGGACCCGAGGATCAACCGGAACCCGTTCTCAGAAGAGGAGGAGGAGCTGCTCCTTGCCTCCCACCGCGTCCACGGCAACCGCTGGGCCGTCATCGCCAGGCTCTTCCCGGGCCGCACCGACAACGCCGTCAAGAACCACTGGCATGTGATCATGGCGCGCCGGTGCAGGGAGCGGATGAGGCTCTCCTCCAACAGGCGGTCCGGCACCGCCGCGAAAGACGAGATCAGTCTTACGGGAGCCAGCGCCGGCGAGATGCCGAGACCTCGAGGCCCTGACACGAATCGTATGGCCGCCTTGCTCGACAAGTACCGTAGAGAATTTGCTGGGCCATTTGCGATCAGCCCTCTGAGCAGCAAGGAGGGACAGGGTTACTGCTCATCTACGAACGAAGGTAAATTGATTACTTGATCTCTTGATGCACATGGTACTATGCTAGTGTATACTTGTATACGCATTCATATATTTCTGCTTGATTTCGCTTATATTTGTGGAATTGACCGAATAATAATTTGTTTTGCAGATATAAATAGATCGGTGGAGTTCTACGATTTTCTCCAGGTGAATGTGAGCTCGAGCGACACCAAGTGTGGTTCGAGCATCGAGGAGCAAGAGGAGAACCGGGACGACGACGATCAACAAGTTGAAGTGCAGGTGGCGCTCATAGATTTCATGGAGGTTGGGACTTCTCATCAGTGATTTATCTATGTATGAATCAGTATTTAACTAGGGGGGTGCATCCAAAGCAGCTTGTAATGCTTTGTGAGAGCCGGGGGGCATGATACATGCATGTAGCAATCTAACACCAAAGACACTTATAGAGGAAGCTAAGCAAAATGCAAGCGTATATATGACATGTACATGTAATTTATTGATGTACACACACACATATATATTGTCTATCCACGTAGAGTGTTCGTGAGATATGGAGCAATGGCTTCTCTCATAATTTGTAAAATTTATTTAATAATGCAAACATTTTTTTTGTTCCTCAAATCATCTATTTTATTACTTGTTAGGGTTTAATTAACAACGCTTATTGTGGTGTACACGGATAATCACCAATTGGTTGGGTGACTTCCTTTTTGAAACAAATTGGTTGGGTGACTAGTGAGATGGAAATACCCACATGACACAACCTACTTTTTTTTTGTAATAAGGAACACCTGACACAACCTAGTAGGAATCAAACCCTTGGTAACTCCATACATGTCTCATTAAATATATATTTTCCAGTAGCAATCGCAAACCTTCTGTGGTGACTTGACATTTTTAATGTTGAAATTGTGTGCCACTACCTTACTATTTCATCGTGCATGTATATTGATATATACTGCATGCATGTACGTGATGAGCAACACGATGTGTAAATCTGTTCTAGTTGGACACGTTCAATATGTGTTGACGAAATAAGCCGTAGCCCCGCTATATTAATATAGCAAATCACCCGATACAACCAACAGTCACGAAATGCTGGGGCGGCAGCAAACATATACCCAAAGAGAAGAAAAGAAGAAAAACAAAAAGGAGACATAGGCGGTTTGACTAAGCGACGGTGACCCGCAACCGCTGCGCCTTCTCCGACAAAGTACCACCACGCTTCTAGCACCGGAACGACGATATGTGTTGAATCAGCCATTTAGGTACCCAGCAGATCACGTCCTCGATCTGATGGCATCGGTGTACCATATTTATCGTCTACAATATGTCCGCGCATCTCCTTGATCGATAAGCATGATATAAGTCGTTTCACGTCAGTTAATCCCCGGCACGATTTCTCTGATTTGGACTTCCACTCTACCTAGCTAGGATGACGTGCATGTTCTATCTGAAGTGAAAATGGACGGAGAGGAAAACTGATATGCAGTGTGTAATTAGTATTTGTCGCCTTTCGGTGCACAAACTTGATCCATTCACGTTTCTTTGTCGAATCGCTTTTGGTAACCTATTATCCTAGACAATGTAACGGTGAAGCCTCCTGTACTATTTGCCTCGACATGACATTTAACAACCTAGAAAAACTTTTACGGCGACGTTGCTGTGTGCCAATGAAGGTAAATGCGTCCTGTGCTACTCCAGTGAGTATAATAAAGGTAAACTTTCGAGTGCGGTGTTTTGGATCCCGGGCTCCAGTGAGTCCGGAATTCAAAAATCCAGATATTATATTTATAGTTTTCAGAATATCTAATGTTTTTCATGAATATATGCAGCTGTGTTCTACAGATTTGTAATTTTTTTATAAATATCACATTATGTTTTAAGCTACTCCTCCGTTCCAAAATACTTGACGCGAATTTGTCCAAATATGGATGCACGTATACGCTAAAATATGTCTAAATACACCCATATTTAGACAGATGCGTGTTAAATATTATGAAATGGAGGGACTATACACAAAAAACAGAATTGTAGCTCTACTAATGGAAAACTTGATTTTGCTCCCCACAGTTGTCATTTGGTTACAGATCACAACAGAAAATATTTGTCGATGAAGTTTCCACGTATATTCTAGACATCTATATGTACTTTTTTTAGATGTAAAAATAAAGTTTCTTAATCTTTTAAAGCGTGTTCCCTGGAGCTCAAGCTCCAGAATAGGTTTTTGATAAATGATAAATTCCACGCTAACTAAGTAGCAACAACTTGTCACAAGATGAAAGTTTTGCACCTTACACACTTCAACCATATTCATCATAGACAGTTCCATTTTAAAGGTCAAGACATGACAATACGAAGGGGCGGAGCCAGGAAAATAATTTGGAGGGGGCAATATAGAACGTTAGGTCAGTTGGAGGGGGCTATAGATATTTTTTGGTAAATTTGGGGACCAATCTGTAACTACATAGGGGGTCTTTCAGAAAAGAATCTTGCATTGAGAGGGCCATGGCCCCAGCTTGCACCTCCCTAGCTCCATCCCTGCGAACTCACATGCCATGCCAACATGGCGAGACGCGAGTGCCCACAGCTGGCACATATGTTCAGCATGCCTTTACGCTTTGGCCCCGTCTAGAGTTCAAAGGTTGCACTTTGTTCTTCTATGTAAGTATATGTATTTGCTATATTTCACTCCTCCAGCTCTTCGCCAGTTACGCCTCATAGGAAGTGTAGGTTAACATGCGGAATAGCAGCTCCTCGCAACTGCCACAAAGGTTGCACCTGGCAAAATATGCATCGCAGCTGCCTTCTGACGTTCACTAATCCCGATGTGTCATCCAAATGAGTGGGGACATTATGTTTGATCAACTCAAAGTGACGTATCATATACTATGTTTGTTTTAAGTTTTCACGAAAAAATATGGCCCATTGTGCTACTTTGCAATAAACAACAGGTAATTGAAAATATAGTTAAAATGACATCGCACCACGTTCAGGATGAAAAATAGCACAAACCGGCATACGGATTTTTTCCACGTGATCCACTTGGGATTGATTTTCATTGTCATAGACAAAACCGACGTACGCGCCAAAGAGTTTTGAATCGTGAATTTCGGAGTGATGCAATGTGGTGATATTTCTTAAATATGCTCAATTAGTTTATTATTCTGGTAAAATAAAAGGTCAACGGCAGAAATATACTCTTGCGCGTCGGTGGAAATACCGAACCAGCTAGGTGCCTTACTAGACACGTGTTGTCTTACAAACTAACAAAGTACACCAACATGAATCTGTCCTGAGCCGGATCGGCCTTCATCATTCCATAAAGGTAGCCATCTCCAGCGCAGTTAGTTAAACTGTACTTGGCAGAGACATCGCCATCAGCAGGCCAAGCGAAGCTAGCTACTTCCAAGTACGTACGTAGAGCAAGCCACACACCACGCAAGATAGGGGATCGATCGGGCATGATTTGATCCCAAGCAACATACGCACGCAAGGAAAACCAAATAGGCCAATCGTACACCCGCCTGCACCACCACCTCCACCACCACCGTTCGAGCTAGGGTCGTCGTCGCCGCCGCACGCGCGCGCGCCGGTTGCTTTCCGGGGAGCTGTAAGTGTGTTGCACCGATCGATCGCCGGGGGCCGCGCGCTAGCTAGTAGCTAGCACGGCACTATAGGTGCCATGCGTGCGTGCGTGTTGCAGCGGGGCGAAGAAGATTCCAGCTGCGACCGGTCCTCTCCAACTGCTGCTCCCACTTCTTCCTCCCATCGATCGGCTGTTGTTGGTGGCTGATGTGACGCCGCCGCGCGCTCGGGCGGTTTAGTAACGAACAAGTCGGCCGGTCCCCCTCCCCTTCCCCGTTTCGTTATTTCATGCACTCTGGGTGCGCGCTTTCGGGCTCCAATGGCGATGGATCGATGGGTGGTCGGGGTCGCCGTGATGGCGACCTTCCGATATATCCGTCGATGCAGATGCAACGTACGCGTCCTGGGCTGGTGGGGCCGATGACGTACGGGCTTGGTCATCATCCCATCCATCGACATCAACTTCGTAATTCCGTTTGTTTAGTGTTTATTAAGGGAGTGTCTAACAAACAGCTGTCTGTTTTGAAATTCGGAAACAGACAGATTTTGGAGACCAATTAAAAACTGACAGCTGTACAAAACTGATACAATGAGTAAAACGGGCTCTAAAACCTGTCTGTTTTTTCAACTTCTAAACAGACAGATTATGGTTTTCTAAGTATGGGCTTTTGAGTCTCATTGAGTCTTCAGTTACCAACGACTACGGCCCAAGTAAGTTGCTGAATTTGGCTAGCTTTGCTCGGCGCAGCACACCAACAGAGGAAAAATAGCCATTGCTGATCTCTTGCGACGTTTGGCTATTGGCACATCAGTTTCGTATGCAAACAAAAACAAAATTCAAAATTTGAGGAGAATTGATTAACTAATTACTTTTATTGGTAACTTTCTACCGAATCAAATAGGATCTGTCACATCAATTGTGCTGGAAGTTTTTTTGCGTAGGGCTAAGCATGAATCTAATCGGCACCTGATGAAACTGAAGCCAATCAACACACGACAAAGGACTGAACCAAACTGAAACTTATGCTTTATTTCTGCCTTGGAAAACTGAGACGCTAAAGCATTATCTCTATTTTCCAAAAAACAGGCACACAAAGCTCAAAGCAAAAAACCTTTGACTAACCCAAGAAATGCAGGCTGAAAAATGAAGTAAGAGGATAAATGAAGGGAAAGAAAATGAAGAAATAGGCAAATACTATAAGTTAATAAAAGAATATGCTCAAGTACTCAAGAACCACTTCTAGGGTGTAAAGTTTTCAGCTTTATAGCTCCAGCGTGAGGGCAAAGCGCTAACTCACCCTTGATTGGAGAAATCAAATTAGCACGCCAAGGCGAGGGTACTGAGCCAGCTGGAAACACCATTTTTAACTGAATCGCCGTCTCCGGTTGTAGATTCAAACTTCGTACACAAGCTCGGTTTAGTGCATACCCACTAAGACAGCAGGCTCGTATCTGCATTCAAATAACTCAGAGAGACTCTAGCACTAGCTTCTGGACCGTGCGCAAACACGGTAGCTACACCTTCCTTTCCACTCCAACCTCTTTGTTCTCAGCGGTGAGAGTTAATGAGGGTATAAATGTATTGACAACCTAATCCACTAACATTGGCTATTTTCTTGCTAGATGCACCTGATGAAACTAATACATTACACTGCACAACATCTTGTTGGGAAAAGAAATGAAAAACAGTGAATAATGAAGAAAAAGGGACTGAATGAGACAAATGACTCAACTAAAAAAATCAGACCGAATAAATGAAGAATGAAAGGTTTTAAATAACTAGACTGAAGAGTATGACCTAAAACTGAGAATGACTGAAATAACTTAATAAAATGACTTAGAAAATTGAGAAACAAAGCCACTGAAAAACTTAAAATCTGAGAAGGACTAGAAGAAATGAAGATTGAAAGAATGAAAAATAACCAGATCGAGTTAACGGAACTGAATAAATAAGTAAATAAAAAGAAATAAGAAAGGTCAAAGAATTGCAAACTGAAATAATGAAATAAAATAATTAGCTAAAGTACTCAATGACAACAGAAAATTAATTGCTTAATAAAAGAAACTGAGGAACACAATAAAGAAAGAGACTAGGGCAAGAGAAACTGAGGACTAAAGGAGTGATACTGAAGAACAAGGACAGTGACTGAGGAAAAGACTAAGAAAAGATAGAGTGACTGAAGAGACTGAATTAATGAGTAACTTAGATAAGTGAAAATGCCAATTATGAGAGACTGAAGTAATAAAGAACTGAAGGAATGAAATAATGAAAGACTAAGAAAATGATAGACTGAAGAAATGCAGAGGAATGAAGTGAATAAAATAATGAAGTAATCAGAGACTTAAGAAAATATAATGAGATAATGAAGAAATGCCGTCAAATAAAAATGATTAAAAGTATGAGAGTGTGAAGGAATGAAAAACAGTGAATAATGAAGAAAAAGGGACTGAATGAGACAAACGACTCAACTAAAAAAATCAGACCGAATAAATGAAGAATGAAAGGTTTTAAAAAACTAGACTGAAGAGTATGACCTAAAACTGAGAATGACTGAAATAATTTAATAAAATGACTTAGAAAATTGAGAAACAAAGCCACTGAAAAACTTAAAATCTGAGAAGGACTAGAAGAAATGAAGATTGAAAGAATGAAAAATAACTAGATCGAGTTAACGGAACTGAATAAATAAGTAAATAAAAAGAAATAAGAAAGGTCAAAGAATTGCAAACTGAAATAATGAAATAAAATAATTAGCTGAAGTACACAATGACAAAAGAAAAAATAATTGCTTAATAAAAGAAACTAAGGAACACAATAAAGAAAGAGACTAGGGCAAGAGAAACTGAGGACTAAAGGAGTGATACTGAAGAACAAGCATGAATTTGGCTAGCTTTGCTCGGCGTAGCTTGGTGGATTGAGAACACGAAATGAAAATTCTAAAATAAAAACTCAAAAGGACTCGTTGACTCAGCCGCGGGAAAAAAATGAAGAACTGGGAGAGAGAGACTTCGCTGAGATTGATGAGACAGATCGGATGGTCCAAAAAGTGACTGTTTATCAATTACAAAACAGCTAGCTGATAATTAGGAAAAGTGTTTATTAATGGAAGTTGGTTAAGGTCTGGTGAATTACTACATGTGCAAAAAAAATACTAATGTCGGTTTGTTTTCCTGTGTTTTATGTGAGACTACCGAATAGATTTTTTTCTTGAGAAATAGCGAGATGCATGACCATTGATTTATCGAAATAGTACCACCAAGGTGCATAAAAAAGAATTTGTACCTCCGGTGACGGTTCGGTGTCGGTGATCTAGGGTTTTCTTGTAGTCGCTTCTTCCTGAGTTCTCACCGGCGATCTCTCTCGGTTAGCGGTTTTCATTGTGTTCTCGTGCCCCAGTCCTCAGCAATCCACCATAAAACCTCTCGCGTACTGAGGCTGCATACCTCCTTCACCTAAACCTTAGGTTTTTCAAGCTTGTGATCGGTTGCCCCATGTCCATGGAGAAGGTGGAGGGCCTTATGCGGTGTGTGTTGAGGCTATCGGAGGAGGAGCGTTGGGGCGTGCAGATTCGCAAGGTGACGACAGGGGGAAGAACGCACCACAGGAGGAGGGGCAGTAGGAAGATTTTTCTTAGAGAAGCATGCCACTAGTAGAAAAATGGGATTCGGTTCGGACCTTTAGTCCCGGCCATATTTCGAACTGGGACTAATGGACACATTAGTCCCGGTTCCAACGGCTAGGACGCCGCACGGCTCTAGTCCCGGTTCGAATGCCACCTTTAGTACTGGTTCGTGATACGAACCGGTACTAAAGGGTTGCGGCAGGCAGCCGCAGAGGTGGGGCCAGCGCGAGCCCCTTTAGTCCCGGTTCGTATCACGAACCGGTACTAAAGATGGACCTTTAGTACCGGTTCGTGATACGAACCGGGACTAAAGGTTTCCCCTATATCATCTTCCACCCGAGCCATCTCCATTTTTTCATGCTCGAGACATCTCCATTTTTCTCCTCTATTTCCTCTCTCGAGCTCGAGTTCAACCCCATTTTTTCCACGATTTGTCACGATTGGCGGTGCCCCATCTATTCAAGGGTTAGCAACTTCATCCTTTCATCTGACATTGCTAGTTTAGCTCATTTCATATTTCCAGTTAGCTAGGTGTTTGATGAAATGGCTAAGTTAGAAAGTTTATTTGTTTTATATGCAATTTGAGCTGAAATTAAAGCATGATTTGTGGGTTTTAGTGCTGTCCCGTCCCCGTCCACGTCCTCACCGCCGTCGATCGCCGGCGCCGTCCTGTCGCCGGCACCACCTTGGTGAGCATCTTGTTTTTTTTTTTTATCTTACTTGTATGATTTAGATGCATAGTCGTTACTTGTATAATTTTCTTACTTGTATGATTGTTTGTTATATGTATAGTGCCATGGTTTTGATATCCGTCCCCGTCGGCACTCGTCCGGTCTATGATTCGGATGTGGTATATTATCTTTTATAACTATTTGTTTCATTTTTTTGTTTATGACAATTATGCCGACCAACACTTGACATAGACATTTTTATTTAGGAGGTATGTGAACCGGAAATTCCAACCGACCCTCTTGTCGAGAAGTTAAATTTAGTTGAAAAAGAAAACAATGATTTGAAAGAAAATTGAAAAAATTGAAGAAGAGAAGATGAAATTGGAGTTGTATCTTGCCGATGTCGTCGATGATCACAAGATCAAGATGGATGCAATGCGCTTGAAGATTAGAAAGATTGGAAAATATGCCATTAATAAAAAGGCTTGGTATCATTATGTTGTTGGATCAATGGTTCGCATTTGTTGTTGCATTTAAATGCATTAGATAGTTGTACGTTAGTTTCAATGTATCTTTTATATGAGAACTATGTGTGAACTTTATGTACTATATATTTTTTGCAATAATGACATTTAGTCACTACTCTACTTTTGTTTTAATGTGATGAACTTGTATTAATTAATTTGGTCAGTTCTCTATTCATGATGTTGTGTAATGGTTTTTGATATACTTATATAATGCAGATGAGCCGGGAATGCATGTACGTTGACCGACGATCTCCGGAGTTCATTAATGGCATGCATTCTTTTATCCGTGTGGCTGAGGCAAACAAGCGGAATGGTTTTATGTATTGTCCATATAGTGTCTATAAGAATACGAATAATACGAAGGATTACTCTTCCTCAAAAACCCTTCACACTAGTAGGAAAAGGCTTATAGCCACCAGACTACCGCTGGCGGACGTCATTTCCGTCCGCCAGCGCTACTACCGCTGGCGGGCGGGTTTTGTAGCCCGCCACTGGTTCTGCACGTACCGCTGGCGGACGCCCACTATGCCCGCCAGCGGTAGTAGCAGGAATTTGCGAGGAGGTGGAGCAAACTACTGCAGGCGGACAGAATCCGTGCCCGCCAGCGGTACCAAACGTACCACTGGCGGACGCTATATAGTGCCCGCCAGCGGTAGTTGCCTCGGCTGAGCCCAAAAACTAGCAAATTACCGCTGGCGGGCACGCTAAATCGTCCGCCAGCGGCAAGTGCAATACCGCTGGCGGGCACTCCACACCTTCCGCCAGGGGTAACTTGGCATGTAAATTCATATAACTAGGAAAATGATATTTATAAAAATAATCTGTAAATTTTCTTTGAAACCATTGCTTCCTATACCAAGACACACCTATGTGTCAAATATGAGAACTTTATCACAAACTATGCGTTGGGAATTGACATAACTTGGTCATTCGGTTCAAAACTTTATAGATGTTTATACATGATAGTGTTTTTTGTGAAGAATGTTTCTGAAACTTTTGTCAAAAATCAAGTTTATCATTTTACATAGCAACTAAGTACACATAAAAGGACTTCGGGCAAGAGGATATATCTTTTTGAGTGTTTTTTACTCTATTTGTTTTTGTACGAAAAACTGTCGATCGAAAACGGCCGCCACCGGGACTATTCACCGAAAGAGGTCAAATTCTCTAAAACTATTGATGTTTCTATGATATAACCATTGGTTGTGTACCTTAATTAAAATGATTATTTTAAAATTGGAGAGCAAACTATAAAACACTTGTAGTTCAAATTTGGATTAATTTCGGAAAATCAACATAATCATTTAACTAGGAGAAATTAGATAGAAATGAAGAAAAATCCTAATACTTGGTTGATTATCCATTGTTTAAATAGTACAAAACAAATATAAAACAATGTCTGCATTGCAGAATAATTCAAAGTAGGGAACATTATTTTCCTCACTTTAACAGAAGCAGCATTGATCAAATATGCAAAAGTATCACGCATACATCTTTATTTAATCCAGTTACATAGCTGGAGTCCATTTTTATTTAACCCTAATACATCACGAATAATATCACTAACTTCTGCCAGGTCCTAAGCCGCGGGGTGCATCACGGTCGACGCTCAGCACCCAAAGAGCAGGAACCATCACAGGTCAATACTCACATGAGAAGGAACCCTATGAAACATCTGCCATCTACTATCATACACCGCTGGCATATCCAACATATGCATGTAGCGACGGACGTGCTCGTCCTCCTCCCTGATACGGCGACGTACCATCTCCACGGGGGCCGGCTCCCTCTGCACCGAGCGTGGCCCACCCGACTTCCACCAAAGAAGATCTCGGTCGACGACGTCACCCGGATTCCTCACCAAGCTACGCATTCCGGAAGATACCACCTCCCAGTGCTAGCCTGACGGAGCCCAGTCCCGAACATTGCCCCTATTGTCCAACAGGGACATCATCGACGTCGATCCCCGAGATCTGAAAAAATGAGTGAGGAATTTGATCAAACACCTAAGGTGCATGCAACCAAGGTAGGGTAGGTAGAGGAGGGAGAGGGCAGCACCTTGGCATGGGGACGGAGGGGAGGTCCACGGCGGTGTGGAGGATAGTGCGGCGTCGGCGGAGGACACGACGGGCGTTGGGGCGGCGCCGGGCGCGGAGGAGGGCGTCGAGCGGCGTGGACAAGGACGGCGGCGGCGCGGAGTAGGGGCAGGCTCAGGTCTCCCTGGCCTGGCCTTATATAAGGAAAATTAAAAAAAAAACAAAAAAAAACTAGACCTTACCGCTGGCGGACGGCACACGCTGTCCGCCAACGGTAACCCTCGCACGCGGGCCCACCACACCTTATCCCTACCTGCGCGCGGCCGCCCTTATCCTCTCACTCACACCCGCGCACGCACTCTCTCCCACCCGTCCACCCACCCGCCGCCGCCGCCCCCCACCGTGCGCCACCACCCCGAGCTCTTACGCCGCCGACGCCCGCACCCACGCCGCTGTCGCCGGCCCCAAGCTCCCTCGCCGGCCCGAGCTCCCACGCCGCTGAAGCCCACGCCCACGCCACCGTCCCGAGCCCGCCCACGCCCACGTCCACGCCACCGTCGACGGCTGGAGCTCCACGCCACCGCCACCGCCCCGAGCTCCCACGCCACCGTCGTCGGCCCCGAGCGCCGCCGCCCAGCCAAGGTAAGCCGCACCCCTCCTATCTCCTCCTAGCTAGGTAGTACCCACACCCACAAGGTGTTTGTGGGTTTGCTCAACCCAATTTTTTTAGAAAATAGCTAGGGTTTCAAATTAGAAACTAACTAGGGTATTTAAATTTGAGAAAATAGGGTTCAAGTTTTAGGAATTAGTATTTCAAGTTTTAGGAATTACAGTTTTTGGTTTAGTTTATATTTTGTTGCAAATGCGGCTCTGTGGCTGCAAATGCGGCTTTGTGGCTGCAAATGCGGCCTTGTGATGGTGATGAAACGTTTGCAGGTACCTCTAGAGACCCTTGAGATTGTCACAATGTTGATTAACTTCCATTCCGGCAAATTCGGGTACTCATATGTCATATTTTTAGCCAAAGTCATGGCAAAATTTCTCGTGAATTTTGGCATGACTTTGGCCGAAATGTTATTATGTTTTGTATTCTTATTACATTGCCGATGATTAAAACGTTGTGGCACTATGTGATTCAGAGGTGGTGTGAGTGAAACTTGTAATATGCACAAATATAAAATTTCTGCATCTCAAATTTGTTCTGTAACATGCATTTTTATTTGCCACAGAGCATGCCGCCGCGCCGCCGCTCCATGAGCGGGTTCATTGGCGTCCGTCACCGCCCATCTGGCCGGTGGTCCGCGGAGATCACCGTGAATGGCCAGCGTTGGTATATGGGGACCTTCGACACGACGGAGCTCGCCGAGCGCGCGTTTGACGCGGCAGCCTGGAGGTTTGGACGGCCGTGTTCGGAGTTCAACTTCCCTGACGTTAAGGACCGGGAGGAGGCTGAGTTCCTCGCGCCGCCGATGGAGATCGTCGACGTAGACGAGGCGCGACGTAACCGCCGCCAGGGGATAGCTCGTCGCGCTACCGAGATCGACGAGTGTCGGATGGACGCGCCGTGACCGCCCCGATCTGGTGCAGGCGGAGCTGGACTTCTACGCCTCGAGTAACAAGAAGAGGCAGGCGAGCTGACGTCGCTGGACCCTCCAGTGCAGCGCTGCCGTGCCAGAAGACTGGCGACGATTCAGATTCGAGCTTCTAGGATGATAGCTCAGACTCATCGTCCGACTTAAGTTCATGCTGGGGACCTTGAGTAGTTTTAGGTTAATTTCAAGTTAGCTTAAGTGATGAACTAACGCATGTTGTTTAGCTTATCGAAGTTTAGCTTAAGTTCATGTTGTTTTAGGTTTGTAATGCATGTGTGATGAACTAATGTATCTGTGTATGACACTTTGATCATTTGTATGTGGTCGTCTATATTTCTGTTGTTTATTTGGCGCCTGTACTTGAATTTACTGTATTTATACTGGATATATTGCTGGAATACGATTTTCCAGAAAAAAATAATTCCCAGAAAATGTACCGCTGGCAGGCGTGGTGGATTACCGCTGGCGGACGCTTGCCCTCCAGCGCTGAGTCATATACCGCTGGCGGGCGCTAGGGATGCCCGCCAGAGGTAACCAGCCTTACCGCTGGCGGACGGCCGCCCACCAGCGGTAATTATTACAACTGGCGTAATGATCGCTGGCGGGCGCCCGCCCACCAGCGGTAGGCCATTTCTGTCCGCCAACGGTAGGCCTTTTCCTACTAGTGTCACATCCACCTGCTTCAGTCTAGTTTCATGTTCGGCTATAATTGTTGGACCAAGCATGGAGAAAGAGAGTTATAATGGAAGACAGTGAAGAAGAAGAGGATGATGACAACTATCCTATGTTCCCTGAACACGGTGGTACTACAATGGGGAAGAAGCTGAAGAAGAGGCATCAGATGAGCCCCCCGCTGATGATCTTGGTCGGGCCATTGTTGATGCAAAGAGAAACTACGAAACTGAAAAGGAGAGGTTGAATTTGGAGCGCATGTTAGAGGATCACAAAAAATGGTTGTACCCAAATTGCGAAGATGGCAAGAAAAATCTGGATAGCACACTGGAATTGCTACAATGGAAGGCAGAGAATGGTGTAACTAACAAGGGATTTGAAAACTTGTTGAATATATTAAAGGAGATGCTTCCAATGAATAACGAATTGTCCGCCAGTATGTACGAAGAAAAGAAGGTTGTCTGTCCTCTAGGATTAGAGGTGCAGAAGATACATGCATGCATTAATGACTGCATCCTCTACCGCGGTGAGGAGTACGAGAATTTGAATGCATGCCCGGTATGCGGTGCATTGCGGCATAAGATTCCCTGAGAAGACCTTGGTGATGTTGAGGGCGAGCGCCCCAGGAAGAGGGTTCCTACCAAGGTGACGTGGTATGCTCCTATAATACCAAGGTTGAAACGTTTGTTCAGAAACAAAGAGCATACCAAGTTGTTGCGATGGCACAAAGAAGAGCGTAAGAAAGACGCGATGTTGAGACACCCCGCTGATTGGTCGCAGTGGAGAAAAATCGATAGAGAGTTCAAGACCTTTGCAGATGATGCAAGGAACTTAAGATTTGGTCTAAGTACAGATGGCATGAATCCTTTTGGGGAGTAGAGCTGCAGTCATAGCACCTGGCCTGTGACTCTATGTATCTATAACCTTCCTCCTTGGTTGTGCATGAAGCGAAAATTCATTATGATGCCAGTGCTTATCCAAGGCCCGAGGCAACCCGGCAACAACATTGATGTGTATCTAAGGTCCTTAGTTGAAGAATTTTTACAGTTGTGGCATGAAGAAGGTGTACGAAAGTGGGATGAGCACAAACAGACGGAATTTGACCTACGATCGCTGCTGTTCGTAACCATCAATGATTGGCCTGCTCTTAGTAACCTTCCATGACAGACAAACAAGGGATATAATGCCTGCACGCACTATTTAGTTGAGACTGAAAGTATATATTTGGATAAATGTAACAAGAATTTGTACCTGGGGCATCGTCGATTTCTTCCGGTCAAGCATCCCTTAAGAAAGAAAGGCAAGCATTTCAAAGGTGAGGCGGATCACCGGAGGAAGCATGTTCTCCCCACTAGTGATGATGTACTTGGTATGGTCGACGATTTAAAAGTAATCTTTGGAAAGGGTCCTGGCGCACAATCTGTTCCGAACGACGTTGACGGACACACACCCATGTGGAAGAAGAAATCAATATTTTGGGAGCTACCCTATTGGAAACTCCTAGAGGTCCGCTCTTCAATCGACGTGATGCACGTGACGAAGAATCTTTGCGTGAACTTGCTAGCCTTCTTGGGCGTGTATGGGAAGACAAAAGATACACCGGCAGCACGGCAAGACCAGCACCGTTTGAACGAACGAGACAGCCTGCATCCAGAGAAGTATCAAGGTCCTGCCAGCTACACTCTTACCAAAGAAGAGAAGGAAATCTTTTTTGAAGTCCTGAGCTGTATCAAGTCATGTCTGGCTTCTCGTCGAATATAAAGGGAATAATAAATATGGCAGAGAAAAAATTCCAAAACCTAAAGTCTCATGACTGCCACATGCTTATGACACAATTACTTCCAGTTGCATTGAGGGGGCTTCTACCGGAAAATGTTCAAGTAAACATTGTGAAGCTATGTGCCTTCCTCAATGCAGTTTCACAGAAGGTAATCGATCCAGAAATTCTACCAAGGTTACAGAATGATGTGGTGCAATGTCTTGTCAGTTTCGAGTTGGTGTTCCCGCCATCCTTCTTCAATATTATGACGCACCTCCTAGTTCACCTAGTCGAAGAGATTTCTATTCTCGGTCCTGTATTTCTACACAATATGTTATCCTTTGAGAGGTTCATGCGAGTCTTGAATAAATATGTTCATAACCGTGCTAGGCCAGAAGGAAGCATCTCCAAGGGCTATGGAATAGAGGAGGTCATTGAGTTTTGTGGTTATTTTCTTCCTGACCTTAAGCCGGTCTTCCTCAATCGCGGCATGAGGGGAGATTGAGTGGAAAAGGCACGCTAGGAAAGAAATCAATAATATGTATTGACGGACATTCTTTCACTGAAGCACACTACACAGTTCTACAAAGTTCCACCTTGGTGGCTCCGTATATCGAGGAACACATGAATATTGTACGCTCCAAAAACCTGGAGCAGCCACTGTTGGAGATTAAACGTGAACACATGGCGACTTTCGCCGGTTGGTTAAAAACACATCTCATGAATAACACCAATGTTGAAGATCAGCTGTACTTGTTGGCCAGGTCACCATTTTCGACTATAATGACTTTCCATGGGTACGAGATAAATGGGAATACATTTTACACGAGCGCCCAAGATAAAAAGAGCATCAACCAAAATAGTAGTGTCCGCTTTGATGCAACAAATGACAATGGGTAAAAGGACACATATTATGGTTACATAGAGGAGATATGGGAACTTGACTATGGACCTTCTTTTAAGATCCCTTTGTTTCGGTGCAAATGAGTCAACCTGACAGGCGGGGTAAAGGTAGACCCGAAGTATGGAATAACAACACTGGATCTCAACAATCTTGGGTACCACACCAAACCATTCGTCCTAGCTAAAGATGTGGCTCAGGTTTTCTATGTGAAGGACATGTCTACCAGACCGAAAAAGGAAAAGATAAGCAAGCGAATACATCACACGATGAGCCAAAACGCCACATAGTTCTTTCGGAGAAAAGAAACATCGTGGGAGTGGAGGACAAGACAGACATGTCAGAAGACTACAATAAGTTTGATGAAATTCCGCCCTTCACAGTGAACACTGACCCAAGCATCTCGTTAAATAATGAAGATTCTCCATGGTTACGACGCAATCATAAGCAAGAGACACACGCAAAGAAAAAGTTTTATACCCCAACACTAGATAGGGATGTTGGTGATGTGTACTAATGTATTAAACCTTTTATGTAACTGTTGGTTCTATCAGACATGTATAAGTTTGTGAGTCAAATGACCAAGATATGAACATTACTGTGACATAGTTTATGATAATGTGTCCATATTTGACACACGGGTGTGTCTTGGTATGGCAAACAATGTTGCAGAACTGAGTTTTTTCAAATTAGTTTTATAAATATCATTTTTTTATTTTTTATGTGTCAAAAATGACATTTTTTGTGAAGCAAGTACAAAAAAATCAGAAAATATATATGTGATTTTTATAAATATTGGATGTTACAAAAGTTGTTGATTTTTACATGTTTTTCGAAACTAATTTGACTTGATTTGGACAATTAAATCAATAGATATATAAAAGAAATCAGAAAATAGAAAAAGAAACGAGAAATAGAAAAATATATTCAAAAGCCCATTTAGTCCCGGTTTGTAACACCAACCGGGACTGAAGGGTTGGGTGATGACCCACAAGTATAGGGGTGTATCGCAGTACTTTCGATAAATAAGAGTGTCGAACCCAACGAGGAGCAGAAGGTGCTGGCAAGTAGTTTTGATCAAGAATTCACTGTAAAAGCTAGCAGACAGGTTTTCAGTAGTATTCGAAACAGCAGGTAAAAACAGTGCAAGTAAATAAACGAGCGCGGCAACAAATGCAGCGAGTGGCCCAATCCTTTTGAGTGCAAAGGACAAGCCGAGTGTGTTACTTATAAGAGACAAATGTTCCTGAGGACACATGGGAATTTCGTCAAGTGCTTTCGCTTCGTGCAACTGGTTAATCTTCATTGTTTTGATAAGTGTTGTGTGGGTGAATCTATGCTAACGCACCGCCCTTCCTAGGACTAATACGCACTTGTGATTATACCCCCTGCAAGCATCCGCGAATGCAGAAAAGTAATTAAGATAAATCTAACCACAGCTTTAAACTCTGAGACCCTACGCTCCCTCGTGCACTATCTTACTAACGGGGGTTCAGGTTTCTGTCACTCCGGCAACCCCTCAACTAGCAAGCTAGGTACACGATGCATTCCCCTAGGCCCATAAAGGTGAAGTGTCATGTAGTCGACGTTCACATGACACCACTAGAAGAATGACACCACAACTTAAATATCAAACCATTAAATATTAACGCAGCATTATTTCACTACTAACAACATGACTTCCCCATGTCCTCAAGAACTACAAACTACTCACAAGACATCATATGGATCATGATCAGAGATGATATGGCAATGAATAACAATCTGGACATGAACACTAATCCACCAAACAAACTCAATAGCATCAATAACAAGGAGTAATCAACACCGGGAGAGTCTCCCCAATGAACTAGACAAGGTACAGCCCTAGATGTTACAGCAAGATGGATGTGGAGTCGGTGGAGATGATGGTGATGGCGCAGTGGATGGTGGTGATGATGATCCCGATGAAGTCCAGCGTGATGACGATGACGATGGCGATGATTTCCCCTCTCCGGGAGGGAATTTCCCCGGCAGGATCTCCCTGCCAGAGAGCTCTTTCTCTCTCGGTGGTTTCCGTCCCGTGGAGGCGGCGGAATATTTCGTGGACGTACCCCCGTGCTTAGGTTTTCGGGAGGCAGATATACGCGAAGAGGCAACCTGGGGGGTGGACCCAGGTGGCCACGCCATAGCTGGGCGCGGCCCACAGGCCAGCCGCGCCCAGGTGTGGCGTGGGGCCCACCTGGCCCACCTGGCTGCCTCCTTTTGGCTGCCTCCGGCATCTGACATTATAAGACCCCAGAATTGGTTTCGTGATTTTTGGAGTTCCGCTGATATGTTGACTTGACGACGCTTTTTCCAGCAGAAACCTGACTCCGGAAGGATAATTCCCAATAATCATCAAACATGCAAAATAAGGCAAAATAACATAAGTATCATGTATTAATATGAAATATAAGGATAGATAATGACAAATTATGATATAAAATAGTGATGCAAAATGGACGTATCAACTCCCCCCAAGCTTAGACTCGCTTGTCCCCAAGCGAAAACTGAGCTCAGTAAACAAGTCCACATGTTTATGGAGTGAAGTGTCGATAATAAAGAATACGGACAAGAAGCATCAGTATTTACTCAGCTAAACAAGTCATTTTAAACAGCAGTCTCTACACATTCTACTTAACTTGGAACAAGTAATGGAACAACCACAAATAAAGGTACATTAAGCAAACCAATTGGATGTGGCAAACTGTGTTCTTGGTCAGAGAACAATCAACATTCTAACTTATCTTTCAAGAAGAGTCTTTATACTAGAGCTATATTGCAGAAATAGAGTTGCTCAATCATCACTGTTCCTTTCACATTCCAAAGAAAACTGTCAAAGTCATATTCTCAAAGATAAAACTTCATGTGCTCAAGCAAAGTAGACAAAACATGATAGGAAATATTATGAACTATAAATGATTGTATCTATAACAATTCGAGTGCTTGCTCGGGATAGAGGGAATAGGTTTACTGACTCAACAATAAATAAATGATAGGCCCTTCGCAGAGGGAAGCAGGGATTAAAACGTGTGCTAGAGCTTTTTAGTTCCCGAAGGCATAGAGAGTGTAAAAATATTGCTTTGAGAGGTGTATGCTATTGGTCAACAAATCAGTGGTAGAATCCTTGTCATCTTCCATACTAATTAACTTTTAGAGCGGTTCCGAGAGTTTATAGAACTGCACTTGTAACAAGCACTTATTGATGACACTCCTCCCAACCATTTCTTTCCACAAACCATGGCTTGACCGAATCCTCGGTTGCCGACCAACAATCACCGTGGAGGAGTGTCTATTTATTTATTTATTTATTTATAGGGTGGACTAACCAGCTCTTTTAATGCAAAATAAAAGGTGGAGAAGCAGATGAAGCTGCCAATCCTTGTAAATCAGTTAGCATGGAAGATGACACATCTGCTACCACGTCCTTATGAGCTTGGTGAACAGTGACACAAAAAGGGATATAATAATAGTTTTGAATAGTTAAAGGTAGCACACGAGAAAATGTACTTGGAGTAGTGCGAACACTACATGATAGGTAGTTATGGTGGACACGAATGGAGTGCTTTGGTTCAGGGTTTTGGATGCACGAGAAGTATCTCCTCTCAGTACAAGGTTTTAGGCTAGCAAGGTTTAGTAGCAAGCACAAGAATTGAGAGAGACAAACACTTATAGATCTAATAGAACAACCATGCTATCTACTTTGTGGGCACAAAACACTTTAATTCAAGAATAATAAACTCATTGGCCAACAAAGAGGAAAACAATAGGGATAATGTTATTGCAACCAGTTCCCTCTTTTCTACTTAAGTGTAAAAAGTATTGATACTACTGACCAGTCTAAGTTTGCCACAACCAACTAAATTTACTTGCTGCACCCAAAGTGATGCCAATACTAATGTAACAAGATCAGCAATGACAAAGGACTTGCTGGCTAAAATAAAGTGTGCAGAAAGTAAAGATAAAGCTTCTCATTAATATTCCATCACAATAAACCTCACACCAACGGATACAACGATAACCAACTAAGGAGTGATACTCCACATTGCAAACTATCTCATATGATAACTTCTCTACTCATGGTACTAAGCAAAAATATAAAGATAAAGATAAAGATGGTGATACTGAAAACACCCCCCCCCAAGCTTGAAACAAGCTGGGAGTGTGTTGTTACCCATGGTGAATTACTCCCTTGGCGGTGATGGTGGTACGACAGTAATAGGTGTTAAGAACCGTGCGAGCATTTGGCGAAGCCGATTGTTCTCTTCTTGAAGAATTTCCACTTCCGCCCTAAGGACTCGATATTGTTCGCAAAATTGATCCGTGACCCTTATTGCTTCAGTAGCCGCAGGGAAGGCGCTCAGGTCCGGAACTGCTGGAACTGCTCCCTGCATATTATGAGAAAAAGCACGTTGAAGGTTAACAGATCCCACAAAGGTAGGATTGCTGGGCCCATCGCCTCTTGTAGCTTGTCCTCCTTGATTGCGGCGCTGAGCCGTCCTGATCTCTTCTCTAACACTTCGATCCATGTCGGCCCTCCTAGCTGCAACTTCTTCATCGGTTGTCCAACCAGCGGCGTTCCACTGGTTCACATCCCTCTCAAGTTCACGCCGGCGCCTGGCTGCGTAGTCCTCCGCACAAGAGCCTTGAGACGACATGTCTAATACCAAAGGAACCTGCCAGAAACAGTTCGAAAAGAAACGCGACGAAAACACGAGATACGGACCTCGGGAGATCCGGGTAAATATATAGCGGAAAATAACGCGTGAAAAGGAAGCACAGGGCGAAGCGGAGTCGGAGGGGGTCTCCGAGGCGACCACGCCATAGCTGGGCGCGGCCCAGGTGGGGCCCGCGCCCTGCTGTGGCGTGGTGCCCTCGGGCACCTCCTCCGGCACTTATTCGTCTTGATATTTCCAAAATTGTATAAATATAACTAATATAAAAGTTTCGAAGTAAAACGCGGACTTTTTCTTACCGAAATTCATACCTACTTCAAATCAGACTCTGCAGTTTCCTGTTTCTGAGTTTTAATAAATTCCTCCGGAGATACCATTTGAATAATATCAACATTTTCATTATAAGATTCTCCAGAAATATAATGTTTAAGTCTCTGCCCATTAACAACTTGAGGTTTGTCACCGTCAAGTGAATTAATTTTTATTGCACCAGAACGATAAACTTCTTCCACAATGTAAGGTCCTTCCCATTTTGAGAGTAATTTTCCTGCAAAAAATCTGAGACGAGACCTATACAATAAAACTTTATCACCTATGCAAAATTCTCTTGTCATGCCATCTCTTAACTTTCTCTTTGAAAAGTTTAGCATTTTCATATGCTTCACTTCTCCATTCATCTAGAGAGCTTAACTCTAGCAACCTTTTCTCACCAGCTAATTTGAAATCTCTATTAAGCTCTTTGATTGCCCAATAGGCCTTGTGTTCTAATTCTAGAGGTAAATGACAAGCTTTTCCATAAACCATTTTATAAGGAGACATGCCCATAGGATTTTTATATGCTGTTCTATAAGCCCACAAAGCATCATTAAGCTTTCTAGCCCAATTCTTTCTAGACCTATTGACAGTCTTTTGCAAAATCAACTTAATTTCTCTATTTGATAACTCTACTTGACCACTAGTTTGAGGATGATACGGTGAAGCAATTCTGTGATTGACACCATATTTAGCAAGAGTTTTTCTAAAACCACCATGAATAAAGTGTGAACCACCATCAGTCATGAGATATCTAGGCACACCAAACCTCGAGAAAATAACATCCTTAAGCATTTTTAAGGAAGTCTTACCATCAGCACTAGAGGTTGGTATAGCCTCTACCCACTTAGTAACATAATCAACAGCAACTAGAATATGAGTATAACCATCTGAAGCGGGAAAAGGACCCATAAAGTCAAATCCCCAACAATCAAAAGGTTCAATAACAAGAGAATAATTCATAGGCATCTCATTACGTCTACTAATATTCCCAACTCTCTGACATTGATCACAGGTCAAAACAAATTTTCTTGCATCTTTAAAAAGAGTAGGCCAATAAAAACCTGATTGTAGAACCTGACTCCTATTATACCTGACTCCCTACCTTTGTCGTTCTCCCATCCTTCAGTATTTTCCTGGATACGATCAAGAAGATCCCATTTATCTTCATCCTTCATACGAGTGAATGACCAAGAACAAGAAGTGTCCAATAAATCTTTATCATGATAGGAAAGTCTTGCATAAAAGTTATTGATGACAATATTACTTGGAATCCCATGAACAGGGCATTTGAGCATTAATAATTTCAATCTCCCCCAAGCTTGGGCAATACTTTCTCCCTCATAAGGCCAAAAAGTGAATATAGAATTCTGATCCTTATGAATCTCACTTGGAGGATAAAACTTGTAATAAAAGAGAGGGACAATTTCAGCCCAGCTCAATGAAGGACCATTCTTCAGTAGACTATACCATTCAGCAGCTCTGCCATCCAGCGACAGAGTAAATAATTTCCTTTTAATAATGTCCATCAAAATACCTGCACACTTGAACAAACCGCATAGTTCATGTATATAAAGCAAATGATTACCAGGATGAACAATTCCATCATAGCGGTTATCCATAATACGTCCAACAATTTTCGTAGGTATTTTAAATGGAACAATCTCAGCAGATGGAGGATCATCTACTACCGTAGCAGTGGTAGTAGTCCTCCCAAACAGCGAACCAAATGGATTTGACTCCATAACAGTCATTACAGTAAATAATTTCCTTACCAATTTCCTTACCAATAGCGCTTCACTCCCCGGCAACGGCGCCAGAAATAGTCTTGATGACCCACAAGTATAGGGGGTGTATCGCAGTACTTTCGATAAATAAGAGTGTCGAACCCAATGAGGAGCAGAAGGTGCTGGCAAGTAGTTTTGATCAAGAATTCACTGTAAAAGCTAGCAGATAGGTTTTCAGTAGTATTCGAAACAGCAGGTAAAAACAGTGCAAGTAAATAAACGAGCACGGCAACAAATGCAGCGAGTGGCCCAATCTTTTGAGTGCGAAGGACAAGCCAGGTGTGTTACTTATAAGAGACAAATGTTCCTGAGGACACATGGGAATTTCGTCAAGTGCTTTCGCTTCGTGCAACTGGTTAATCTTCATTGTTTTGATAAGTGTTGTGTGGGTGAATCTATGCTAACGCACCGCCCTTCCTAGGACTAATACGCACTTGTGATTATACCCCCTGCAAGCATCCGCGAATGCAGAAAAGTAATTAAGATAAATCTAACCACAGCTTTAAACTCTGAGACCCTACGCTCCCTCGTGCACTATCTTACTAACGGGGGTTCAGGTTTCTGTCACTCCGGCAACCCCTCAACTAGCAAGCTAGGTACACGATGCATTCCCCTAGGCCCATAGAGGTGAAGTGTCATGTAGTCGACGTTCACATGACACCACTAGAAGAATGACACCACAACTTAAATATCAAACCATTAAATATTAACGCAGCATTATTTCACTACTAACAACATGACACTACTAATCAAGACCATAAGTAGCATTAAAATTACGAAAACTATCAGTCTCCATAAAGGATTTAATGCATTCGAAATCATAATTTATACCTGACTCCCTACCTTTGTCGTTCTCCCATCCTTCAGTATTTTCCTGGATACGATCAAGAAGATCCCATTTATCTTCATCCTTCATACGAGTGAATGACCAAGAACAAGAAGTGTCCAATAAATCTTTATCATGATAGGAAAGTCTTGCATAAAAGTTATTGATGACAATATTACTTGGAATCCCATGAACAGGGCATTTGAGCATTAATAATTTCAATCTCCCCCAAGCTTGGGCAATACTTTCTCCCTCATAAGGCCAAAAAGTGAATATAGAATTCCGATCCTTATGAATCTCACTTGGAGGATAAAACTTGTAATAAAAGAGAGGGACAATTTCAGCCCAGCTCAATGAAGGACCATTCTTCAGTAGACTATACCATTCAGCAGCTCTGCCATCCAGCGACAGAGTAAATAATTTCCTTTTAATAATGTCTCCATAAAGGATATGTTGACCTCCAGAATTGGTTTCGTGATTTTTGGAGTTCCGTTGATATGTTGACTTGACGACGCTTTTTCCAGCAGAAACCTGACTCCAGAAGGATAATTCCCAATAATCATCAAACATGCAAAATAAGGCAAAATAACATAAGTATCATGTATTAATATGGAATATAAGGATAGATAATGACAAATTATGATATAAAATAGTGATGCAAAATGGACGTATCATTGGGCTTCGCGCGCAGAATTTTAGCGGCCCAAAAATGGACCTTTAGTCCCGGTTCGTATCACTAACCGGTACTAAAGGAACTTTAGTACCGATACTAAAGGTCCTTTAGTACCGGTTAGTGATACGAACCGGGACTAAAGGTCCATTTCATGATGTTTTAGTTAGTTTCACCACACAAAAAATCCCCAATTCCACACACTCGCGACGGCCTCCTCCTCCTCGATCCAGAGACGAAGCGTCGCCGCCGCCGTCTTCTTCGATCCTCGGAGGTCCTTGTGTGCCGTCGCCGCCGCCACCAAGCGCTCCGTCACCGCCGCCAAGCGCTCCATCACCGCCGCCCCTAAGTGCTCCGCCGCCCCCAAGCGCTCCGTCGCCGCCGCCATTAGAGCTCGACCGGGAGTCCGCCACCCGCCGCCACCCGTGATTCCACCACCCCCGCTGCCATTGCCGGCCACCCGCGCCGCCGGAGGTATTCCCCTGGGCCGCCACCCGCGCCGCCGCACGAGCCAGTACCCGCACTGCCATCTTTATTTTTTCTGATTTTCATGTAAATCTGAAAATTGCAAAGTTTTTCATGTAAATCTTTTTATGTTTTCATGTCTTTATATTTGAATCTGAAATATGTTGACTTCTGGTTATAAAAACTTCAATTTAGAAGCAATTTAGTGTTAGCAAAATTTAGAAGTAATTTAGTGTTAGCAAAATTTAGAAGTAATTTAGTGTTAGCAAAATTTAGAAGCATATTTTTAGTTTATCAAAAAATTGTTAGAAGTAATTTAGTGTTAGCAAAATTTGTTAGAAATAATTTAGTGTTAGCAAAATTTAGTGTTAGCAAAATTTAGAAGTAATTTAGTGTTAGCAAAATTTAGAAGCATATTTTTAGTTTATCAAAAAATTGTTAGAAGTAATTTAGTGTTAGCAAAATTTGTTAGAAGTAATTTAGTGTTAGCAAAATTTAGTTTTAGCAAAATTTAGAAGTAATTTAGTGTTAGCAAAATTTAGAAGTAATTTAGTGTTAGCAAAATTTAGAAGCATATTTTTAGTTTATCAAAAATTTGTTAGAAGTAATTTAGTGTTAGCAAAATTTGTTAGAAGTACTTTAGTGTTAGCAAAATTTAGAAGCAAAATTTAGAAGTAATTTAGTGTTAGCAAAATTTAGAAGTAATTTAGTGTTAGCAAAATTTAGAAGCATATTTTTAGTTTATCAAAAATTTGTTAGAAGTAATTTAGTGTTAGCAAATTTTATTAGAAGTAATTTAGTGTTAGCAAAATTTAGAAGCAAAATTTAGAAGTAATTTAGTGTTAGCAAAATTTAGAAATAATTTAGTGTTAGCAAAATTTAGAAGCATATTTTTAGTTTATCAAAAATTTGTTAGAAGTAATTTAGTGTTAGCAAAATTTGTTAGAAGTAATTTAGTGTTAACAAAATTTAGTGTTAGCAAAATTTAGAAGCAAAATTTAGAAGTAATTTAGTGTTAGCAAAATTTAGAAGCATATTTTTAGTTTATCAAAATATTGTTAGAAGTAATTTAGTGTTAGCAAAATTTGTTAGAAGTAATTTAGTGTTAGCAAAATTTAGAAGTAATTTAGGGTTAGCAAAATTTAGAAGTAATTTATTGTTAGCAAAATTTTGAAGCATATTTTTAGTTTATCAAAAAATTGTTAGAAGTAATTTAGTGTTAGCAAAATTTGTTAGAAGTAATTTAGTGTTAGAAAAATTTAGAAGCAAAATTTAAAAGTAATTTAGTGTTAGCAAAATTTAGAAGCATATTTTTAGTGTTAGCAACATTTAACCATGTTTATCAAATTCATATGGAGTTATTCCAAATTGCTATTTTCTATGCATTTTAGACTCCATTTAAATTGTTATCCATTTAAATTGGCATACCACTTATCATATTACATTCTTTTTGTAGTTAAGCCATGGACGCCCGCGGCATAGACGACGCTGAAGATGAAATGTTGGACATTACATATGATGGTGGAGAAGATGTCGGTGGAGAAGGTGGAGAAGATTTCAGCGCACAATTTTTGAATGACACTCTGGTGAGGGAGCTGAGGTAGAACCAAGAGACGAAGGGCGCTTAACAAATTCTGGCGAGGTATATTAAGCCTCTGTTGATCAGTAGATGCATTAATTGATTTGTATCGCACTTATTAACGAATATTTCTTCTTTTTAGCCCTCCGGATCGAGCCAATCTTCTAGAAGGTAACGAGGCCCGACCAAAAAGTTGGGCGATAACCAAAGGTTCGCGATCGAAGAAGTTGCTGAAGATGGCGAACCGCTTGCTCCCACAGAGTATGTAAGAAAATTTGTAAATCAATGCGGAGTTGTTGTTAGGGACAACATACCGATCACCACTCGAGAATGGAATAAGCCCAAGTTAGACGATGGAGTTAGTTATGTCGACCAAAGATCCAAAGATTTTCTTTGGAATACGCTCATGTCACATTTCACCCTACCGCCAGATCCCGACGATGCCATCAAGAAGAAAGTCAAGGCGTGGGCTCTTAAGAAGATGGCCACACAATTCCAGACCTGGAAGAAAAAATTATACAGTGGATATAAGGAAAAGGGAACTCCTGAATTCACTGGAATATTTGAGAAGGTAAAAGATCACTGGGACGCATTTGTGGCATTTAAGGATTCGGAGGTAGGTAAGGCAAGGTCGGAAATAATAAGATAAATGCTGCGAAAAAGCAATATCACCATACTCTGGGGACAGGCGGCTACCAGACTGTCGTGCCTAAGTGGGACAAAAATGATGCCGACCTGATTGCTAAAGGGATCACTTCAGCTACATCGGAATGGCCCGGGAGGGCAAGAAACTGGTTGTACGGGCATGGGGCATCGTTGGTGAAAGGGCATGGCGCCCCCATGTGTGGTTTTGGTAATTAATGACAATCCCTATGGACTAATGGTTGCATTGAGTTTTACTTGTAGTGTTTGTCCATAGACCATAGTTGAACTCCATATGTTGGATTCAAGGTTGATGCCATGAATATATTGATATAATGAAGTATTTGGCATCAAGATCATCGAGTTGAGCATATTGCAAGTATGTCTTGAAGAAAAGGATTATGTGATCATTCATGGTTATCTTCAAGACATCATCTATTCAAAAGAGAAGAAAAGATACAAGGTTGATCAAGATATTGATCAACACACAAAGCTATTTCCAACAGAATTGGTTTCACCTGTTTTGGAGTTCGAACGAGAAAGTTATTGCATTTCAGGTGTTGTTGTTTCTGTCAGTTTTGCTCAAGCAGGGGAATCGGATTATCCGATCAACCTTGATTCGGATTATCCGATTCTCAAGATTGCTCGATTTCGGCTAAGGACTTTAAAAACAATGCATACTGGAGCTTTTCGGAATATCCGATTCTTAAGTTTTCTCTCAAAATCGGCTAAGGACTTCTTGCTGCCTGTTTTGTGGCATACTGAAGTTTGTCGGAATATCCGATATAGGCCTACCCGGATTATCCGGCTGTTCCGGATTATCCGATACTTTGTGTTTCGGACTATCCGATCCAGTCGGATTATCTGATCATGACTTATATCGGAATATCCGATTTTTCTGTCTGCAACGGCTCTTTTTCTGGGAGGGGTATAAATACCCTCCACCTACCTCCAGCCACCCAGCTTTGCTGAGCACGAATTTGATCCCCATTGTTGACCTTCTTGAGCTTAGCTATCTCTCAATCCCTCCATGATTCTTGCCGCCATTTAGTGGGAAAAGAGAGAGGAGATCTAGATCCATTGTTCCACCAATCCATCTCTCCTCTAAGTGAGGGGAAGCCTTTGGATCTAGATCTTGGAGTTCCATTTGTTGAGTTCTTCCTTGTTCTTCCTCTCTTCTCCCCCCCACAAGCATTAGTTGCTTTTGGTGGGATTTGAGAGAGGAGGATTTGACCACCTCTAGTGGTCTTGCCTTCATTGCATCGGTTGCATCGGTTTGAGTTCTCCACGGTGATACGTGGAAATCGAAGTTGAGAAGCTTGTTACTCTTGGGTACTTGGGGTGCCCTAGAGCTTGTCCTCTTGGGTACTTGGGGTGCCCTAGACGGTCCTTGTTGATCTCGGAGTTTTGGTGGCTCGCGGGATAGTTGGGAGCCTCCAATTAAGTTGTGGAGTCGCGCCCCAACCTTGTGTTTCTTGTGGCTTTGGGAGCCGCGGGAATTCGGTGGTAGCCGCGGGAATTTGGTGAGAGCCTCCAATTAAGTTGTGGAGTGTGCCTCATCCTTGTACGGGTTCGGTGACCACCCTCGAGTGTCCCATAGTGGTTTGTGGCACTCTACATTGGTAGAGGCACGAAGGAGATTACGGTGTGCCATTTGACGGCTATTTGGGGATCACTTTGTGACTCCGCACCGCTCCAACGGAGACGTAGCTTCCATTGGGAAGTGAACTTCGGGATAAATCATTGTCTCCAAGTGCCTCGGTATTTCTATACCCGAGCCTCTTACTTATGCAATTTACTTTGTGATAGCCATCGAGCTTGAAGTAATATATCTTGCTATAACATAGTTGTATATCTTGTTTAGCATAAGTTGTTGGTGCACATAGGTAAACCTAGCTTGTTTAGGTTTCGTGCTTGATAAATTAAATGCTAGTTTTATTCCGCATTTATTCAAGCCTAAACCGCAAAGAATTTTAATCGCCTATTCACCCCCCCCCCTCTAGGCGACATCCGTGTCCTTTCAGTTGGACTCAGAGACAGCGGAGATTATTATTGTTGCAAAGGAAAAACATAAGAAAAAAATTCAAAAGATCACCAAAGAGATTGTTAAAGCAATAGACAAAGTTCGAGAGGGAACGTTCAAGCCCGACAGAGAGAACGACGAGCTGACACTCGCCCTCAGGAATCCTGAACACGTAGGACGAACACGAGGCTTAGGCGCCGATGTCACGTGGAAGGAAGGGTTTTCGGAGTACAGTGCAAGTTATAGAAGCCGCTAGAGAAAAAAGAAGCAGGAGGCAGACCGGTTAGCGCAGGAGGTAGACCGGTTAGCGAGGCTAGAAAACAGAACGAGGATTTGCAACTAATGTATCAGCGGCAGCAGAAGCAACTGGACACGGTACTTAGCCAGCAAAGGTCATTTCAGCGGCCGCAAGAAGATGCTTTATTCGATAGTATCGTCCCATCGTTTCAGCGGAAAAGCAGCGTGAGTTCCACGCAGATGAACCTGGAGGAAGGAGAGATTGCTCGCTACCCGTGGATAATATCATGGAGAAGACCGATTGTGAGCTACATTAGTCAATGAAGAACATATCCTTCAGGATGGTGGTCGGCGTTGCTTTACCTTGTGCACCTGGAGCATGCATGCATGGTCGTCAGATTCCAGCTGGCTATGCTCGTGTCGGGGTGGATTTAGTTATGTCGGGATATGAGACACTAGAGCTTGACATGCCTGTAGGTGAAGAATGGGAGATCACGACACTGGGAGAAGCCAAGTGTGGTATCGCTCTATGGAAAAAGGAATACATCGTGTTTCCAGACTCGGAGCCAAGGCCACCGACTCCTCCGAGTAGCAATCCACCTCAAAGTCCATCCCTCCCCAATCGGGATCCCAACGCGAGTCCATCTCGATCGCCGCCGCGTCAGCCAACTGCGCCCACTAAGTTGCTAAAGCGGAAGCAGAACTTCCCATCGACTAGTACTACTGCCAAGAAAGACAAGTCTCCTGTCAAGAAAGGTGCAAAGAAAACCAAGAAAGACAAGGCTCCTGCCAAGTTATCTTACGACAAGACTCTTGAGGAACTCGCCAAGAGCGTGGCTGCCGATGTGAAAAGACAACTTGCATCGAAACGACCCGAGCCAAAGAAGATACTACCTCCGGAAACCGTTAAGAATTTTGTGAGAAATCTATCATCGGGACCACCGTCACATGACTTGCCGTCAGACTATGATCGTTGTATTGCAAAGACATTTAAGGAACAAAGGCAGCAGACGGGAAGTAGTGGTGCAAAAAGCGGGAAACAAGTGGCCCAGCTCGGGGAACAGGCAATACAGTCGATCCCCCCGCTCAAGGTGTTTCCCGATAAGGACGTACACCACGACACTGGTCTTATAGGCGACATTGGTCTCCCCATTGTTGAGCTAGCATGGAGATATGTCCACAAGCAGTCTCTGGTCAGACCTGAGGAGGTAGGGCGTCTACCAACACAAATGCGAAGATTGCATGACTGGTACATGAAAGTCGCAAAGGAAGGGCGAACCAGCCTCTGGGTGGCACATAAGAAAGAGTATTACTTCAAGGACAACGAGATATATATTGAGTTTGAAGAAATTTTTCAGTTATTCAATCAAGACGCCCTCGACAAAGCCATCGTTAGTTTCTATTTTCTGTAAGTGATTTATTTCTATAATTTAAGTCTCTAGCTCAGCTCGTTCATTGCCTGTAATTATCCTCACTATATTCTTTTGTACGCTATTGTGCAGAATGAAGATTCTCAAATGCAAAAGACGCGGAATCTGGGACACTGGGTTCATTGACCCATATACCAACCATGAAGTTACCGTACAAAACCATGCCAAGGACACAGAGGATAACTTGCTAGTGTTTTTAATGAAACAAAGTCATTGCACATAAATACTTTTTCCTTACAACTACGGGTGAGTGTTACTGTCTTGTACACATTTTATTTTGCTTACTCAATGTTTAGTGTAATCGATGAGCTATGCATGACTACGTACATAAACGGGCGCAGCTTCCACTGGATTCTGCTAATCATTAGAATTGACGATGGAATCGTTGATGTCATGGACTCATTAAGGAAAGATTTTGACGAGTACATCAGCGTGCAACTAATGCTCCAGAAGTAATTTCAATCGTTATCGCTCTATATCGACCTCTTTCGTTCATTTCCTGATATCAAGTAATTAATAACTTCTTTATTCATTTTCTTTGTCGGGCAGGGTTTGGAAACGCTTCATCACGGAGGTTACAGGTGATTGGAAACCGGAGCTGCGTTTTATTCCGATGAAGGTAAGTAGTACTATCTAGATCCACGCAACTCTTTAATTCTAGTTTCAACACCATTATCATGCTTCATTATTATTTGATTGAATTCTATCTTTGTAAAGTACTGCCTGAGGCAGCCACAAGGGACAAATTTATGTGCATACTACATTTGCGAGTTCATGCGCCTGACGATCAGTGAGCGGCACAGAGATGTAAGACAACTTGAAGTACGTAACCACTATTCACAATTTATTTTATTACCATCAATTGTGTTGAGTTCCAGTCATAATTTCTATTATGATGATTTGATATATATACACACAACTCACATATTCATATTGATCTAGATGAAAGATATGCGGGACGAGCTCATTCCAATGAACCGCGTAAAAGCAATTTAAGAGGAATTGTCGGGATTTTTGATGACGGAGGTCATACCCGAGGCAGGAGAATTTCATTGCGACTAATGCCTCCATGTAATTTGATCATCTCCATGTAATTAAATAGATATATGTACCAAATTGTATGTGTATATATATACATCAACGTGATCTCCATGTAGTATGAAATTTATGTATACGGAAACTTATTTTGGCGTACCAACGTGATCTCTATACGATGGAAAACATAAAATCCGAAACCCCAAACCCTGAAAATAAATTGAAAAGAAAAAAAACAGAAACCTTTAGTCCCGGTTGGTCTTACCAACCGGGACTAAAGGTCCTCCACCCCTCAAGCTCCGTCGTGGCCACGTGGATGGCCCTTTAGTTCCGGTTCATGGCCAACCGGGACTAAAGGGCCCGGTTGGAAAACCGGGACAAAAGGCCCTCTCCAACCGGGACTAAAGGCCCGTTTTCTACTAGTGTGCGCGTGCAGCGGTGGCGGACAATCGATGGGAAGAATTTGGTGCCATGTCAAGGTGTTATGATGCAAGGAGCTAGGGAAGAAATCTTCTTATTGACTTTCCGGTAAGCTTCCGGAAGGCGTAGGGCTCTGGAAGAAGGTTCATGGTCTTTTGAAAAGGAATTGTTGGTACTAGAAGAGTTTCAGCCAATTAATTTTTTGGATGTTTATATGTTTAAGATGATTCGTATGTGGGTTCGTGTGTTTGTCTTGCCTTTGGGATTGATGAACAAAGCAGCGGGAGAATGATAGGTGAGAAGATCGCAGAGGATGTGAAAGTGGATGTTGGTGAGGATGACACTGTTGTGGTATATTATCTTAGGGTGAAAATAAGGTTGCACATTACAAAACCTCTCATGAGGGGTATTGATTTGTTTTTGAAGGGTTGAAGGATTTTTTGTGTTCTTTTGCCTATGAGCATCTCCCAATTCTTTGTTGTACAAGTGTTCTGATTTGACACGGTGAAAAGAACGTTCCATCAGGTTGGAGAGAGGGGATAAATCACATTTGGTGATTGGTTGAGAGCAAGGAGGGAAGGTTAAAAAGGAGGAGATCTCATTGGCAACAGGTGGAGTGATGGTAAAAGTAACTTTCGTAGCATAAATTTTAATCTGGTGAAAGAAGAGATGTAAGATAAGAAAGTGACAATTGGTCTTGGCGAAAGGATACAACTAATATAGGCGATAACAACGGTGATAAGTTGCATGGTTATTAAAGTCTTGCTTGGGAAAGAATGAGAAGGGGAGCCGAAAAAATTGGTGGAGGTACGAGCTGAGTCGCTAGTGTGGTTCTGGTACCTAAAGGTGAAAAGGAAGAAGGGGGAAGTGGCAAACTAGCTAATGGAGATTGACGAGAGTTTGGTTGTTGAGTAGGAGGAGGAGGAAGATATCCACCTAAACAATGGCTTGCACATTCAGTTTCTAATACCTCAGGGCGCCAAGTTAAAGGTAACATGGATCGGAGATTAAAATATATCAACGAGAGTAAAGTGTGAGAATGTCAAATGTCAAGGGGCATTGGTACTGATAATGGTAGCAATTTCCCCAGAACGGAGTTAGAGCGCCGACAGATCTCGCGTTCTGCCAGATAAGAAGTGATGTTTCAAGGACAATGAAGTGGTATACAAGGGTGTAACCGATAGAGCCCCTAGGGCCTAACATGCTGACTAGGCGTGGCCCTAGTCCTTCTCCTTGTCACGTGGAGGTTGTGCATGGATCCACCTCCACGTGGCCTTCTGTCTCCTCGTCGCTTCCTCGCAACAAAATGCATATTGTATTTTTCCTAACTCTGTAAAGTCCATCAACTTCACGGCCCTTCTCGGGACAGGATCAACTCCAAACTTTCTTGTGAAATAACCGTAAAATAATATAAAACCTATATAAGAGTTGCATGAATAGATGAAATTATAATAAGAAAGACACATTTTTCTCCAGACTAGTTGAATAAAATGCATGTATCGGATCCCCTCAAGTTTATACACATTCTATGAGGGTGATATAAAGCTCTGCAAAGTACACACATATGCAGATGTTGCGGATCTATTGACAAAATATCTTCCAAAGCCAAAGCACGAGGCACAAAGTACACGCGTATGCCATAAGGTTTTCTAAGTGACTTTATCTACTAGCATGATAATCATTTCAGTAGATTGAATTTCAAATGGGCATATGTCGTTTCTAATTTCTCCATACAAAGAATTATAAGGTATGACATTTATGGCAAAGCTATGGTCACATTAACCGTAGTAAGGCGATCTCCCGAAGGAACATGGTAAAACTGGTACCAAGATCCTCAACTTTAGACTTACCTGTAATAAGGTGGTAAGCTTCTCTCTCCAGTCTACATTCTTTTCTGTTTCAATGAGCTCTTTAATCACGCCAATACTTGGTTTACCAGTACATTCGCTCAACTTTAGCATGTTTACACGTCTCTTACCCTCGCGCCTCATTTTAGGTCTTCTTGGGCTTGACTAGTTTGTCATCAATAGCTGCAACTATAGTTGCGAATTTTGATTTAGTGGGTTCCTCGTATCGTTCTTAAATCTCTCTTTTGGTACATGCAGATGCTCCGTATTTTTTTTTCAATATGCAAGACAATGCAAGAATCAATATGAAAATGTCCACTAAGCTCATCTATTTTATCGGTTTTATGGAAGGATTTGATACAATCATAACCAAGTTCAGTTCCTCCTACACTTTCCATATCAGCTGCCCAAGTGTTTTTTTTATGATACCGTATTTCATCTAATAGTTCTCAAGAGCTTGAGTAATAGTATATTTCATATAAGATCATCTTGGTGCAAGGTCTAGTTCATTAGTATTTTTATCATCAAGTTCTCCATAAAAAGATTGTAAATCTAGCCATGGTGATAATTCATGATGAGTACAATGATCAAGTAAACCATGAAACCCTATGTAGCCTTTAACAAGGCTTTCACTTGGTCTATTCTTGAAGTTGGTGATCATACGCCTTGCTCCATAATAGTTTCTTTCTGAATAAAAACGAGTCAAGAACGCATAAGATAATTTTTCCCAACAATCGAAAGTACTTGCGGGGTTAGATAATTTTTTTGTAGTGGGTTCTACTACATCTTAGTCTTCTGAAACTATTAATTTTTGCGTGGTAACTGGCGCTACTACCAATTAAGGTCAGAAAATATTAAATTTCATTGTTTGTTTTGGACTAGCGCGCATGAGTGTTAACTTCATGAGTGTTTTTTTAACGAGAGAAGATCCGAAGGGTCTCGAAGCTGCATTAAATTGCTGCAGAGAGGTTTCAGGTTATAAAGGGACCCAAGATCTAATATGAAAGCAGTCCTTAGTTATTCCAATGAAGACCCAATATCTAATATGAAAAACTTAATCGGGTCCTCCTTCACCAGCAACTACTTGGCATTGGAAAAAAGAGAAACGCCACTCTTGTCATACGTTTGGGCCTCCACTTGGAGCTTGAACATATGCTATAACCATGGCCGGCGTCGTAGGGAGTCACATGTTGGCCTTCAAAGTCGGCAGCCAAACTTGTGCCCCCGAGGTTGTTCCCCTACTTGCAGCACATTCCCACCATCGCTGTCCAAGTCCAAGAACAACAACATCACTTTCTCCCTCCTCTCCCTCACCACCACGGTCGACCAAGGGGAGGAAGACGACGCCAACTGTCGAGGATTACTCTCGAAGGAGACTCAGATGTAGTGTTGTTCGAACACTGGGGACTGAAACACGCTCTCGACGAACTCTCGGTAGCCTCGGCGGAGAAGACACGCACACAGCAAGGAGACACAGCAGTTACCCAGATAAAGCCACCGTCCATGGCGCAGTCGTAGGGCCTTGTCGGTGACGTTGTTCATGACGCCCGCGATGGCGCGCAGCGCCAGTCCGGCCGTCTTGCATCAAAGAGGGAAGTCTTGGGCTCTGCGTTGCTTATCGTGGATGGTCGGCACCCTTTAATCACCAAAGTAGAAAGCTTTGGCCGACACGCTCTGCTGGCGCGAGCGTCACTCTGGGGAAGACGCAGTCACACATGCCCCCTGGCGCGGGGTCACGGGCATGCCAAGTCTTTGTCCTGTACCGCGCGAGGCTTGATAGCGCAGCTTTCCTCGTGAGGGTGGCCTCGCGAGGCCCTCCTTTGGCTCTTGGTGAAGAGTCCTCCCGAGGCCTCTAGCCTTGGTCGCGCGAAGCATGGAGGAGCCTGACGCGGGGGGGGGGGGGGGGCATGCTCTGTTGACTGTTGACTCGTCTTGCTCTTCATGCGTGGGATTCTGGGCCAAAGGCATACGGGCCGTGGTACCCTGGTTTCCACTGGTCCGACAGTAGCCCCCGGGCCCATGTTGTGCACGCCTTGCGACCGTTGGATGCGAAGCGGCACGGGCCCAAAATGTGCCGGGCCCAGGAGATGACGCGTGTCACGGCAGTTCTGCGCGCACGCGCCCACGATGGCTGTGACGCCTCGGTAACTGCCCAAGTTGGCATAAAACCCTGGCCGCGCGTGGCGCGGCTGTCCCATCGTCTTCATTGCTTCTTCACTTGAGTGCTCTGCCTCCTTCCATCTTCTCGAGTTCTTTGCACCGTCGAATCTCTTCTGTGATGTTCGGGGAGAGGAACTCACGCGACATGGATCGCGCGGGCGTGGCCCGAGGGTCAGCTGCGGGTCGATCGCAAGGAGCTCCCTCGCCGAGCAATGCCAGGGAGCGCAACGCGGATCTAGGCGACGACACCGCCGGAGCTTCGTCATCTTCATGGCTTCGCAAAGGGCGTTGGTTCGCCGTGGACGAGTAAGCTCCTTGAGGCCTTTTCGTAATCCGATTTGCCGCGTTGTGGTGGCTGACCCTTTTCCACCCTATCCAGGTCACCCTCGGCGAAGAGGAAAAGACCGGGGGTATAGGGGACATGGGCGGAGCCCTCCCTTAGGGTCGGTCGACGCCCAGCGGTCGCTTCCTCTACCCGGTGTGGGCCCGTCCCTCGGGAGGAGCGGCCGGTGGACTCTTCCGTCGAAGACAAGCCTTTACCCACGCCGTCTGCCTCCATCACGGCCCCTGGGATACTCGCTATGGGCATTCCTGTCTCCTTGGCTGGTCCGTCAGCCGAGGGGATGGGGGTCCCTAGTGCACCTCCTGTCGGCCCACAAGCATCTCGGACTGTGGCCCCGAGGGTGTCTGACTTCAGGGAACCCTCACGAGCCGACGATGGTTCTTCGCGAGGGGCACCTGAGGAGGCTCCCAGTCTTCGTTCCTCAGAGCAAGTACCGCAAACGCCTATTCGCAGCTCCGTGCTAGCGCATGCGTCTGCCGACCGGGAGGCCAAGGCGGCTCAGGAAAGAGACATTGCCGAGAGGCTGGCGGTGATTGATGCGCGCGAGAAAGCTTTTCTGGAACACACCAGCTTGGAGCATCAGAAGCTCCTGGACCTGGGTGTTGCGCTCGCCGCCCGAGAGAACGCATTGGCCGCTGGCGAGGCTGCCTGGGCCGAAGCGCTGGAGGAGAGGGCGGCCTTAGCAGGAGCTCTTTCGCTCCGTGAGGGCGATGTGTCCATCCGGGAGCGAGAGGCGGACGGGACTAGGCTGGAGCAAGGCGCCAAGCGGGCTCGGCTGGAGCTTCTCCGGGAAGAGATAGCTGCCCGGGAGGCTTCCCATGAGGAGCGCTTTGCGAAAGCTCGGGCTTTCCTTCAGAGGAAGCAGGAAGAATTCTCGAAGGGGTCCCACGAACGGACCGAGGGAAGAATCAGGGCCGCACGTGAGGAGTTCGTGCGTGAGTGCAGCGCAGATCTCGAGGCTCAAGGGAAGCACTTTGCCAAAGAGGCGTCGGGCCTATGCCAGGAAGATCGAAGATCTTGAGGGGAAGAACAGTGACCTTCGTATCTCCCTTGAGGGAGCTACTGCAGCGAGGGATGCTGCTGAGACGGAGCGGTTTTTACTGCAGGCCCAGGTGGAGCCTCTGGAGGCGGCGATCCAGGAAGCTCAGGAGGAGGCGGCCCACGCTCGTATGCTTCGGGACGAGCGTGGGAGGATGTTCCGGGAGCTGGCCTCGCGAGCTCACACTGCGGCTTCTCGCCTTGGCGCGGGGAGGCTGAATCTTCCCGGGGCAGAGGGTGACGGCTCCTATCTACACTTCTTCATGCAGCTCATCGAAGAACTAGAAAAATCCGCCCAGAAGATGGACGATGTAGTGTCCGAGGAGTGTCGCGAGTTGATTGGCGCGGCCATTACCCGGGTCTTCTGCAACCTTGTCCGTGTCGACCCCTCCTTTGATTTTGGAGAAGTGCTGAAGCCTGTCCCCAGCGATCAGTCTGGGGAGCTTGTGGAGAAGGTGCGGGGGCACGTGTTGGCCCTTATATCCACCTTCCGCCGAAAGGCGCCTGACGAGGACGAGGAGGTTAGCGCGGAGGATTCCATGGCTGGTGGCTCTTCGTCTTCTTAGCTCCCTGAAAAGCCCGAAGGAGAATGTTTTCGTGATTCCCCGTCTCTTTTTCTTTTTAAGTGAGGAATGATAAGAATTGTGCTGTGTTGGGGAACTTGTCCTTTTGTATCAGGAAGGCTTTTGTATCTCTTTGTCCAATTTGATGTGTTCTACGTCGTTTGGCTCCAGCCCCCGAGCGCGCTGGTGCGGTCCCACGAGGTGGTAAGGACTCTTGAGGTTTTATGCTCGAGAGTTTCCTTTAGACGTTCAAACAGACCATAGGGTTCAAGGGACAGAGCCACGATGTCTTTAGAAAGGGAACTTAGCTTTGGTGGAGCGGAGACCCTGAAGAGTGATTTTGGCCTGTCGAGCCTTTCGAAGCCTGTGGCGGATGCCGGGCTGCACCTCGTGGGCTCTTGTCTTCTTGGGGTTCTGCCCCGCGTCTGCGTCCTGTTCTGCGACAAAAGCAAAGAAATCAAGAGTAGTGACGGTGCACGCTTGCAGGTTCGCGCCTAGTGTTGCACGACGAAGTTTAGCACCAAGGACCTTGGGAGGTGGCGTGTACAAGGGCGTCCCCCGAATCCACTCATGGTTTACTTGGGTTTATCGGAGCTGCTGGGACTGACCCGAGCACAGACACCGTGCTCCAGCCCCCGCTCGTGTAACGCTCAGGGGAGAAATTAGCGTGCACCAAAAGTTTTGCTTACCGAGAGGTAAGGACATACAAGGGTATGTTCAGTGCGAAGCGCTTTGTTTTTGTTGAATGAATAGGTTCATTACAAAAAGTGCCGTTGTGGGCAGGGGGATCCTCGTGAAGGGGATTCTCATTGAGGCTGTAGTGGCCGCGTGGCACCCTCAAGAAATAAATAGCCGCCGTGCGATCACAGGGTCACACGCAGGGTGTGTTGGAGTCTTCTTCAGCCCAGGATGAACACTGGGAAATGTGTCAATGGAGAATGTCTTAGCTGGAAAACACAAAAAGCCGCGACGGCGAGCGTGTCGCCGCCCGGTGGAGAGTGCCATGCCAGTCCTCCTACTGGGGAGGCTGGACTTTGCCACTTGCGGGGGTAGCCCCCGAGCCGCTGTGGGCCAGGCTTAATCTTTTGGCGATAGTCGGCCCCTTGGAGGAGGAGGTCGTCTGCTTGTGTACTAGCGTGACCAGTGGCTCTAGAACCAGGGGGCTTTGGCGGGAGCCCCTGCGGTGGGCGGAGCCTTGGGGCGGGCCTTGGCGGGTAGCGCTTTAGCGGCGTAGGGCTTGGCTCGGTAAGCCTCGGCGGGGCGCTAGGCCGCCCCTTCTTTGCCGCAGCCTTTTCCTGGGAGGTGAACTGCTTCTTCTTGGAGGCGCCATGTAGTCGAGGGTGTCCTCGTCGGCGGGGTAGGTGGTAGCCACAACCTTGTAGACGTCCACGACAGTGCGCACAGAATCCTTCTCATCGCAGCGGATGGTGATGGTTTTGCTGCAGCCTGGTATCTTGACGACGTTGTAGGCGTGGTGCGTGACCGCCGTGAACTTGGCCAGTGCTGGGTAGCCCAGGATGGCGTTGTATGGCAGGTTGATGTGGGCGACGTCGAAGTCGATCAGCTCAGTGCGGTAGTTGTCCTGGATGCCGAACGTGACAGGTAAGCGCACCTGCCCGAGGGGCACAGTGGTGCCTTCCGTCACCCCTGAGAAGGGTCTGGTTGGCATGAGGCACTCGTACGGCACCTGGAGCAAGTCGAAGGTGTCCACGGAGAGCACGTTCAGGCCTGCTCCCCCATCAATGAGTGTCTTGGTGACAGCGATAATGGCACGAAAATAGAAGGTAAGTTTAAATCCGTCATAGAATAGGTGTCTCAATTCAAATTTTTGTTGATGGTGGGGTGCACACCAGCGGGATGGTGCCCACAGCTGCCGTGCTCTTGGGGTGGTCACTGGAGTCAAAGGAGATCTTGTACTGTGACCACTTAAGGGGCTTGCCGGTACCTACCTTTGGGAGGGCAGCGCTGACTTCTCGGGTGAGCTCCTTGAAGTGGCGGTTGGAGATGGGCGCTTGCGCTCCACCGAGGATGCATGCAGCAATCCGGCGGGGCTCCTGGTAGCCCCATGCGTACTCGTCGGGGAGGTTGTTGTTCTCTTCTGTCTGTGGCTGGGCAGCATTGACCTGCTGGTTGGGCTGATGATTAGCCTGCTGAGGATACTGGCCCTGGGAAGGATACTGACCTTGCTGAGGGTACTGGCCCTGCTGAGGGTACTGGCCCGGCGGTGGGTACTGGCCCTGCTGAGGGTATGGACCCTGCTGAGGGTACTGAACCAGCTGAGGGTACTGGCCCCGCTGGTTGTAGTTGTTGCCGCGGTCTGGCCAGCGCCCGTTGTTGCGGTTGCCTCCCCGTCCGTCGCCGCGACGGTTCTGGCGGTTGTTGCGAATCTTCTCGAGCTCGAAGCAGTCCTCAGTGTTGTGGGTGCTCAGCTTGTGGAAATCACAGTACTTGCCGTCTTTCTTGCTGGCTTCTTCCCCGCCGCGTTTGTGCTTCTGCCCGTGCTCAGGCTCCGGTTCCGCCGCAAGGACGGCTGGTGCCTTTCGCTTCGTGGGATCCCTGCCTTTGCTTTTGACCTTTGCCGCGTCGGAGTCCTCCAGCTCGGGGCAGTTGTGGGCGAACAGGCGGCCTTCCTCCGCCTTACCGCATTTGTCAGCCAGATGGAAGAGCAGCACCACAGAGGTAAGGGAGTCAGCGTAGATGCCGAGCTTCTCAAGCATCCTGGTGTCCGTGACACCGGTGGAGAATGCCCCGATGACGGAGGCGTCGTTGATGCACGGGATCCTATTGCGGACTTGGCTGAAGCGCTGGATGTACTTGCGCAGCGTCTCGCCCTTGCGCTGCTTCACCGCGCGGAGGTCATTGAGGGAGAGAGGGCGCTCATACGTCCCCTTGAAGTTGGCGACGAATTGCTCGCACAACTCCCCCCATGACCTGATGGAAGCCTCGGGGAGGTTCATGAGTCACGAGCGGGCAGCGTCCTTGAGGGCCATGGGGAACCAATTGGCCATGACCCGGTCGTCGCCGCCCGCGGCTTGGATTCCCACTGTGTAGAGCTGCAGGAACTCCACATGGTTGAGCGTGCCGTCGTAGCGGGGAGGCAGCTCCGGGCGGAACTTGGTAGGCCAAACCACCCGACGCAGCTCCCGTGAGAAGGCGAGGCACCCCTCGCTGTTCGTGGCGTGGCCACCTGCAAGGACGGCGCGGTTTGGGTCGCGGACCGTGTGGTCCTGCCGCTCACGTTGGCGTTCGAGGTTCACACGAGCATCCTCCGGGGCCCTTGTGATGATCTGGCAGCTGGCGCCGCCTAGGTGCGGGGAGGACGCGTTGTGCGAGGGGGCCCGGTCCGGAGCGCGGGTGCCCTGGTACGCCCCGTGGACTCCTCCGGCCGGAGGTGGAGGGGCGCCGTGCGCCACTCTTCCCTGCGACGCCGGCGGCACTATGGAGTGCGATGGCGCCGGGGCAACCTTAGCGGCGTTGCGAGCTCGGTGACTCGCTGGAGCCACGCGTCGTGGCTGGCCTCGGTGGGCCGATAGCGCAGGAGTTCCTGCGCCATGAGCAGCGCAGACCCCGGCGTCAGTGGATCCCGGGTGGAGGCAGACGCGGTGTGGCCGTCGGACGGCGGAGGCGTGTTTTGCCTGGAAGGATGGAGGGAAGAAGCTTCCACTTCTTCCGACCCGTGTTCCGCTTCTTCCTCGGAGGCAGCGGGAGCTGCGCGCCTGCGCGGGTTGTTGATGGCGGGCTCAGAGACGACCCGGCTGGCCGCCCTGCGGCGAGTGTCGACCGTGGCGGTGAAGAGAAATGAAGAGAGCACCTCAGTCCCCTACCTGGCACGCCAAATGTCGAGGATTACTCCTGAAGGAAACTCAGATGTAGTGTTGTTCGAACACTGGGGACTGAAACACGCTCTCGACGAACTCTCGGTAGCCTCCACGGAGAAGACATGCACACAGCAAGGAGACACAGCAGTTACCCAGGTTCAGGCCACCGTGGAGGTGTAATACCCTACTTCCTGCTTGAGATGGATTGCACTGCTCGGAGCGATTACAGTAGAAGTGTTGGTGTTTTTGGCGAGGTAGAAGATGATCTCATCGCTCTCCAAGGCCGCAGTGAGGCCCTATTTATAGTGCTCCGGTCCTCTTTCCCCAAAGGTTTTGGCGGGAAGGGTTGCCACATAGCACCAAGAGAGGGTACCGGCGTACTGCCCTAACTCAGATAAAGCCACCGTCCATGGCGCAGTCGTAGGGCCTTGTCGGTGACGTTGTTGATGATGCCCGCGGTGGCGCGCAGCGCCAGTCCGGCTGTCTTGCACCAAAGAGGGAAGTCTTGGGCTCCACTTTGCTTGCCGTGGATGGTCGGCACCCTTTAATCACCGAAGTAGAAAGCTTTGGCCGACACGCTCTGCTGGCGTGAGCGTCACTCTGGGGAAGACGCAGTCGCACATGCCCCCTGGCGCGGGGTCACGGGCGCGCCAAGTCTTTGTCCTGTACCGCGCGAGGCTTGATAGCGCAGCTTTCCTCGTGAGGGTGGCCTCGCGAGGCCCTCCTTTGGCCGTTGGTGAAGAGTCCTCCCGAGGCCTCTAGCCTTGGTCGCGTGAAGCTTGGATGAGCCTGACGCAGGGGGCCATGCTCCGTTGACTGTTGACTCGTCTTGCTCTTCATGCGTGGGCTTCTGGGCCAAAGGCATACGGGCCATGGTACCCTGGTTTCCACTGGTCCGACACCAACACCACAGGAAGGGCAACACAAGCGCTTATTGATGGAGCACGCACCGAGGATCCTCTCTTCCTTCTCCCTCCCCAAGAGCTCGTCGGAGAGGAGCGACAACAGCCGCTCAATGCCTCGCAAGAGCACCCCGTGCATGCCGGGAGGATTGAAGCAAGGTCTCCTTCTTCCACTCCCCTTCTCCACCTCCACGCCGATCGGAGGAGAGCAGAAGAGCAGCATCACCCGCGTCAACCACACTGGCTGAACCTTCCAAATCTGAAGGGCTCACCTCGAGCTTATTCATGGGGCAACTGACAAATCCATCTCCATCCGCCTTCGTCTCCTACCACCTGAGCATTACATCGAGGAGAGCGATCCCCACCAGGTGTCAGATGCAGCTCGGTCGCACATGCGTCCCCTGGCATCACGCCAAGCCCCACGCAGAGAAAAACCAACCCAGCTGGCACTACAACTATGTATAGGATGTGGCCAACCTCGCTCCCCCTCCCCACCGGCTGATGAGGCCGTGTAGAGAAGAGGGGGATGATCCGGGGTGGCACGGGAAACTCTCAGACGAGGGAGGAGAAGGGAGAGAGGAAAAGGGGAAGAACTTAATGAATTTTTGATGAGTGACCTCACTCACATGAGTGACTTGCATAGTAAGACTAGTTAGTACACGTGCCACACCTGAATTATATTTTAATTTTTCTGCAACAACGTCTACGACTAGCTTTATTAATTTTCAATGACAATTACATCGCCCATGAAGTTTGTTTACAGGAAATCCGACGGGATCATTGATCTAATTACAATAAGTTCATTACTCTCTCCGTTCACTAATGTAAGAAGTTTTAGATTTTTGTTGTATCATATATATTTAGACGTATTTTAATATATATATTCACTCATTTTAATATGTATGCAGTCGATACTGAAAAGGGTAAAAAGTCTTTACATTTTGAACGAAGAGAGTAAGAAAATAAAAGTAGCTATCTCATGTGCAAGTTCGCCTTGTTTGACTTGGACACCCTGTTTAGCGACTATGATTTTTCTCTTTCTCATATCAATTTTAAGCCCGGAAAGTGTTTTTGACCCGCGAGTTCTAGTGCTCCCCTCCGTTTAAAAATAATTCGAAAATCATATTTGCGAGTTTCAAAAAATTATGAAAACAAATCCTGATGTAGGCAATGATGTATCCCACAAACTTGCAAATTTTCAATGTGAAATATTTATAATATGGGCTACACAAAAATAACAAAATATGATAAAAACTAGAGATTCAAAAGTATGCATATTTAGATCCACACTTTTATCATTTTTGTGTAGCTCAAAATACAAAGTATCTAAAATTGATATTTTACACGTTCATGAGATATACTATTGGCTACACTCGGAATTTTTTTCATAATTGTTTGAAACACATAAATATGATTTTTAAATTTTTTATATTAGAGGGAGCACTGGAGCCAAAAATCTCCACTCTCTTAAAGCCACGTTATTCTTCAGAAGAAGTTTTTACGTTGGCTGAAAGGCTTAGCCCAGATATGTGCGCCACGTGGGCCTAAGCCCAGGTTTAACTTGACGTAGGCGTCAGGCCCGTCCAGTGAGAGTGATGTCTTCTGCTCTCGCTAGTAGCAATGGCTTAACGAATTTTCCTAACCTGGGGATATTTTAGCTGTCACGCTAGTCCTTGCCTAGCGATTGATCCATACGCCCATTCACCACGGGCGGACGCAGAGGCTGTTTGGATTAGAGCCCCCAGCCGCCGTGCCAAAATATAGGCGTTGACTGAGTGGTTGATTGCCTGTTTGGTTGAACGCCAATAAATTGGCGTGCCCTCGCTCCCTTGGAATCGTAGTTCAATTCACGCCAACTTTTTGGCGAGACGCGGGCGCCGGATTGCTTCGCCAAAAAATTGGCACGCCCTCGAATTGGCAGCATCCAAACAGCCCCGCAGCGCCCCAAGCGCACGGGCTTCGATGCCGCTCGCCTCTTTTCGCGAGAGCGCCTCAGACTTGCAAATTCCCGATCGGTCTGGGGCAAAACTACTCACGTGTGTAAAAAAGAAAAAGAACAAACTCCTCAGCTTGGGCCGTGCCTTGTCCCACGATCAGCAGCATAAATTCCCTCCCCGTTCATGTTAGAATAAAAAATCGAAAAAAAAGTTGAAACATTTCAAAAATCTGAAAAATTGGTGATGAGCGTATACAAATGTTAAACATACGTGCCAAATTTCATGCTCAAATTTGCGGTGATCTATTCGGAAAAAAACAAACCAGTGCTCCAAAAAAAATTGATCCCATTTTGGCAACCTATTTGTTATTTTCGCAGCGCACCACAAATATCATTTCACCTCTAAATTTGACACGAATGTAAAACATTTGTATATATTCATCACCAATTTTTTCGGACTTTTTTTGAAATGTTTTACTATGTTTTGCAATTTTTATTCTACAGGAGCATTTGAGCTTGGTTGCCAATTTGAGTTTCTGTTTTGAACACAATATTTGTTTCATATTTCCTACATTTTTTTGAGAATTTTTTTAGTTGCACTTCGGTGTGCCCAGGCTTCGACAAATTTCTGGGTCCGCCACTGCATTCACTGGTTGCCTCTCGGGAGAACAGTGTATATGCGGTTTAGCTTTCTTGATTTTGTTGCATGTTAGGTGTCTCGATACTCATAAATTACACCTAACAACCTATTTTCATCCGTTTCGAAATATAAAATGTTTAATCTTTGTTGATTCGTATGTATCTAGACAAATTTTAGTATATAGTTAACCCATTTTAGTCTGTATTAAGATATCTAAAACATCTTATAATCTACTTCCTCCGTTCTAAAATAGATGACTTCCATTTGTACAAAAGTGGATGGATCTAGACATGTTACAAGTCTAGATGCATCCACTTTTAGACAAAATGAAGTCATCTAATTTGGAACGGAGGGAATAGAATGGATGGAGTATGGAAGCAAATTATGCAGGGATGCGTTAAAAATCGTCCTACACCAATGCACAACAACAACTTGGTACGCGAGAACGCGAGGGCGACGCCAAGCTTGTACATTCACCACTATCTACATGCACATGCACACGCACACACACGCCGGAGTAATTCTGCATCAATTAACCTTTTTTGTTTTGAAATTTGCATCAATTAACCTTGGCAAAGTAGATGCACCGTATCATTGGCCACGATAGTAAGTGTAACCGCAGGAGCGAAGCTGCACTCTTTCAATGCAACACGGCGAGCAAATAGGCGCGAGTGGGAGGGTGCGGCCAACTCTCCCACGTCTCTCCCTCTCCCCCAGCTTGAGAGTCTGCCGCCGTCTCCGGCCAGATCCGGCCGCTCTCGCCGCCGGCGTTCGCGCTGGCTGGCACAGCAGCATGCTCGGATGCTGGGCCGCCTTGTGCAGCTGTAGATTAGGTTTTGGGCGTGTCCCTGTTCGCCTGCTTGGCGTTGTGTGCCTTTATGGCGTCCTGTCCCTTTCTTTCCCTGGTGGGCGGCCGGCGACTCGCAGCGACGCCGGTGCTGGACCCCTTAGTCTCTCCTTGACTGATCCATGGAGGATCGCCTGTAGGGATGAGGCTGGTCGGCGCCAGTTCAATAAAATCGCTTGCTGTTCCTGCGACTCTGCAGATCGAAAGTTGGAGTGGTACTTCCTTCTTCTGGCCTGCCGTGGAGGCAAGGGGAAGAAGTTTTGCTGCTGCTTTGTCTCTAGATCGGTGGAGTTGGCGTGGAGTTCGTGTGTCCTTCCGTTCAAGCGCGGCGTGGGGCGCCGATGGCGTTGCATCTCCGGCAGGCTTCCATGGCGGGAGCAGAAGCAGGAGATGCTCGAGGTCAACTCCATTATCAAGCGATGCTGCCTCCTCTTCAAGCAAGGTGAGTGGTGGTTGCATCCTTCTCTGGCCGGCCGTGGCGGCGGGGGGCGGAGGAGTGGCTGCTGCTCTGCTTTTGCTTTTCGGAGGAGGCTTTTGCTGCTTTTTCGAGCTTCACACGCGGTGGCCGTGCTTGCGACCGCGATCTTCGGTCTGAATGGTGGCCGATCTTTCTTCAACCTCCAGAACGGAGGCCCTTGCGATCCACATGCTGCAGGTGCTCGACGTCGTTCTACCTCCAAGTGGTTTCGTCCCCGGAGGTGCTCTGGCGGCTGGTGGCAGTGGATTTTCGTCGGAGTGGAGGCCCAAGCGAGCAGAATTGTCTCCAGTCTCGGCGGCGCTGGCGGCGTTGCCTCGAGTTCTCCGGCGAGTGGTGGAGAAGGATGGCTAGGACTTGATTGCTTTTTATCTTTTAGTCCTAGGGTCCTTTTTGCAAAGTTAGAGCCTCTGTTTTCGAATTTAGGTCTTTCGGTGCAACAGAATCCTATGGGCCTCTATGTATTTTGTACCTGCCAGATTTAATGCAGCTCCGACCCTGTTGGGTCGACTCCTTGTACAAAAAAAATGCAACACGGCCACGCCCCGTCACTTACATCCCGGCCCCACAAAAGCAAACCATGGATGATAATATCAATCATGCCCTGACAATCCGGCCCCACATGGCAGCCAGCCACTGCTCCCAGTCCAAAACCCCTAACACTGGGCAGTCCTCCTCAAGTTCCCCGCAACCCCTGCGTCCTTCCCCATCCTTTTTCCCACCTCCCTGGCCGCCGCAGCACGCAGCACGCATCGCACCCCACCGCGAGCTTCCCCTCCGCCCCGACGCCGCCACGCGAGCGCGCCGCCCCGCGCGAAATGGGGGCCCGGAGACGCCGCCGGAGGAGGCGCTGCGCGCCGCCGCGGCCGAGGTCTCCACGCCCTCCGCCAAGCGCCGCCTCCGCCTCTTCCGCCACACCCTACCCCCGCTCCTCGCGAAGGCGACAGGTACCGGCGCACGCCCTCTCCCCCTCCCTCCCCGCTTCCCTCTCTCTAGGGATCGCGCGCCTCGTCCGCCGCAGATTAGCCTCCCGTGCGCGCCTCCGCTCGCCCCCGTGCTCCCCGCTTTTGTCAGCTAGGGTAGAGATGCTCAGCGATCGGAAATGTTTAGTGCTTTCGACGGCCGGATTCGCTTAGAATCGCGAGGACGGGATCTCCCCGTCTCCCGCGATGTGCGTGTGTTTGCTCAATTCCGTTCGCTCGCAGCAGATCGTACTAGCTCGGTAGCTTTGCTCTTGCGTGTGTGCATATGCGCTCGTTAGCCAGGGGCAAGGGGTCGTCCTTCTCTCACTGTAGGTAGGGTTTTTTTAACTGAGGGGATGGAGCTTGTAGGGAACACGTAAGCTAGCTCTGCTTGATTTCGAACTGTTGCCCTAGGGTACTGGTCTGCAGTTAAGCTGCAGATTTTGGTTGTTTTGTACTATCTCGTTTTGGGTTCAGTTGCAACTGTAACGGCAGCAGGACTGAATGGAAACAGAAGTTGATTAGTATTTTAGACGTAGCCTTGTTTTAGCCTGCCTGGAATGTATGTAACTCTTGTGTCCACTGGTGTTTAGCTCACGCTTGAACTAAATACTGGGAAGCACACAAAGTTTTGCACCGAATCCAAACAAGGTCGTAGTGTACTGGGATCCTCCCTGACATACCTTGTTATCTTGTAATTGAAGTCCTATTCAGCTCATGCATGCATTCATTGTTTAAAAGGAATGCATGTAGAGAATGTATCCCGTTGAATATATTTTGTGAGATTATTTGTGATAATATATAATGCCTATGTGACTCACTCGCCGGATCTTTCATTTGAGTATATACTTCCCTCGTTGCTAAATATTATGTTTCCCAATCCCATGCAGAGTCGGCATCAGATACCACGTTAGTCGATCTCATTTTCCAGACATTGCCTTTATATGATGACCGTGCCTCAAGGAAGGCGGTGGATGATATGGTTATTCGGGCTCTTAGTGAATCCACCTTTATGAAGCCATTTGCTGCTACACTTGTTCAGTCTATGGAAAAGAATCTGAAGGTTACAAGCCCTCTTGCTTGTTTCAAGCTTCTCAGATGGTCGATCTATCTTCTGAAATGGACCCAGTTTGCCACACTTTCTAAAGGTGGTTTCTCTAGACTGGCCAATGCACAAGCAGTCTTATCTCAGGTTCTTATGGATGGTTCCTTTCGTCACCGTCGGACCTGCAAACAGCTATTTATCCGTCTTTTCTCTGAGGTAATTTTCCTAAATACTCCAGCATACAGGTTATTCGAATTAGCTCGGGTCGTCTCTTATTTAGTTTCATTTTCCAGTCTGTTGAACTATATAAGATGTACATAGAGGAGGTCAGAGATTTGAGGATTTCGACAAGGGATTCTCCTGCATTCATAAATCTAATACTGGATTTCACCATTACTTCATCGTCATTGTTATCCGAGTACAAGGTAAACTTCCCATCCTGGTTTGATTCGATTTGCAGTCATCATTTATGAGTTGTCGATTTTTTTCTAACCACTCCTAAATATGGTACCTTATAACCTATTTTTGTTTCTTTTGTTCTTCTGCATTCGCTTTTACTTTTACTTGCATGTTTGACAATCAATGATCTCTTTCAGCCAGTATTCCTTGATTTGTATGTCAAAACCATCTTGAGCTCAAAAGACCGGCCATCAAAAGCAGCCAGTGAAGCTTTTAAGCCTCTTTTCTTGGATATTGGGCATGAGGATTTTAAAACTATTGTGCTCCCATCATGCATAAAGATGCTCAAAAGAAATCCTGAGATCGTGCTACAATCTATTGGACTGCTTCTAATGACGGTTCGTTTGGACCTAAGCAATTACTCCATGGAGTTCATGCCAGTTGTTCTGCATCAGGCTCGTCATTCGGATGAAGAAAGGAGGATTAATGCTTGAATATCGTAGGAACTTTAAGTGATAAGTCCAGTGATCCGGACACTCTACCTTCCATGTTCAATGCTATTAAAGCAATTTTAGGAGGTTAGCAATTATCTATTATGTTGTATTTTCCTTTATGACCTATTAGCTTATCCTATTCCCTTTACCCCAGTCAATGTCTGCATTTTGCAACCTCAAATCTTGCTTAACAGACTGAAGTTTGGTAGTATTATTCATGTAGCTGTTAATAAGCTTTATCTGGGCAGGCTCGGAAGGGAAACTATCACTACCATACCAGAGAGTTGGAATGTTGAATGCTTTGGAGCATTTGTCAAGATTTTCTCCGAAGCAAATAAGCAGGCTTGCTCCCTCAGTATCTAGTTTCCTTCTAACGTGTTACAAGGGTGATGGTAAAGTTTAAGTGTTCCATTCTGTGCTTCATACCCTCATCTGATGGCGTAAATTCATAGGTTTGCTATCTTGTGACAGGTATTGAGGAAGTGAAATTGGCAGCTCTCTCGGCTTTGGGGTCATGGGCTTCGGTGTCATCTGAAGCTGTCAACCAGATGTTGTTTCATTTATTACTGCAGGACTGAAAGAGAAAGACACTTTGAGAAAGGGACATCTAAAATTAATACGAGTCATATGCAAAAAGTCTGATTCTCTGACTAAGGTAATATATTTAATTTGAGCTATCTATAAAAGTATCTTCCTATTGAGTTCTATTTTTGTGCCAAATGAGAGTGATTGAAACTTGAGATGCAGATGGAATGCTGATACTAATATTGCTCCATATTGATTATTGTTAAATTTTGATGTTGTGCAGGTTACTTCTTTGCTGGATCATTTGATTCAGTTGTCAAAAATGGCTTCACCAAGGCAACACAGCGGTTGGATGGAATCTATGCACTCTATGCAATATCTAGGCTTGCTGCTATCGATGCCAAAGCAGGTATGTCTATAATTCCTCTTATAGCAATGACCTTTTATTTATATTTTAATACGTTCTCTCATAACTTTTGTTTAAATGTAAATGCAGATGGTTCAATTGTGAAGGAGAAGCTCTGGGCATTGATTGCTCAAAGTGAACCATCGGTGATCTCAGTTCAGTTGGTAATTGTTGTCCTTTACATTTCAACAAAGAATAATTTATTATTTCCGTTGAGACTCCATATTTATCCTCTTGCACGACTACGATGTGACATAAACCTTGAAGTAGTTGCTCTATTTTAGTATATACCAACTTTGCCAATCAAATGGATATGAATGGTTTGGGGTAATCATCAGCACATTGTTATGAAAGTTCTAAGTGATTCAGATCTTTGGATGCTACCTTGAAACTGAAGCTGTTGCAATTTTTTTTAACACTGCCTCTCTCCCTGCAGCTTTCAAACTAACAGACGAAGATTGCTTAACATGTGTGGATCTTCTTCAATCACTGCTTGTGGATCATCTTTTCCGGTTTGGCTCTCATGTTCTTAAATTGGATTTTGTGTGTTACAGCACCCTTTGCTTCTCTCGACTTATCATTTTTGAACTGCAGGGTCAAGGAATATTTTTCTATCCAGTCATTGCTACAGGTATGCATATCGGGCAAGAATGCTCCAAACTGTTTAGTTTGACTCACTTATATTAAGTATTTTTAAGCTCCTTATATTTTATTAGCTTTTGTAGTATACGAGAACAATTTACCCTGTGAATATCAGTATGTGGCTGTCGTCTGTACTAATCGTCTTTTTTTCCTTTATTCTGTAGGTGCTAATATATCTACTTTGCCATCCAAGCTGGGCAGTTAGGAAGATAGCTTATGATGGTACTAAGAAAGTCCTTTCAAACTCTGGTGCCTTGGCTGAAGATCTTCTGTTTTGTTCACTAACTGGTTGTCATTAGTTGGAGAGAGAATGTCAATATTGAAACAAAGGTGTGTACCTTTTGGCCTGTGGTGATTGGATAGCCTATTTATTCGTAGTTCTTTATTCTCGGAGCTAGTGCACTCTGCAAGACATCTGCTTTGATTGTGTTGAACAGTTTATTATTTCTTCATCTTGTCCTTCTAAATTTTCCATAACCTGACACTTTTTTCTTTCAATCAGCGATATGGATAGCTCTGGAGATTCACAACTACCATTCATTCCATCTACTGAGTCCTTGTGAAGTGCTTGTTCTTGATTGCACCTTATGCGGTTGACCATAGTCAGAGATCATATTCTCGACTTATATTGTGTTCCCACCACCCTTGTATTTCGAGCTCTGGTTCTCCTGCTGGTGTATGGAAGGTTGGATCTTGCTCGCTATCTTCTGTCCACATTTTGCTCTGTCTAATAGGTTTCTTTGTCCAATTTCAGAGGTTGCAGAGAAGGTTGAAACAGCAAAAGATCTTCTTAACGGACTTAATTTTCCCCAACATTTGGTTATATGCAAGGTAGTAAATTTGGAATTTACGACAGGCTTGCCTTTATATTCTTGTAAACGAATTTTAAATTAATGTGTACTAGCATTCTAGTACCGGAGCGGCATATATTAAGCATGATGCCTTTTTCAAATGCAATGTTCAGAAATGCAACAGGCTTAGTAAAACAGTTGAATTCCATCATAATTTTGGTGCACGTTTTATGACATGCTAGTCACTAGAATTTGTTCTAAGCAATTAGTGAGTAACCTGGATACAATAGTTGCATTTGTTGATTTCCGAGTAACATAGTTGGTTAACTTGCCCTGGTTTACTAGTTAGTTTTCGTAACGTTTTGGGCGATTCTAGTACCAGGTTTCTATGGTCCCAGTCTATCATTTCTAGTTGTATGGATTCAATGATTGAACATGAATTTAGTTGTCAAAAAATCGATTGAGAAACTTAGGTTGACATATTTCCTGCCAAGCCCAGCTATAGTATTTTTATATTCTACATTTTCATGAACAACATTGGTTTGTTTTGGGTCGATGACCAGTTTATTTTATTTTCAGGAATTGCTTTCACAGGATGGTCTATTTAGTGCTAATAAGCAAGAACAGCGTGCAGCACTATGCTCATTGTCGACACTCATGACAATATCACCCAATGATACATTTACAGAGTTTGAGAAGGTCTGTTTTGTCTTCACATTTTCAATGAAACTTGCAATATCTTGTTCTAACATTATCTTCATACTGTTATTTTCCAGCACTTCATAGAGCTTCCATACCGTGCTTTGCACGATGGCTTCTCTGAGAATGATATTAAGGTAAACTTTGTTAACTTCATGATAATTTATTTTGAATTAAGAAGATATCAACAGTCTCCTGGTGATGATTAGCCCATGTATTCAGGTCGTTATAGCACCATATTTCTAAGGTCATGCCTGCTTATTTTTTACTGATTTTGTCGTGCTGCTTTGAACATTCATGAACTCATCCTTGTTCTGTTTTCAACTTCTCATAAATGACCTGTCTTGCGGTCTTGCCGCGTCGATTCCTCAAGTCATAGTCAGCTTAATTATGTATTACCATTTACCATACAGAATGTGGATGTACTAATTTTGTCACATTACACTAGTTATGTAGTTGATCATTTTGAGACCTATTTGACCTTCCTGTTTTGATGGCTTGAACACTGCTTCCTGTATAGTTACACATATAATAACATAGAACTCTGCGCTTTGATATATTTCGTCCTCAGGTTCTTTTTTAGCCTGTGTATCTTTTGCAACGATATGATATTGGCTATTTTTGTGCCTATCTACTTATTCTTATTCCATATGGGTTCTTTTAGGGTGGATAATCCTACTGTAAGGATGTGCTTACAAAAGTTACTCTTACTCCACTGTAGATATTCTTTACTTCAGAGGGCAGTTGTCAGCTGAGCAAGGAATTTATGTTGCTGAGGCTGTTGCTTCCAAAAATACAAAACTTGCAAAGGGGCGTTTTCGTGCATACGATGTTCAAGATGAGGTAATTCTTGTCCTTAACATCCTGCAGAGCAGAAATGCCCTGTAGAGAAAAACTGATGACTTCTAAGAGTTTGTATTTCAGTAGTCTGTGTGTTTCTCTTTTAGTTCCTGTGGCATGGTTTTCGGTATCACTTCATTTGGAATAAGTAACTGTGTGAGCCTGTGAAAATCATGTATGGCATATAGCTAAACTATATAAGCTGGCAACTTATTTCACTAGAAAATGCTGTGAAACTACAACCATCTGGCTCAGAATATAGTTGCTTATTGTCGAAATACACCAGCGTCCATGGTAGCCAGCCTCTCTGGAATCACCACTGCTCATTGCTTCAAGTTTTGTACCAAGTCATGTATTTAATAGTGTATATGACATATTTTCTGTTTTGTTTTCTGAAAGTACTAACCGGATGGGTGGACCAGACAACCAGACCTGCCATGCTGACAAAAGCACATGGCGTTAATAGCTACTCCCTCCGTTTTTTAATATAAGATGTTTTAGCATTTGTCCACATTCACATATATCTAGATGTATGTAGACATATTTTAGTGTGTATGTGCACTCATATTAGTAATTTAGTATACATGTAGACAACATGTTGGATAGCTAAAACATCTTATATTCATGCACGGAGGGAGTACTTTCTCAGCCATTAATCAATTAACTCGTAGAACATTAAATAACCCCCATCAAAGACGGATTCGATTAATGATATAATCTCTTAAACGGCGTTTTTACTGTTTTGTTCAAATGAACATGTAGTCGTACATAGTGTTAATTGCTTGCAGCAGTATGTTGTTGGCGATTATAGAAATTTGGAACTGCATGAGACAAGAATGCATTCATGTTAAATCCGTGTGAGAAAATGCATTAATGCCTCCCAGGCCCCACGCCCATCATATTGCATTGGCTTGTGAAGTCAACTGTATTGGGACTCTACTTCTTCTATTCCTCCAGTATTTCCACCGTATATTAGAAAATGTCTTTATTGTACACAGATCTCCAACAAAAGATGAGTGGTTTAAAACTTAATGCATGCTTCCCCTTATTGTTGTACTAGTCTTGATTTTGGCTTTGCAATTGGTTTATAGGAGCCTGCACAGAGTGATAGGAGAGATTCCTCTAGCATTGGCAAGAGAGAAACTGGGAAATCTACAAAAAAGACTGGTATTTCAAGCTCTTAGTTCTTACACCAGTTTTAAGTTTAGTGCTCTATTTTGAAAACTCATTTTTACAATCTTCCAGCTCCTGTGGACAAATCCAAGACTGCAAAAGAGGAGGCCAGAGAGTTGCTTTTGAAGGAGGAAGCATCTGTACGTGAGAAGGTTGGACATGTCCAGAAGAATCTTGCGTTAATGTTGGATGCTCTTGGTGAATTGGCTATTGCTAATCCTATATTCACTCACGGTCAACTACCTCATCTGGTTAGCAACCTACACTTGCATTATCTAGCTTTTTATTTGTGTTAACGTGTATTTGCCATTTTTTTGGAACGTGCTTCACCACAATATCAAGCATAGCTGATAAAATCCCCCAAATGCACTCAGAGACAAATTGGTACGCCTTTTGTGGTGCCTTTGTCTCACAGCCCACAAAGCTGCCAAACAATGTTGATTATGTATATGAATAATCAATGTAGGTCAATTGGCAGAAATGCTCCTATTTTTTCTACCAGTATGAGGTATATTTAAAGAATGACGTAAGATTAGGAGTTAGTTCTAACATGTTGAAAGCTTTTAGTCATGATGAACGGCTGCCCTAGTATATGTCCTGTTGTATCAGTAATGCATATCTTGGACAGTCAAACAGTGGTGAATAAGGGAAACTGGATATGCAACTAAAAAAAGCAGAAAAATATCTGTTTGGCCACTCATATTCTATATTCTCTATTAAAACATATGTTTGCTAGTACTGTTTAGGGCTTCACTTTATTTTTTCTGAGATGTGATCTGTCAGTTCCAAATTATAAGCCTTTTAGCTTTTTCTTTATTCGTACGTATTTAGACGTATTTTAGTGTGTTGATTCACTCATTTCACTTCATAGACGTACGAATCAAGAAAAAGCTAAAAAGGCTTATATTTAGGTACGGAGAGAGTATTTGTGAATATATCGTGTTTATGTTTTGTGGCTTAATGCTTGAGGTGCTCCATGCAGGTAAATTATATCGAACCATTGCTAAGTTCTCCAATAGTAAGTGATGCTGCATTTTGTGCAATGTTGAGGCTGGCTCGCTGCACAGCCCCTCCTCTTTGCAATTGGGCAACTGATATTGCTGCTGCTATCCGTGTAATGTCTGTTGAAGATTTTGAAATGGTTTTGGACCTTATGCCTGTGATTATGGAAGACGATAGCAAAAAGAGGCCATCACCTGGCCTCTTTGAACAAATAGTAACTGGGCTGACAGCTGCATGCAAAGCTGGACCTCTTCCAGCAGATTCATTTACTTTTGTCTTTCCGGTATTTCTTCAGTTTCATCAATGGTCCTATGATAATTCACTCGTGTTCCTCTTGGCCTTTTTTGTCTCCTTTTTTTCTATTCATTAATCTGCTTGTTTGTGGTCAGATAATGGAGATGATCCTTCTTTCTTCGAAAAAGACATGTCTACATGATGATGTGCTTCAGATACTATCTATGCATCTGGATCCAATATTACCTCTACCTCGACCTAGAATGTTATCAGTTAAAGATTTTTCTTTCACGGCATAATTATTTGCATCGTTTTATTCTCTCCACAGTCTAACTTCTTTTTGTGGGTGGTGCCAGGTTCTTTATCATGTGCTAAGTACTATTCCTGCTTATCATCCTTCAGTTGGACCTATGCTGAATGAGTTATGCTTAGGTCTAAAATGCAACGATTTACCACAGGTAATTTATTTATTCCGCAGCTTAGTACTTTGCTTCATCTGGTCCTATGATATTCTTACACCGTTCTTTTATTTAGGCTCTTGTTGGGGTATATGCAAAAGAAGTGCATGTTAGGCTTGCCTGCTTAACGGCTATCAAATGTGTTCCTAGCCAGTCTGTACAACAGGATTTGCAGGTTTCAACAAGCCTATGGATTGCTGTTCATGACCCAGAGAAGGTCGGTAACAACCGTCCTATTAAATTTGACGTGGAACTTGGGCATTAATACTTTTTATATCCTTGATTTTGATTGAACTTTGAATGTTCTATGATACATCTTTTTTTTTCTTGTACTCTCTATGGACACATATTTTATCTAGGCGGTTGCTGAATTAGCAGAGGAGTTATGGGATCGCTTTGGTTTTGATGTTTGTACTGATTATTCTGGCATATTTGATGCACTTTCCCATAAAAATTACAATGTTAGAGCAGCAGCAGCTGAGGCTCTGACTGCTGCGTTGGATGAAAATCCAGACAAAATGCAAGTAAGTCTCCAGTATAGTAAATTCTGCTCCATTATTATGTTATAGTCTCATTGTGAGAAGAATCAAAATATTTATCGGGGCTAACTGTCTGAATAACTCTTGTTATATGGTCATGGCAGGATACACTTTCTACTCTTTTTAAATTGTACATTCGAGATCTTGGTCCTGGAGTAGAATTTGGAGATACAAACTGGCTTGGAAGACAGGGTATTGCATTAGCACTCCACTCGGTTGCAGATGTCTTGGGTTCTAAAGATCTTCCTATTATCATGACATTTCTCATATCACGTGCCTTGGTAATTGTTTCTGTACTGGCATACGTGCATCTTATAATTTGTATGCCTATAAGTACATGGAATGTTTAGTGCCTGCTTCTTTACACTGAACTTACAGGCTGATCCTAATCTGGATGTTCGTGGTAGAATGATTAATGCTGGCATCCTTATTATTGATAAGCATGGAAAGGAAAATGTTCCTTTGCTGTTTCCCATTTTTGAGAGCTACTTGAACAAAAGGGTAAGTTTCTGTGATAATTTAAACTTCGTGATTTGGTTGATGATATAGCTAATGTATTTTTTATCTGCAATATCTGTATGACTCCTTTTGGGATATGTTACAGGCATCAGATGAGGAAACATATGATCTTGTCAGGGAAGGTGTTGTTATATTCACTGGTGCTCTGGCAAAACATCTATCGAAGGTGCAAATACTATCAGATTGTATGGCCTGTTTGTTTAATTTAAAAGATACCGATGCATGGTACTAATATAGACCTTCTATCAGGATGACCCTAAAGTTCACAGTGTCGTTGAGAAGTTGCTAGATGTACTTAACACCCCATCAGAGGCAGTTCAGAGGGCTGTGTCAGACTGTCTGTCTCCACTTATGGTCTCAAAACAGGTGAGTTGTGTTATTCGCATTAGTTCTGTTTCTTGCATTGATGACCTCCTGGTCCATTCAGTATTCATTTGTGGTTTCTTGTTTGTGCGCTCTATGTTATAATGTCAATGTGCATTTATTTACAAATTAGGAAGAAGCCCAAGCTCTTGTATCTCGACTACTGGATCGGATGATGAAATGTGAAAGTATGGTGAGCGGCGTGGTGCAGCCTTTGGCCTTGCTGGAGTAGTTAAAGGATTTAGAATTACTTCATTGAAGAAGTATGGTATTGCTGCAACATTACAACAAGCTATGGGAGACAGGTATGTGACCTTATTACCTCTTCGAGACTTCGACAAATGCTACATGATGGACTTGATGAATACACCTAGTTGATACATTCAGCATGCACACAGTTTCATGATAATATAGAGATATGTGCATATCGCCCCCATGAACTATTGTTTTGGTTTAATTTTCATCCCTCAGGTTCAAAACTGTTTGAATTCACACCCTTAGTTCCCAATAGCATTAAACTGTAACCCTGTTTCCACCTGTTTTTTTTTTTGAAACTGTGGTTTCCACCTGGTTTTGGTTTTATTCCACATGCACACCGCCTCAGCTTGTGACTTAGAGCCAGATGCCCTTGCCTGCCACACGTGCGACAAGTCACCACCACACAACACCTTCCTTCTACCTCCCTCTTTCCTCATTGGCTTGAGCTTAAGCTCTCTGGCGAAGCAGTGCCCAAAGGGAGTGTTTACGGCAAGTCCAGGAGAAAGCACTGAACCCGCCACAGTGTTGGCAGTGGGCCAGTGGTGCAGCGCCACTGTAGTTGGCCGATGGTGTGGTTGGTAATCATCGATGAGCGGCACTAGCATGGACAGACCCACTAACATGGATTGAAAATGTACCCCGCAGTGGCCAGGAGCTTAGTGAGGCTCTCGAGTCACTATTCCAGCGACTTTGTCCTCGAGCAAGCACCTGCTGAACACCTCACCGATTAGTCCACCCAGTCTCCTTTTAGGTGGTGTACAAGTCTGTGGAGATGGAGCTCGCCAACATGTAGGGTTAGAATTGGACTGTGGTGGTAGCAAATAGGGCACAGTGCGGCTGTGGCTTGCTCCTGCTAGTGGCCAGCTGTGACCTACTGACCTCAATGGTCATGATGCTTAGATGCAAAAAGATAAGAGGGAAACATGCCTCTTTGAACAAAAAAAGTTTGTAATGCCATGGAGAAGGGAAAAAGGAAAATTAGAAAATAAAGGAAGCTTGACTGATACGTGGGCCTCTGCTGAGATTTCTGCCACATATGCAATACTGTGGCAGCCTGGCAGACTGGTTAAGTAGACAGAGTTGACAAAGTTCAGATGCAGCATTTAGATGGTTTAAGTCCAGTCAGGAAAGTTAGTGACATGTGTGCATCTACTTTAAGGCAGTTGAAAAGTGAATGTAGTTATAACCTGAACTCAATAGTTTAGTGGACGTTTTCAGCCTAGCTTGAGATCCTTCATTTCATCCTTAAATTTGGCATTCGGAAGGCATTGTGCCTCACTCATGTATTGCAAGGATAGGATTAGTTTTTGCTTCACTGGTTCTTATCATGTTATTTCCATTGGATGCCCTGCTTTTCTTTGACAAGATCCGTCCCATAATATAAGATGTTATTACATCCAATATAGGAGTATATTGGCTGTAATAACATCATATATTATGGGACGGAGGGAGTATTACAAAGTTTTTTTTACATGATAGTATTAGAAATATCAGATATTTAACGAATGATTAATGCTTCATCGCATTGATTCTGCTGTCCCAGAGCGTCTGCAAAATCCCGTGAAGGAGCATTACTTGGATTTGAGTGTCTGTGTGAAAAGCTTGGCAGATTATTTGAGCCGTAAGTTTAGCACTGCTTATTTCATAAATACTTTCTGGTTCAAAATTGTTCATCATGATTCTTGTCTTGCAGTTATATCATCCAGATGTTACCCTTGCTTCTCGTGTCTTTCTCTGATCAAGTTCTGGCAGTGCGTGAGGCTGCTGAATGTGCTGCTCGCGCAATGATGTCTCAGCTCACTGGTCACGGTGTAAAGCTTGTCCTTCCTTCACTTCTTAAGGTACTTTATGTTTTATTCTTTTATTACTGTGTTCGCTAGTACTTCAGATACCATAAGAAAAGTTTAGATATAAGGCCACCTTTGTTTCCAGGAATGTGAACTGCAGTATGTATTTTTATTTAGTGTCACAAAGGCCAATATGTATAATATGTACAAAGGCAGCTATACCTGGGATATAGAGTAACGTTTTATAATCGGGATTACTAATACTAAAGTTGTAATGGATTACTTCGGCAGTACTATATATTTATTTTCATATATTGCACATATCTGGATGAGTTTCATGTACTTTTTTCCCAGGGCCTAGAGGATAAAGCATGGCGAACTAAGCAAAGCAGTGTTCAACTTCTTGGTGCTATGGCATACTGTGCTCCTCAGCAGCTATCTCAGTGTCTTCCAAAGATTGTTCCAAAGCTAACAGAGGTATACAATGGAATTTGTATTTGAGTATAATCTGCATGACTTTTTCTTAAGTTATATATCATGTATTTTCCAGGTACTAACAGATACACATCCTAAAGTCCAAACAGCGGGACAGACAGCCCTCCAACAGGTAATGCTTGCTTATTTCTCATAGACATTGGGATGTTCTTATGCCTTATCTCCGATGGATACTGTCTAATTTTTCCAGGTTGGAAGCGTCATAAAGAATCCTGAAATATCTGCACTTGTCCCTATCCTTCTGTCAGCTCTGACAGATCCAAATGGCCACACCAAACATTCTCTTGACATCCTTCTTCAGGTAAACTGGGATTTGAGATAATGTTCACCATGTTTTGGCATGTCAATTGCCTTCATCACCTTGTTGATAAGGATGAAGTCTAATGATTATATTTACCTCTGAATCTCTGATGACTCTTTTTTGTGGCAGACGACTTTTATTAACTCCATAGATGCACCATCACTTGCGTTGCTAGTGCCTATTGTGCACAGAGGACTGAGGGAGAGAGGTGTTGATACTAAGAAGAAAGCTGCTCAAATAGTTGGGAACATGTCTTCGTTAGTTACAGAACCACTGGATATGATCCCTTACATAGGATTGCTCCTACCTGAAGTCAAGAAGGTAGTTTTTACGCCGGTCCTGTAGACAGAGCATTTTGGAAGTAATAACTTACTGATAGTAATATGTTCATTGAATTTATTAAGTCAACTTACTTGATTCTCATACTCTTCTTGATGATATACCATAGGTTCTAGTGGATCCCATACCTGAAGTCAGGGCTGTTGCTGCTCGAGCTCTTGGGTCTCTTATAGTAGGAATGGGTGAACAAATTTTCCCAGATCTTGTGCCATGGTTGTTAGAGACACTGAAATCTGATAACAGTAACGTTGAACGATCTGGAGCCGCACAAGGACTAAGTGAGGTTGTTTTCTTTTCCCTTGCTTTTGCAGTTTTGTGTATCAATGACTTTTTTTTGAACTAGCAGTGTGTTATCGTGGATGTTTTGTTTCTTAAAGCTTCTGATGCATCGACTGGAATAGACATAGACATGCAATCTAACATGTGTAGCCAAGGCAATTCACACCTGTAATTTCTGTAGTAGTTATGGATTGCTTGTGAGTTTTCCCTTGGCTCACTTCATTTGATTAGGGAAAAAAGCTGTCACTTCACAATATATTATTTTTTCATCTTGAGGTTTGTTCAGGTTATCCAAGTCCAGTACTATAGGAGTTCCAGGGAAAGCAAATGCTTTTAGATTTCTTACACTAATAATGGCATGTGTGGCGAGACACTTCCTTGTAGTGTATAATTTTGCCAATTTTTGTGAACTTCCAGGTTTTAGCTGCTCTTGGCAAAGATTATTTTGATCAGATTCTTCCTGACATCATCCGGAACTGTTCCCACCAGAAGGCCTCCGTTCGCGATGGACATCTGACACTTTTCCGCGTAAATCTACTCCCAGTTCCCATATTTTTCTCATGCGACTAAATTACCCGTAATCTTCTAGCTTGTTACTGATTTGTGTATCTTCTGTAGTATCTGCCGAGGTCCATGGGTGCAATTTTTCAGAATCATCTGCAGTCAGTTCTTCCTGCTATATTGGATGGTAAGATAGTGAACTTCTATCTTTGATGGTCTGCTCCTTGTAACATTGACTCTCTAATATTTACTCTTGTCAGGGCTTGCTGATGAGAATGAGTCTGTTCGTGAGGCTGCACTTGCTGCGGGTCATATCTTTGTTGAGTACTATGCAATAACGTACGCCCTCACATTCAAATGAGTTCAATGTTCACTTTTTAGTTGTGCTCTTGATATATGATGGCATTTTCTTCATGTTAAATAGGTCTTTACCTCTGTTGCTTCCTGCTATTGAGGATGGGATATTCAATGATAATTGGCGTATCCGACAAAGTTCTGTTGAACTTTTGGGAGATCTTTTGTTCAAGGTCGCTACCTCCTCTATGTGTATTCATGTCTCACCTTTTCTAATTACGCGTTACCATGTAGTAATGCTACCATCTATAGGTGGCTGGAACTTCTGGGAAGGCAATCCTGGAGGGTGGAAGTGATGACGAAGGTGCTAGCACAGAGGCTCAAGGACGTGCAATTGTTGAAGTTCTTGGAAGGGCGAAGCGCGATGAGGTTCTTGCTGCCATTTATATGGTCCGTTCTGATATCAGCTTGACCGTTCGCCAGGTATTTGTTATATTTTACCCTTCTGTGGAACTGGTGAATTTTCAGTTGTTTGAATATGCAACTGTTGAGCATTTCAGAGCGCCTTTTTTCTAGAGCTTCTCTTTTCCATGCTAGGCTGCGGTACATGTCTGGAAGACAATTGTAGCAAATACTCCAAGAACTCTGAAGGAGATCATGCCTGTACTTATGGACACATTAATTTTATCTCTTGCGTCATCTTCCTTGGAACGGCGGCAGGTTCGATCTAACTCATGTACGGTTTGATCTTTTTAAAGAACCGTTCTAGTTTTGATCTCAGTATGTATTGACCGTTTGTTCAGGTTGCCGGGAGAGCACTTGGTGAGCTTGTAAGGAAGCTTGGTGAGAGAGTTTTGCCCTCTATTATTCCCATTTTGTCACGAGGACTCAAGGACCAAGATGCTAGCAAAAGACAAGTAAGTATTGTTAGCTTAATATTCTTCCATAACTTGACATAGATTTTTTGATTGAAGACTTCCGTGGAATTTTGATCGAGGTTTTTGTTGATCCCTTTATTTCCTAGTAGAGATCGAAGAGAAGTCTTCATATAATTTTGTTTAATTCTGTTTCCTGTCAAAATTTCTGAGATTGATCTTTCATACGATTTTCTTGAATTCTGTTATCCCCATCAAAATTTCTGCCAGCCCACCAGTTTCTTTGGAAGCTGTATATGGATATGATGGTTTCTTAATATATTTTGGGCACACCTTACATGTTGAATATACCTATTCTGGGAATGATCAATGTACTCTTAACTTTTTGCTCTTCAGGGCGTTTGCATCGGCTTGAGTGAGGTTATGGGCAGTGCTGGAAAGCATCAACTTTTAAGTTTTATGGATTTACTTATTCCTACCATCCGAACTGCTCTGTGTGACAGGTTTGTTTTAGGCTGTATAGTTGTGTTAATTTTTAAATTGAAGAATCACTAAACAGCAAGCTTTTGTAACAGCGCACAGGAGGTTCGTGAATCTGCTGGATTAGCATTTAGTACTCTATATAAGGTATTATTCGGAACCACATACTTATATTATGGATGATTTTGTTAGACTGCATGCTTTGTTGTTGACTTTGTTACCTTCTGTTTAGAATGCTGGACTGCAAGCCATTGATGAGATTGTCCCCACACTGCTACGGGCCATGGAAGATGACGAGACATCTGCAACAGCCCTTGATGGTCTAAAGCAGATTCTAAGGTTTTTTTTCAGTTACTCTCAATTTGGTTGAATTGAATATTTTTGCTTGAACTGCAGAGTATTCTAACGTTTCAATGATTTGACAGCGTCCGTACTGCAGCTATTTTGCCCCATATATTGCCCAAACTAGTCCAGCCCCCTCTCTCGTGAGTGAACCGATTTTTTAAAATTCAGCATTTTAGATCAAGTTTCGATTCCTCACAAATCACCTTTGTTGCGCTTGTAGTTCATTCAATACACATGCACTGGGAGCTCTGGCTGAGGTTGCTGGGCCAGGTTTGAGTTCACATATTGGAACTATTCTCCCTACATTGATACTTGCTATGGATGATAAAGATGAGGTGAGAGGCATTCTAAATACATACTTCAGATCTGACCTATTTATTAGTCATGTGATCATTATGTGTACTCTTAGGTCCATGATCTAACATATTTTGCCATAATTAAGAATCTGTTAAATTCAAAAAAAAAATCTGTTCAGTTTATGAGTAGAAATGCTATGTGCAGTATATTCCGTTATTGCTGACATTGAATATTTCGTTCATAATCTAACACATTGCGCCATAATTCATAATCTGTCCAGCTTATGAGTAAAAATGCTATTTGCAGTATATTTCGTTATTGTTGACATTGAATATTTCTCATGGAATTATAGGATATACAAAGCACAGCCAGAAAGGCTGCTGAAACTATTGTGTTGGTTATTGATGAGGAAGGAGTTGAAACATTAATACCTGAGCTTCTCAGAGGAGTCAATGACAGTCAGGTTGGTTCACTGAGAATTCTCTTTGAGCTTGAAGCAATATTATACCTGTTGCTAATTTAAAGGTTCTAACACATTATTTTCTGACCAGGCATCTATGAGGCGGGGTTCAGCCTCTCTTATCGGTTTCCTCTTTAAAAACAGTAAATTGTATTTGGCTGATGAGGCTCCTGATATGATGTCTACCCTAATTAGTTTATTGAGCGATACTGATATGGCAACTGTATCGGTGAGCACTCGCCATCCCGCACTCTCATGTTTTAGGTTACTCTACTTTTGATGCTTACTTACAATGGTCAACAGGCTGCTTGGGAAGCATTTTCAAGAGTTGTTAGCTCTGTGCCAAAGGAACAGCTCCCTACTCATATAAAATTAGTGCGCGATGCTGTCTCTACAGCCAGAGATAAAGAACGTAGGAGGAAAAAGGTGCTACTTGGAACTTTTACATTTATGATGTGAATACTTGGCAATAGTTCCTGCTTTCTTGATTGGGAAAAATGTTACCACATTTATTTCAGAGGCACTTCATAGTTAAATTTGTTCTGCCTGAGATTCTAACAACTTGATTTCAATTTCAGGGTTTGCCTGTCCTTGTACCTGGCTTATGTCTTCCTAAAGCACTGCAGCCTTTTCTTCCTATATTTCAGCAGGTATGTACCAGATCTTATGTTGAACTACCTGATTGAGAAGCATAAAGTGCATTACAAAATCAGACTAGTCCTGTTTCTGTTCTTCTAAAATTTCAGACTTCAGCATATTTTATACCAGATCTTCTGTTGAACTCCAGGGTTTAATTAGTGGGTCTGCCGAGACAAAAGAGCAGGCAGCAGAAGGTCTGGGAGAATTAATTGATGTTACAAGCGAGAAAACTCTTAAGGAAGTCGTTGTGCCAATAACAGGGTATGACTATCTTAGCTCCTGTTTTATAATCCCATCTTCTATTTTAAAGAGAGGCATTTGCTGTCCTAGTTTAAAAGAAGCCCCAAAGCACATCTGTAACAGAAATATTTGCAACCATCAGCCATGTTACTAGATGCCACACTGAAACATGTTTTTATAGTTTCCTGCAAAATGAGCAAACACCTTGTAAGTATATTATTGGCGCTCCTTTAGTTTAATGTTAGTTATGGTTCTCTTGTATGGAAATGTCAGCTCGAAATTTCCGCACCAATCTGCTGTATAGCCGTAAGCTTGAACTTGAATGTGGAGCCTGATAGAGATACCGGAGTGCATTATTGAACTTTATAGATAAATGCATACAGGAAATTTTATTGAAAATCTACGAAGCTAATGCACAATTTAAGCACATTCAGCAAACAAGTCATATTTTTCACATTATAGCTGCCACCTTGTGACTTTCTCTTAATTTGTTTACCACTACATGTAATATACGCTGATACAAATCTAGCCTCTAAACATTGTGAAATTACATGGTTCCTGTTTAATCGCGCATGCTGGCTATTTTTTGTATATATACGGCTTGTTTTCATTGTAGGCCTGTTGCTTTAATATATGTCTTGTTGTGCGTATAGGCCCCTTATACGCATCCTCGGAGACCGGTTTCCATGGCAAGTTAAGTCAGCTATCTTATCAACCCTGACTATTATCATCGCAAAAGGCGGGCTTGCACTTAAGCCCTTCCTTCCCCAACTTCAGACAACGTTTGTTAAATGTCTACAGGATAGTAATAGGTTGGTACAATCTTCTCTTTGTGTTCTCCTTTTGATTGTTTCATCTTCTTTTACACGAATGTTTGAATTGCAGATCTGTTCGCACAAGGGCCGCATCAGCTCTTGGAAAGCTTAGTGCGTTGAGCACACGAGTTGATCCCTTAGTTAGCGATCTGCTGTCCATGTTGCAGGTATTTCTGGCATTACCTTTTATTTGGTTTGTGGGGGTTGGGGTGGAGTTGCCACCACCTGTGCAGAAATAATTTTATTTTATTTTCAGTCAGGGGATGATGCTGTTAAAGAAAGTGTGCTTTCTGCACTTAAAGGTGTTATTAGGCATGCTGGTAAAAGTGTTAGTTCTGCAATCAGATCACGTGGGTGTGCTCTTCTAAAAGATCTGCTGCAGGCAGATGCTGATGATGTCCGCAGTTCTGCTGCGAAAGCAATTGGTACATTATCTAAGGTATTGCAAATTGTGCTTTTTTTTATCTTTATAGATGTCCCAGAAATTTTTCACAAGATTTGCCTAACTAGTGGTTAAGGCATTGACCTGAAATTAAACGATCATCTGCTGTAGGACTAATCAAGTCAGTGAAATCAAATGCATTAAGCAACTTTGAGCTTTACAAATTGTAAAGCATCTCCTATTTCAAGGGAATATATTGTTCTCTGTTGCTAACAAGTATTCTGTCATTAGCTTGCCATTGCTTACCCGTGGAGGCGTGGAGTAGCCATTTTCCTTTTTGCAATTTTTGGAAGTTTTCTTTTCTTTTCTGAAGTTATCTATGTACTGTAATGTGCATATGCTCTTTTCAGTACATGGACGAGATGGAGACCGCTGATCTGGTGCAGGCTCTGTTGAGCATGGGCACATTACCAGACTGGTGTACCAGGCATGGTGCTTTGTTAACATTCTCATCCATATCAAGACATTGTCCAACAAAACTGTGCCATTCAGCATCATTTCCGTCTATTGTTGATCTTCTGAAAGATTCTCTAAAAGATGACAAGGTATTGGATCAGCTTGCACTATTTGGTTACTGTATTTATCATTGTGTTTCTATCTGTAACTCTTGTCTGTGTTTGTGGAGAAGTTCCCTGTTCGTGAAGCCTCAACAAAAACTCTGGGGAGGCTACTCTGTTACCAGTTACAATTCCAAGGCAGCACCTTGCAACTTATTCAGTTGCTTATCGTGGCATTGCGTGATGATTCAAGCGAAGTCAGGAGAAGATCTCTGTCCTGTATCAAAGCTGCTGCGAAGGTTTATAATTAGATCTATTTCTATTTTCTATATATATTGCTTAGGGTTTACGCTGATAATCTTATTGTTCTTTGCTGCAGATAAATCATTCAGTTCTTGCTACACATATCTCGATATTGGGCCCAGCAGTCGGTGATACTTTAAAGGATAGCAGCACTCCTGTGCGTCTAGCTGCAGAGCGATGTGCAGTTCATGTTTTCCAGTTGACCAAAGGTACATGCTTGTCTTCGTCCTTGTTTTCTGTTATTTCATATGACATCCTACTTGTTCAATGCTGGAGCCGCGTGCAAATAGATTTTAAACTATAGATTTTTAAACTTTTATTTGTCTTAACTTTCAGCCTGTTAGTTGTATACTATGAATACTCAAAAACCAATTTACTACGTCTGTTTCCAGGGGCAGATAATGTTACAACGGCACAAAAGTACCTCGCCAAATGACAGGCTTAGAAGTAAGAAGGCTTGCAAAGCTTCCTGTGGAGAGGTAAGAGAAATTGACTAATTTAATAGCTTTTGCATTGTTTCATCTTAGCCAATGAATCTGGAAGAGCTTGATAAGGAACTTAATCATTTCCCATGGATTGCAGCGATGGCAGTGAAAGTAGTGACGATGACAGGAGGACATAAACACTGCTCAGTCACAGCACAGCAGCCTCCAAGGCCATTTTTTTGGCTATCCATTCAACTCATACCTGATATCTTATAGGTAGACCGTGAGTGGAACAATGTGGTCAATTTTGTTCTCTGGCCCTTGATTGTAAACACTCTTTTTGGGCGACATATAGTACTAGAGAGGGGGTCGGTGTTCATATTTCTTACTACTACTGAACAATGTTCATATCGACATCAAAGCATCGAATGAGGCAAAGCAGCAATATTTTACCATCGACTTTAGTTTGAGCACTTACATGAAATCCAACTTGTTCACTTCTATTAGAGGAGGCTACATGAAATCATGATTTGTTTTACAACCAAGAACATGGATCTGGATCATAGAACAATCTACAATAAAAGCTTACCAAAGTTCTTCGCCTTCGAACCTTTCACTTCCATTAAAAGGGCCACAAACAATTGCAATAAGCAAGAACAAGAATCTAGTTCTTGATCATGCAACAATAGTCTCAACACAAATAAGAAATAAGAAATCAAAGCCACACATCCTTTGATGCCTACCATCTTTCATCTCCCTCCCACATATTCTTCTCTTTAGGCCCGGTCGGCCCTTCCTCCTTGGACAGCTCGTTTGGCATCTTGTTAATCATGTTTCCAGTCGGACCACTCAGCCGGAGAGGCAGACTCTTGTTCATCCCCTCCATCCTCGTCTTCGACTTGTAGATCACCGTCGGCCCCACTCCCTCATGAACTGCAGCCATGGTGGCTCGGCGACAACGCCTTCTCCAAGGTACTCGGCCGCCATGATGCGGTACTTGACGCTGGAGTCCACGTACAGGTTGCTCCGGGCAGCGTCGTTCAGTATGCCAACCCCGATTGCCGCCGAGCCCTGCAGGTACACGCCAGGGTACGGGTAGCTAGCGTGCCCATTCCTAGACGAGTACACCGCCGGCTTGTTCCCCGCGGCGTACTCCAGCGCGGACGCGTCCACCCACCTGCCGCCGCTGTGCTGAGAGTAGTAGACGGCCATGAGCTCGCCGGTGAAGTTGCTGACGCGGAAGGTGAAGTGCTCCCAGTCGCCGACGTGCTGCCCCGTCGTCCCAAGTGGGAGGCTGACCATGCCTAGCTTCAGCCTGGCAGGGCCGTTGAAGGGGCAGAACACCCACATGGCGACGTCGGTGCACGTCCCGCCCATCGCCGGCTTGACGTGCGCGTACAGCTCCGCGCTCTCGATGTCGCCGCGGTAGATCCCTGCCTTCTCTTGACGTCCGGCAGGTCCATCCAGTACTCCCCGTCGTTGCACCCGCCGGCCGGGAGGTTGGACCCCTCGGCGTCGATCTCCTCGCCGACGGCGCCTCCTCCTTTCTTGAACAGCCTCGCTCCGTTCTTGAAGTACCAGGAGACGGAGGACGGCAGGTAGACCTCCTTGGGTGGAAGAAGAGCGTGGGGCCGTAATGCCGGATGATGGCGTGGACCTGCTCCAGCGTCGGCATCGCCGACAGGTCGAGGTCGACGTTCTTGAGGCACGCGAGGCCCTGCTCGCGCGGGGAGGAGCACCCGCCCACGCCCAGCGCGCAGCAGAAGGTCCCGGCGCCGATGCCCTTCTGCCACATCCCCGGTGCAGCGGCCTGAGCCCACGCACGGCGAAGGACTCGCCGGGCGACGCCGACGACGGGCGCGTGAGCTGCAGGTGCAGCAGCGAGCCGTGCGGCTCGCACTCGTCCGTGAGGTCGGCGCGGACGCAGCGGACATCGTCGAGCGACGGCTTGACGGTGCCCGTCGTGACGAGGAACCCGAGCGCCCGGTACCCCTCCGGCGGCACGGGGAGCCAGAAGTAGGCGTCGCTGCGGCCGTAGCCGGCGCAAGGGCTGCTGCTCGCGCCGGCAACGGCGGCATGGAAGGCCCAGACGAGCTCGTAGTCCCGCGGCGCGCAGAGAGGCGAGCGCGACGGTCGGCGGCCCTGGCGACGAGCAGGTGGCCGTGGAGCGGGCGCTTGTTGGGCTGGCAGTAGTGGCCCAGCACGGAGAAGCCGTCCGGGACGGCGGCCGGCCTGTAGAAGGTGACGCCGCAGGCCTGCTGCTGCTGCCGCGCGGACGGCGACAGGGCGCAGATTTTGTCGAAGGCGGTGGCCGCGGCGAGCTCCAGCTCCCGCCCCCCACGCAGATCCTCCCGGTCGCGAACCGCCACCTGCGGCATTGCCACGTCCAACGTACACGTCAATGAATGAATCAATCGATGAAAACTAGAAGAAACTCGTGGCCGGCCACGTCCAATAATTAAGGGGTCGAGAGGCGAAATCCAAATCGAAGTGTCGGTCACCTTGTGGCCACGTCGGGAGGGGCTCGGGGAAGGAGAAGGGCTCCGGCGCCGGCTCCTCCACCGCGGCGGCGCCGGCGCGGCCGAAGAAACGCATCATCGGAGATGATTGGGTTTGTGCGGTCGTGTTTGTACTGGGAATTAGCAGGAGTTGTCACCCAGACCCGGATCAGCTAACTACTTCCGTGGATGTTAGATCTAGACGAGCTCCGGCTTGGAGGGGGCCGGAGATGTTTGCTCCGATGCAAGATAGGTTTGATGCTATCCGGGCCCTGCCTCTCTGCCCTGCGCCGAAAGGTAAATGCAGATGCCCTGTCCAAGCTCTTGGGTTGTTGAGACGCTCTTCCATTGGTCGAAGCCTCCCAAGTTTGGGAGAGCAGCGGTGGGGTCTATAGAATTATGGGGCTGCTTTTGGCCGCGAATGGGTGCGGTACACGGCGGCGGGCGGGTGGACATTACCGACAGCTTTTCGCGCTCTACCTGGCTCGTCGATGTCGACCGTGAAAGGTTCTGCGGCGGTTGCACAGACAGGAGGGCCGCGTTCTTAAACTGACACTCTTCGGGATAATCAATTACCTCTTTGGGTTAGCATGGGTTCCAGCAGAAATGACAAGTAAGCAACTCAAGATAAGAACTTTGCCCTTTGCAACACAAAAGAGCGTGGGATATACTGTACTTGCTAAAACAAAAGTGCGTGGGGATAAGTGAAGGACTGATGAATGATGATAAGATACAAACTATGGAGAGTTCCGAATCTGAGGGCATCTCCAGCCGTCCTCCCAACGCCCCAGGACCGATTTTAGCGCCGTTTTGGCCTGGGAGCGCCGTTTTTCGCCCAGTCGGCCTCCCCAGGAGCCCAAAAAGCGCCGGGTCGGCGGAAACTAGCGCCGGCGTTCCCAGGCCAAACCCAGCCCACCGGGTTCGGCTTGGGGGGAGAAAAGCGCGCGTGGGTCAGCGCTGTCGGCGTGATAGCGCATATCCCACCCCCACGCCGTGTTCTTTCCCCATCTCTCGCGTCGCCGCGTATGTCGCCGCCGGTACCACCCCTCCCCACCTCCGTCGCATACAACTAGCTAGGAAGCCGCCATCTCGCCCAATCCTCCGCCGCCGGCCGCCCCTCCTCCCCCACCGTCGTCTCGCCGCAAAGAAGGCCCTCGGGAAAGGCTCGCCTCCACCTTGCCTACTTGGTGTTCGGCGATTTGGCCGGCCGAGCCATGGACTCCGACGACGAGGAGCTGCTCGCCGAACTGCTCGACGAGGAAGCCCAGGCCGACATCGACGATGAAGAGCACCTGCTCGTCCTCGCCTGCCTTGCCGGCCTGCTCGACAAGGCGAAGCCGCGGCGTGGTGGCTCAAAGCCCGGCCGCCGCAAGAGCAAGCCGAGGCAGCGCTACGAAGGCTAATGCATCCTCTACTCCGACTACTTCGCCGAGAACCCCACGCAGGACGAGGCTGTGTTCCGGCGCCGTTTCAGGATGAAACAGAAACTCTTCCTCGACATCATGCATGCCATCCGGGAGTTCGACACCTACTTCAAGCTGAAGACGGATTGCACCGGCACGGTAGGGTTTACCTCAATTCAGAAGTGCACGGTGGCGATGAGATTGCTTGCATATGGTGCTCCCGCTGACGCTCAGGATGACTATCTGCGCATGTCCGAGTCTTGCGCCATTGAAAGCTTGAACAGGTACTGCAGGGCAGTGGTGGCAGTGTTTGGGCCAAAGTACTTGCGATCGCCCAATGCGGATGACACTGCCCGGATCCTGGCCACCAATGAAGCAAGAGGCTTCCCAGGGATGCTTGGAAGCATCGACTGCATGCATTGGGCATGGAAGAACTGTCCATTTGAATGGCAGGGGATGTACAAAGGCCACAAAGGAGAGTGCAGTGTGATTCTTGAGGCCGTGGCTACACATGATCTATGGATTTGGCATTCCTTCTTTGGTATGCCAGGAACTCACAACGACATCAATGTGTTGCTGTGCTCGAATGTCTTCGCCAAGCTTGTTGAAGGTCATGGCCCTCCAGTGAACTATGAGTGTCGGGGGGTTACCCCCGGGTAGGCTAAAGATGAGGTAAAGACATGTAAGGTTAAGGCAGTAAGCTGTCCGAGGTAACGATTGAGCAAGGACGCAGGAGGTGTCATCCGACGTAAGGTGTACGTCCGAGGTATATTCTCCGAGGTATATCCTCCGAGATATCAACCTCGGGGCAGTCAGCTAGCTACCACAGGAATAAGGTATTCTCTACCGAGGTATAGGATCAGGAGTGTTATCCGAGGTTGGCAGCAAGGATCGAGGCATGTCAGAGAGGTCACGGGCGCCGCAGAGCTCGTGGCCCGAGGCTTCAGAGGACGGCGAGGTCCGTCCACGGGTTTCCCGGAAGCTCGGGGGCCTAGGAGCTGACTTGGCTATTTCGGGAAAGGTCTACAGGCTAGACCTCGGCAGGCTACTGAAGTATGACCGGAAGAGGAAAGCTAGGCCTGGCTGGCCTGACAGTCCGGCCGTTGAGCTGGCAGGAGGCAGAGGCTTGTCTTCTACCTTTTGGCCATGCCATTGTCAGTTGTAGGCAGGGGTAAAAATGTACTTCGGCCCATGTATATATGCGGCATCTCTACCTCCAGGGAGGGGAAGGACAAAAACCCTAGCTCATTTCCCCCTTCATAGTTTCATCTTCTATCTAGAGCTCTCACTTGAGCAGCATCATACAGCTCGAGGAGCACCTTGTACCTGAGAACGACACTGATATATTGAGAGAGGAAAGGCAGGAGTAGGGGTTTTACTTCCTCACGAAGGCCCCGAACCTGGGTACATCGTGGTGTCTTTGTGGTTGCTTGTGTTCTTGCGGTTCTTGCTCTTGTTCTTCATGTACTTCGTGTTCTTCGTGTGCGGTTCCACCGCACCAACCCTCTCCCGAATCCTCAAGCGTCCATTCGGCCCCAGAATAAACCACCCCGTGGCATCTGCATGATTCCCACCACGACAGTTGGCGCCCACCGTGGGGCTGATAGTGGCGTTTGCTGGATCAATTCGGATGGGACCTTCGTCATCAACGCGGGGACTCGACTTCGGCCTCGTCCCCGTTAGTTGACTCATTTTCGAGTTGGCTGCAGTGCGAATCCGAGCTGTTCTGGAATCTGAGCTGTTCTGGAATCCGAGCTGTTCTGGAATCTGAGCTGTTCTGTGATCCGAGGTGTTCTGTCCGACGTGTTCTGCCCGACTGTTCTGTAATCCGAGGTGTTCTGTCCGAGCTGTTCTGGAATCCGGGGTGTTCTGGAATCCGAAGTGTTTTGGAATCCGAGGTGTTCTGAAGTCTGAGGTGTTCTGAAGTCCGAGGTATCCTGGGAGAATCCGAGTTAAGACTTGGAAATCCGAATTAAACTTCTCCAACAACCTGGCCTTGTAAGTATCATTTATGTGTCTTCACATGCTTCTAGATAGTCTCAAATAGTACTCGGGGACTGCCCCCTCGTTCCTACCTTGCTATGATTAGTTGTTTTCCCCGGGGTAGAGTGTTTTGACCCGGGGAATGGATCGCCAGTCCAGTTATGTTTTGTCCCAAAAGTTACTCGGGGACTCCCCCTCGCTTTTTGGTCTAAGTGTTCTCCCCGGGACAAGATGTCTTAACCCGGGGACTGGGTAGCCAGTTTGTTTTACACCTTCTCCTAGATAAGAAAAGTAACTCGGGGACTCGGTCGAAACCGAGTCTGGATCTTTGTGCTTAGTAACTGCTGTTAGATTCGTTTTCTATCAAGTGCTATAGCTAGTTTGCCTCGGTTAGTATAATTGTTGTTCCCGTCAAATATTCTTCATGATTTATATGCTGGACTAACGTTGAAAGGGGAATTCGGTTTTGCTGAAAATGTTTGCTACCGAGGTATAATAAAAATACGAGGTATTCAAGAAATCCGGGTCATATTGGAAATCCGGGTCATATTGGAGATCCGGATCATATTGGAAATCCGGGTCATATTGGTAATCCGGGTCATTTTGGTAATCCGAGGTATAATGGAAATCCGACGTATCATGGTTATGTTAGTTATCTCAAGTTACCCAAGGTATCATGGCATTATCAGTATTCTCTAGATCGCCGATTATTTCGGTTTGCCACAATATCACGGCATCACTCCACCTCCGGGATCGCCGTTTATTTCGGTTTGCCATAGTATCACGGCATCTTTCTGCATCACATATCGCCGTTTACTTCGGTTTGTCACAATATCCTGACATCATTCCTTGTCCCAAATCATTGTTTATTCTGTTTGCCAATGTATCATGGCATTACCTGTATACCAGATCAGTGTCTATGTTGGTTAGTCAGAGGCAACCTTTGAGATATGTTTATGCAAGTTATATGTCAGCCCAGCAGTGGCTGGAGACATCTATGTCGGTATACGCCCGAAGTGACTAAAACAGGCATTCGAGATATGCTTAGGTGAGTCTGGCAGTGGCTGGAGACATCTATGTCGGTATACGCCCGGAGTGGCTAAGAACCAACATATGAGTTATGCCCAAAGAGGCCGAAATACCGAGACATATGAGTTATGCCCAAAGAGGCCGAAATACCGAGATATGTGTGTATGCCCAAAGAGGCCGAGGTATCGAGACATGTGTGATATGCCCAAAGAGGCCGAGGTATCGAGACATGTGTGATATGCCCAGAGTGGCCGAGGTACCGAGACTTTTCAGATACATACTTGCAGGTTTATGTCGGTCCAGCTTACGCTGGCTGCATCCGAGTTCGGTAAAAGCCAGGAGGGCTAACCGAAGCTGGCGGCATCCGAGTTCGGTAAAAGCCAGGACGGCTAACCGACACTGGCGGCATCCGAGTTCGGTAAAAGCCAGGAGGGCTAACCGACGCTGGCGGCATCCGAGTTCGGTAAAAGCCAGGAGGGCTAACCGAAGCTGGCGGCATCCGAGTTCGGTAAAAGCCAGGAGGGCTAACCGAAGCTGGCGGCATCCGAGTTCGGTAAAAGCCAGGAGGGCTAACCGACGCTGGCGGCATCCGAGTTCGGTAAAAGCCAGGAGGGCTAACCGACGCTGGCGGCATCCGAGTTCGGTAAAAGCCAGGAGGGCTAACCGAAGCTGGCGGCATCCGAGTTCGGTAAAGGCCAGGAGGGCTAACCGACGCTGGCGGCATCCGAGTTCGGTAAAGGCCAGGAGGGCTAACCGACGCTGGCGGCATCCGAGTTCGGTAAAAGCCAGGAGGGCTAACCGACGCTGGCGGCATCCGAGTTTGGTAAAAGCCAGGAGGGCTAACCGATGCTGGCGACATCCGAGTCTGGTAAAGGCCAGGAGGGCTGAGAACCGACATAAAATGGTGCCCATGCAGGCAACATATTTCCGGTGCAAATTGTCCATCTCGTTGTTGATTCGGGTGAGCTCGATCAACCGGATGTCGCATTTGGCCTGGAGGACATGGCGAAGACGAGCAAATTACAAAGGCGCCCATGCAGGCAGGAGGCTATGCATATGGAGATGTTTTGGTATGCTTATTTATTTTTGTAAGTCTGTGCGCGACTCTGCGAGTCCCCCACAGCCTCGGGGACTACTGTCGGGGGGTAGGCTAAAGATGAGGTAAAGACATGTAAGGTTAAGGCAGTAAGCTGTCCGAGGTAACGATTGAGCAAGGACGCAGGAGGTGTCATCCGACGTAAGGTGTACGTCCGAGGTATATTCTCCGATGTATATCCTCCGAGATATCAACCTCGGGGCAGTCAGCTAGCTACCACAGGAATAAGGTATTCTCTACCGAGGTATAGGATCAGGAGTGTTATCCGAGGTTGGCAGCAAGGATCGAGGCATGTCAGAGAGGTCACGGGCGCCGCAGAGCTCGTGGCCCGAGGCTTCAGAGGACGGCAAGGTCCGTCCACGGGTTTCCCGGAAGCTCGGGGGCCTAGGAGCTGACTTGGCTATTTCGGGAAAGGTCTACAGGCTAGACCTCGGCAGGCTACTGAAGTATGACCGGAAGAGGAAAGCTAGGCCTGGCTGGCCTGACAGTCCGCCGTTGAGCTGGCAGGAGGCAGAGGCTTGTCTTCTACCTTTTGGCCATGCCATTGTCAGTTGTAGGCAGGGGTAAAAATGTACTTCGGCCCATGTATATATGCGGCATCTCTACCTCCAGGGAGGGGAAGGGCAAAAACCCTAGCTCATTTCCCCCTTCATAGTTTCATCTTCTATCTAGAGCTCTCACTTGATGTGACGCCCCAAAATCGATACCATGCGGATTTCAGCGATCCCGCCAAAACCCGCATAATAACGATCTTAGGACGCCCACCAGACATAACGTGCACGCCGAAACATGCGCGTTATGTGGGTGGATTTGTGATAACATTACAACAGTTCACGAAATAATCCGCAACAACAGCAGAAAGAGATTATATATACAAGAACGACTCAAACGAGTTAAGAAACAACTGATACATTACAAAGATACAAATCACAGCGAAAGCAAACTAGTGTCCGACTACGGACAAGATACAAATTGGACTAAGAGTCCTGAAGATAAACGATGGCGTCCAAATCCCTGCCCAGGCCGAGCCGGAGGGATTCCAAGCTAACGTCGTCAGACTTCAAACCTGTTGACTGCACAAAAGAGTACAGCCCAAAGATGGGTCAGGTACACCAGCCTGGCAAGCAATGCACACTTGAAAGCAATACAAAGGCTCCCAAAATATAAGGATTGGTGGACTGAAGCAGCAGCACTAAGCCATCTACAGAAGACACGCTACAACTTTCGTCTAAACGATAGGGATGAGAACGAGCAGGGACCAACTAGATACTAACACCAAACATAACCCAGCCGATTATCACTCACTCGCTTAACCCACGAGTAAGCAATCCAAAGGCACTCACATAGCGAAGCAAGTTTAAGTGTTATCATTATTAGATGTACGGCTCCTAATCTTGTTAGCCAGCATCTTCACCAAGTTGTCCATAACCGCGGACGCGGCTTTTCGAAAAGATTTAACCCTGCAGGGGTGCACTATTGTTTAACCACACGCATCGAATTTGCCGCGGAGCGATCGACACGACCTTTCACTTCTCTTCGGCCAAGTCCAGGGAACCACCTAGCTAGGATCTTACCCGCATCAAGAGTCCGGCCGAGGCTCCGACACAGACCCAACCGTTGTGCGACACAACCTTCCCAGGCCTCCTCTAGGGTAGCTACCCGGTTGGGAAGCGTCCACAAACCTATAAATTGTACGCACATCGGTTAAGTACCATCATCATCATCATCAACATCTTCACCTGCATAAAAGGGTGATGTGCGTACGCCAAATGGAAAGCCCGAACTACTTGCGGCGCCCTGGACAAGGCTTCGGATCGGGTCACGGGTCGAGGGGAGTCCCATTAGGTCCCACATGTGGATAGCGCGCTCAAACTTGGATCCACGGACAAGAACTACAGCGACACCAGAAGGACCAAAAACCTCAAAGGGCCTCCTGCCGGTGCCTTATCTTAAGGTAACAATCGTCCCACATCATAAAGTAAAGCAGGTAGCCACTTACCAGGGCTTCAAAGATACAAGTAATAACAAGAACATAAAGGAACAACCTAAGCATGCGCTACGACTCGCAAGGCCAACAAGGTAAACAAACAACAGGGTGATAGGATGTGGAGGTGGGGCTATATCATGGCAGCAGGGTAAACATGGATGGGATCGCACATAAGCATCGTAACATAAGGATAGCAGAGATCAACGGCAAGGATGAAAGACAATGTATTGGGAACAAGAGAACAGTGCTTGCCTGAGAACACGGTAGAGGAAGCAGAACTTGTCGTTGCTCACATCATCTCAACGTCTTATCCGCGAAGAAGCAATAAACACTGGAAAGCGTAAAAGATGCAACACTTACTACTACGGCAAAAGATCCAGCATGTTCAAGAGATGATGCATGAGAGGACAAGATGCAACTTAAGCCAAATTAAGCGGAAGCGAGATTCCGACAATTAATATTAAAGGTTCAAGTTATTTATCTAACCACAAAGTTAAATGTTGATTAACAGGTTTAAACAAGGCATGGGTGATCTAATCAAAATTAAATGGAATAGGGAACTAGTTAATTAATTACCCCAACACATTCCATATTTATTAATTAAGTGTTAATGCAAGAGACCACTAAGCAAGAAGATATATGATGCAAACATGAGCATGGATGACATATTAATATTAATTATATTTCTCTGATCAAAATAGACATATAACTTGTATTAATTGGAGTTATACAACAATAGATATGAAATATACAAGATTTGCAAAATAGAATAAAAGAAATACAGCAGAGATGGAGATGGGCCGGATCTGGCCGAAGACGGGTGGGAGATGGCTATCTGCCGCGCGCCGGCGACGGACAGCTTCGGGAGGATCTGGGCTGAGGCCCAACAGTGGCACCGGATCGGAAAAAAAGATAGAAAAGGGAATGATTTTGCTCCGACTGGTATTCGAACTCGGGTCTCTGCGATGGAACCGTGGCTTGCTTGCCACTGGGCTGGTTCGCTGCTTGTGATGTTAACAAGATCGGATAGATAAAGAGGCAAAACGAGCAGCGTTAACTGAATTTCACAGCGAAGGTTCATAATTCAGAGAGGGAGCAGCGACAGCGGACGGAAAAGACGCCGACGAGGACCACGATTCGGCAGCGCAACCGCATGTTCGATAGGTGCTAGGGGCAGCTGGGTTCCTGTGCAGGAGGGGAAGCGAGCAGATCGTGCAGGAGACAACAGAAAAAGCCCAAAGGCTTGAGCTTGAGCTCGGTAAGGTACAGCCATGGCGAAGCGGCGTCGGGAAGGAGGAATCGTCGTGTCCAGTGCGCAATTGAGAGGGGAAACGGCGGGAAGGGAGATGGAGCTCACCAGGAGGGTCTCAGAGGAGTTGTTCGTGCTCGAGGAGGTTCGGAACCGCCGGAATTGGAGAAGATCGTCGACGGATGCAGAGGCCGTCACGCTCGTCCTCGTGCTCGTTGTCGTTGACGTAGGGGAAGCAGGGGTCGCCGTGCAGCTCCTGGTCACGTAGCTAGTCGTTGGATTGGCTCGAGGCGGCGGCGAGCTTCAAGCTCCTTTCATGGTGGCGGCGGTGCTCGGTTTGTGCGTGGAGAAGAAGAAGGGGAAGGAACTTACCCGGCGGCGGCGGAAGAGGGAGAGAGGCTAGGGTTGAGGAGAGGGCGCCGTGGAGAAGGTTTTATAGAGGGGGAAAGGTGGAGGAGCAGTGGCTGCGAGGTGGGCGCCATGGCCACCGTGGCCATGTGCGTGCGCTCCTCTGTCTCCGTACAGGGAGAAGATAAACAGGGAAGGGGTTGGGCTCGTTGCTGGGCCGAAAGTGGGCTTGTTGAAGAGATGGGCCAAAAGTGTTGCTTCGGTCCTGTAAGGATTTCTGGGATTTCTCAATTTCCAGGAAATAGAAAGAGAGAGGGAAACAAAAAGAGATAGATAAAGGGGATAGAAAAGAGGGAAAAGAAATAGAAAAGAGAGGAATAAAAGAGAGGCAAGACTTTAACAAAATAATTTACAAAACTTTAATTTTGATTTGAAATAGTTTTGCAATTATTCCCAAATACTATTTTGGGTTAATTAAAATAGGAAGAGAGGAAGAAAGATTTATTAATTTGCAAAACAAAATAGGGCTTGCAAAATAATATTTTATTTATTTATTTAGCAAAACATGCAAGGTGATAACAAGATGCATGATGACATGATGATGCAAAAAAGAAAACAACAAATCTAATTGGGGAAAAACCCCGGGACGTTACAGACGACACCACTAACAAGGGATCGCGCCCCCGCGATCCACCCCAAGACAACAGGAAGAGAGGGATAAACTATCGGGTCTTCATGCTCCATGCTGATCTTCTCGACACCACTAACAAGAGATTGTAACTCCATCTTCAACTTGTCGACACCACTAACAAGGGGTTGTTGCTCACCTCGAAGGCGACTTCCAAAGACCGAACCTAATAGGTTAAAGGCAAGAGATCGTCCACCCACGTTGGATCATATAACTTTGAAAGATGGGCAAGAGAGAAGTGGTCAACATTTGTGAAGAGCATCTCTAACCCTGTGCCAGGAAGCGCGAAAGTTTGGTTTTCCAAGTGCCAGGAGGCTTGCAGGAAGGATGTTGAGCGGTTTGGTGCGCTGCAGTCTCGATTCGCTGTTGTCCGGTACCCAGCTCTGACTTGGTCCAAGGCCAACATGTCTGAGGTGATAAATTGTTGTGTGATCTTGCACAACATGATCATTGAGAGCGAGCGGGATGAGCCGGTGGCTGACACTGAGTACTACAGGCAGGGTCATCTTGCAGATGTGGATCACCAGGTGCCGGCAACATGGGCAAACTTCATGACTATGCGTCAGGAGATTCGAGACTCGACGGTGCATACACAGCTGCAGAATGATCTGGTGGAGCACCTGTGGAGGCGCAAAGGCAATGGCCATGCCGACGCCTAGTTTGTTCTATTTGCTTGCATTGTTGAACTATTTGTCTATTGATTTGTATGTTGAACTATTTGTGTGTGGATTTGTATGTTGAACTATTTATGTGTTGATTTGTATGCCGAAAGTGTTGATTTGTATGTTGAAAACTTGACCGAAAATTGGCCGGCTGGGGGCGTCCTGATTTCGGCGACTGAGAAAACGCCGAACCCAGGGCGTCGAATTGCGCCGGCGCTCCCCCAGGCCGTCTAAAAAGGCGCCGTTTTTCGGCCTTGGGGGGGCGAACCGCTGGAGATGCCCTGACCGCGCAGCACGCGACCTGAACGTTTCATGATGAAAGCCTATTGAACAAGACTAGGAAAAATTGCGCGGCGACACCGCCGCGCCCGTGTGGTGAAAATCAAATCTAGAAATGTTCTTATTGTGAAAGTGTGGGCATTTGTAAGTCATTGGAATGCAAAGAGAGCGTATGTTCGAAATATTGTTCAGATTTTGGGAAATATCTTGTGGTAAAAGTCAAATTTTGGAAATTTAGGTAATTTTTGAACTTGTGGCAGGTGTGTAATTTAACTCAATAATTTGAGGAAATATACTATATGAGAATCTCTGAATTCTATCGTAAATTTAAACCATATTTTGGGGATATGGATTTGTATTCTTTGTAATTATTCGTGTAATCAAGTGTTTGTGGGAAAAATTACCTCCATATATTTTGAGGAAGTGCATTTGGAATTTCTTTTGATATGTTGACCTTTTTTTGAAATGTGAAAACATTTTTTTTGTCATAAATAGCAAGTATTGATGAGCATATTGTTATGCAGTTGGTTTTTTTCTCTCGATATGTTATCCTTTTTGGAATATGAAAACTTTTTTTTTCGTCATAAGTAGCAAGTATTGTCGAGTATATTGTTATTGAATTTGTGTTAGATGTCTAATTTAGTTTAATAATTTGAGGAAATATGTCTAATTTAGTTTAAAAATTTGACGAAATATATTATACGAGAATTTGTGTTAGATGTATTTTTTTTCTTTTTGATATGTTGGTTTTCGGTTGGTTATGTTATTCATATTTTTAGGTGGATAGATTCCATTTTTTTTTTTTGAATCCTTCTTATTTTCGAGTATATTGTTATTGGACTTGCGTTAGATGTTCAATTTAGCTCAATAATTTGAGGAAATACATTTTATGAGAGTTTGTGAAATTTTAATTTAAATATTAACCATAATTTGGGGATATGAATTCGTATTTTCTGCAAGTATTCATGTAATCAAGCAGTTGTGGAAAAATTTACCTTCATGTGCTTGAGTGGAATTTGAAATATTTCGTATTATCTGCAATTATTCGTGCAATCAAGCATTTGTGGAAAAATTTACCTCCATGTGTATGAGTGGAATTGTTTTTTGAAATTTAGGAGATAAAAATGTCATGGGAAAATACATTTTTTTCTTTTGTATAAAATGTTTGGAATATTCAAAAAAAAAATTGGTTGAATTCAAATTTTGGAATGTTCACGTTTTAAAGCAGTGCAGGTATTCTCGAATTATATTTTGAATTTTGGTAAATAATTGAATATTTTTTGTAGGGAGAAATAATGTTATTGCATTTAGTCTTTAAAAAAAGAAAAGCATGGTTTTTTTTTAAAAAAAACAGGGGGAGGGCGCAGCCAGGCCGGCCCACATAGCGGCCCGTGTGGCCAGCCCAGGCCCGCCGTGACGTTGCCGTGACGTCACGGTCGGGGGGAGCTGCCGCGGCGGCGCGGTGGTCGCCGACGGCGCGCCACGGCGTCCCAGGACGCGTCGCTGGGCGCGTCGGATGCGGCTGGTCGCGGGGCGGCCGTAGACGGCGGCGCCGCCACGCGTTGGTCGCCGGAGCAGCGCCGGCGACGTGCGGACGCGGCGGCGACCCGCGGTCACGGCGGCGACGATTCCAGCGAGGCGGCGGCCTCCCAGCAAGAAATAGTGGGCGAGGATGGAGAGGATGCGGCGGCGGAGGCCGGCGTGGGCGTGGATTTGGGCGGGGTGGTGCGGAGCTACGGCGGCAGGCGTCGGCGGCGCCGGCGAGTGCGGCCGCGCGCGGGAGGAGAGAGGGGGCAGGGGGATTCTTCTGGACGTTTTGCAGAAAAGTCCGTGGACTTTTGCGTATTCGCAAATAGATCCCTGACAGCGTTAGAAGTTGGACCGCGCGTTCATTTGTCGCGTTGCGTGTCTCTTTCTGCAAAATGTGCAGATCCGACGGTGCGGAGGCCCTCGAGCACTGTAGATGTGCGTTATCGGACGGCCCATGTTATTTCGGTGACGTGGCCGAAGGAATCGGATGCTGAAACGCATAGCTTTGATATATAGTATAGATAAGCATGTCCATTGTCTGCTCTTATCATTGGTACGACAACAGGCTGGTGAGCTGTGGGAAAATGACTATGCGTATCATTACAGTATCTTGTAACATTTCTCCCTTTGAGCTATCAAAGCTATTTAAACTATCTTTCAGGATAAATCTTTTGGAGAAACCAACTCCTCGTCGAGATCCAAGCGCCATCGCAGGTGTATGTATAGAACAAGCTGCAAAAGAAAAATGAATGTACCAGTTAGAAACAGACTGTTGTAATCGACTCAATGAAATTGGGAGTTTCAATTGCCGGGTACATCTTCGCCCAGAAAACTCTGGTTCTATGATAAAAAATCCAAAAGTTGGGGTTTTGTGTGGCTAGTGACCCAGAGAAGGGGGTTCCTTGATATTTACTCAAACAAAACATGCTTCCAGGAACTCATGTATAACCTACCATAAGACAGATGACATTCTAGTACAATTAGCAATTCTCTAGCTTGTAATCATGCTCGCGTGCGTACACTCCGAAAGAAGATTTACGGAACCAAACTGGAAATCTGAAGATAACTTCTCAAAACGAAAATTATGATCACATGGGCAATAAGTCGAGCAGTGATTGTTATAGTACGATGTATCTATTGCATTTACTACAGCAATATGTACCAGCGATGCACCCTGTGATTTTACTGTCAGGGCCTCCCCTACACTTATTAGTAAAAATGTGATAATAACTATGACATTCTTTCCAAGTCGCTAGAAGCAGCCGTTATCCATACAATGGCATATTCTGATGAATCGCTAGGTTAACATACACTGAAGCACATGGCACATTGGAGGTCACTTATAACTGTTGCAGTCAGCTAGCTCAAACTGAATTAAAAAAAATTATATGCATTGGAGGGGTAGTTTTCCCTGGAAAAGTTAGCATTGCATGTTCACCATCTATTAAACACCCTTATTAATGAGTCCCTTTGGCTAAATAAATTGATGTACAGAGCCTAGAGTTCGCATAAATAACCCTGATGTCTATGTACAGAATGATAAAAACCCTGATGATTGTTATAGGCTTAAAGGTGCTTTACTATAGTGCCCAATACATGTAGAAAGAGTAACTCTTGTTAATTACAGTAGCAAATGGACAGAACCCTTTTACCTCAACTTCAATCAGTTTATTAAAGTGGTCTGAATAGTTGTTTAATTGTATTATGTTGCGATTAAAAGATGGCTAACAATTATAAATACGTACGTTATAATCCCATAGGACATGGTATACAAGAGCCTATGTAAAACATCAGTGAAATAAGACAGATTTGGACACTGAAGCTAAGAAACTCTTATCCACAGCAGACTAACACGAACTAGTTCAGATAGAGAATTGCAGTAGCAGGTGAGATACATCTACTTTGATTTCGTGAAAAAGCGTTCAGATGGGAAAATGGGGAATTATGGGGTGATTGTTCTAAGTCCTGACTCTCTCAACCTGAATATTACAAAAATAACATGCATCAGAGAGGCAGTTTTCCGTGGAAAAGTTTGCGTGCATGTACATGATCTATTACGAACCCTTGTTAATGGAGTTAAAAAAACACCCTTGTTAGGCTAAATATGATGTCCAGAGCCTACACTGAAATCAAATATTCCTCTTTCAAAAGCGAATGGCAATATTCGCGAGAACCTTATAAATGTCAAATGCATCAACATTACAAAAGGTGATTTTCATTCGCTATTCCCCTGATACCACGATCCAACACATTATGAAGCCCAACTGCTGATACACAACCTATAGCAGTGGAGGATCTTCTTGAATGTGTTCAAGGAGAAGTTGATGGAGCCTGCTTCCGCAACTTCGAAATACTAGAGGACGAATACTATCTAAATTGTTGTACTCTTGGCCTCCAGTCTAGACTCTAGACTCTAGAATCTAGAAGAACTACACACACATACTGAATGCTTAATGGCAATGAAGCATGCTTCTGTAGTCCAAAGTTTATCACAGTTAGCGATAATGCTACAGTCTCATTAAGTGAGCCACATGTGTTAATGAACCTCCCCCAAATGTGCAGGCATTTATCCTAGCCAGTAATAAGAGTCACAAATCTGCATTAACCCCCGAGAACATAAGGATCAAACCCATGGATGCAGCATTTAACAACTTGACTTTAGCAAAATCTATGTGCATCTCGATAGGATACTAAAATCTCTTTAATCCAACACATTAGGAAGCCCAAGTGTTGATACACAACCGACAACAGTGGCAGGATCTTATCGAATGTGTTCTTCTATAATAACGCAGAAACACATGAAAAAGCTATCCAAGCCTGCTTCCGCAACTTTGAACTGGTAGACAAAAAAGGACGAAAACTGGCCTCCAGTCTAGACTCTAGAATCTAGAAAAACTGTTTCGTAACACACATACATACTAAATGCTTAATGGCACTGAAGCACGCTTCTGGAGTGCAAAATTTATCACGATTAGAGATAACGCTACGGTCTCATTAAGTGAGCCACATGCCTTAATGAACCTCCCCAAATGTGCAGGTAGTTATCCTAGCCAATAATAAGAGTCACAAATCTACATTAATCCCGAGAACATAAGGATCAACCCAAGGATGCAGAATCTAACAACTTGACTTTAGTAAAACCTATGTGGATCTCGGTAGGATACTAAAATCTCCTCAACTAAACCATCATCATACTAAAAACCTATGTGGATCAGTAGATCTAGGATGTAATTTTATCAGAAACAACCACTCTGATTCTACTGCTTAGTAAATTTATTTAGCAGAAAAAAATAGTAAGAGCAAAGAATCGATTAGGTACCTCGTCAATTGACTTTGGGGTCGGGCATGCCGAAGAGCCCTCCACCAGCCCCAGCGGCGGCACGGGGCGGTGTGAAGCCAAGCAGCTTCTGGAGGTTGGTCCGGATGCTCATGGAGCATAGGAAGTAGAGGAAGACCATGGCGCAGTCGGTGGGGTCGTTCCCGGGCAGGCCGCGGTGGCTCATGCGCTGCACGAGCGGCACGGGCGCGAAGGGCAGCTTGGCGATGGCGCGGCCCTCGAAGAGCGAGTTGAGTAGGCCGAAGACGACGAAGAGCACGGCGGCGACGACGGCGCCGGACTTGAGCTTGGCGAAGGAGAGCTCCCGCGAGGCGTCCTTGAGGCTGGACTCGACGCGGTCCATCTTCTTGGCCCGCGAGGAGGCGGGCTGGGAGGGGCCGGAGGCGGCGGAGGCGGAGGAGGAGGTGGACTTCATGGCGTCGAGCTTGCGGGAGTGGCGGTCGATGGTGGCGCGGAGGGAGTTGTAGGTGTTGGTGCGGTAGATGAGGAGCCAGGAGATGGCCTCGCAGAGCACGGCCGTCGCGCCGGAGATGGCCACCACCGTGAGGCTGTCGCCGTAGCGCAGGGAGGCGAGCGCCGATGCCATCTCCGTCGGCGTGGGGCGGGGATGGGAGATACGGCGAGAGATCTCGATTTGGCTTGCGGAGTTCGGTCGGGGCTGCCGCGATGGAGAAAAATCTTATGCGACCAGGTCGCTGCGTCCCGGGCGGTGGACCAAGCTGTGTGTTTGCCACGTAGCAAAACGAATCTTAAAGATTTTGGCCACTTATTCCCCAGTTTCTACTTATCAAATCCCAAATCCCACGAGGAGCAGCTAGCCCCTTCCCGAACGGTTCGTCTGCCTGCTGCCGGTTGGTCTTCCTGCCCCTTTTTCCTCTTGCGACGGTGATGGAGATCGACCTTGAAGATGACGGCACTCCGGCGAACGGCAATGGAGCGGACGTGGCGGCCAGTCCACCGGAACACACTCCACTCAGAGCTCCTCCCGTGGTGAGTACAGTATAGATCTCCACTCTGATTCCCGTTGGTTTCATCCAAACCCTCTCTTGACTGAAATTATCTAAACCCTCTCTTGATTGAATTCATCCCCGTGTAGGCTGATAAACCAAATTCTTCATCTGAAAAAACTATTCCAAGAGTTGGGATGTTCTTTCAATCTGAGGAAGAGGCATACAATTTCTATAATTCTTATGCTCAAGCTAACGGATTCAGCATTAGGAGGTGTCACATAAAGTTCAGAGCAGATGGAACTTTATGTTCTAGATATTTTGTTTGTAGCAAGTCAGGTCTGAAGCTTAATCATCCAACGCACGTGACAAAGAAAAAACAGGCTACTTCCAGAACAGGTTGCATGGCTCGACTTCAATTCACCATCACTCCTGATGGCATTTGGAATGTTCAGAAGGCTACACTCGAGCACAATCATCAGCTAGTAAGTCCAGATAAGAGAAACATGCTTAGATCTCAGCGTCAACTCTTAGATGCTGACCGCCATATGATCAATCAAATGAGAACATCAGGAATTAGACAATCTGAAATATATGACTTCTGTGAGCAATGGTATGGTAAAGACGATGTACCCTTCTTGCAAATGGATTGCAACAACTACTTACGAACTGAGCGCAAAAAACATTTAGAATCAGAAGATGCCAAGACACTAATGGAGTATCTAAAGAACAAGCAAGTTGAGGACCCTTCATTCTTTTATGCCGTGCAGCCAGATGGAGATGACGGTACAATAATGAACATTTTTTGGGCTGATGGGCAAGCTATCATGGATTATTCTATCTTTGGGGATGCTATTTCTTTTGACACCACATTTTCAACAAATAAGTTTAAAATGCCATTTGCTCCGATTATTGGTGTCAATCATCACAAACAGACAATTCTTTTTGGTGCAGCATTGATATACAATGAAAGTTCAGATTCATTTGATTGGCTTTTCAGAACCTTCCTACAAGCTATGTCTGGTAAACAGCCTGAAACCATATTCACCGATCAATCTGCAGCCATTATAAAGTCTATTGGAAATGTATTCCCGAACACACGCCATCGTCTTTGTTTATGGCACTTGTACCAAAATGCCGCTAAACACCTGAGTCAAGTGATCAGTGACCATCCTGAATTTCTTAAAGAATTCAAGAGATGTGTGTATGAAGATAGATCAGTGGCACACTTTGAGAATAGATGGCACGGGCTTTTGGCTAAATATCAGGTTGTGGACAATTCTTGGATGAACAATTTGTACAAGTTGAGTGAGAAGTGGGCTACTATTTATCGCCGAGATTCATTTAGTGCAGACATGACGTCCACTCAGAGGAGCGAAGGAATGAATAATGTGTTCAAGAAAACTTTCCGCAGAAGGCTATGCCTTTCGGAATTTTTACCAGCATATGACAAGTGCACTGCTCGTCTTCGTAGGAAAGAAAAGTACGAAGATTACAAATCACGCCATACAACCCCAGTACTTTGCATAACTGACCTACCTTTGTTGAAGAACGCAGCTGAGTCATACACCAGGACACTCTACTCTGAGTTTGAAGAGGAATTCAAAAAGCAATTTAGTTTGTCATGTGTTTTGTGGAGCACCGAGGGCACCATTAGCACTTACAAGGTGACATCCTTCCAGTATAAGAGTGATGAAGCCATGGTGGCTTTTAAGCCTAGTACTTTGGAAATATCTTGTTCATGCAGGCTGTATGGCTGTGTAGGTATGTAGTAGATGCTCTCTCATTTATTTTTCAATATGACAGTCTTTGGATTTATCTTATGAAAGTGTTCTGAATGTTGTAGGTATATTATGCAAGCACATTCATAAGGTTTTCACCTGCTGCAACATCATTACCCTACCAAGTCATTACATATTAAACAGGTGGACAAAATATGCGAAGCGGGAAATATTTACATCTAAACCAAATATCAATGATAGCCTAGAAACCATGTTTGCGCATACTTCTCGGAAGATGATGTCACTTGCATTGAAGTGTAAGACTTCAAAGGAGGTTCTGAGTTACCTCAATGATGGTATTGATAAGTTGGCTCTGGAAGCAGGCGAATTACTTAGCAAGCTAAACTTCGATGAAGTTGACAACCCGGAAAGTTCTGCTGAAAGTAATGAAGATATTGCCAAAACAGCCGTGCCATTTAAAGCTCCGGAGCGTGTTAAAGGTTCAATGCAACACCACGGCCGGCGGGGGACAGTTGAGGCTCGACCATCAGCGCCGCCGCGAGAGGAGGCGTCGAGGAGGGCGGCCGGGCTAGCTGGAGCGCCACGGGAGCGACGGCGTCATGAGGGAGCTACGCCGCCGAGCACAACGAAGGGCGGCCGTGGATTGCTGGAGCCCGCGAGCGACGGCGTGGTGAGGGAGCTGCGCCGCCGGGCGCCGTGAAGGTCGTTCATGACTAGCTGGAGCGTCGCGACGGCGTCGTCAACGAGCTAGGCCGTCGGGAAAGAGCTAGCTGCTCCTCGTGGGATTTGGGATTTGATAAGTAGAAACTGGGGAATAAGTGGCCAAAATCTTTAAGATTCGTTTTGCTACGTGGCAAACACACAGCTTGGTCCACCGCCCAGGACGCAGCGACCTGGTCGCATAAGATTTTTCTCCTGCCGCGATGTACTCCGGAGTAGTAGTTGGACAGTTGGCTCTTGTGCGCGTGTGGGCTATGAAGACCGGAAGAGGACAGCCAAGTTTCGGTTTTTTTGTGTGCTGAATTTCGCCTTTTATCTTGCGACACCAATTACCCTATCTAGTGAACATTTCGAGATTACCCGATTTAAGAATGTGTGTTTGTTGGGCTAGGTGTGAGATGATGATCGAGATTAAGATATGAGGATGAGGAGAGGGAGTGCAACAGATGGAGAAGAGAAGGCGGGACGTGTCAATAACGCCCTTCGAGGTTTACAATTGTTTGGTGCCACATTACACTATATATAAAAGACGGAAGGATCCCAGCCTTCTCCAGCCCTCCACGTCGCGGGCAATCCACGGCCGTCCGATCGGCGCGATGGACGGCCCTGATGAAGCCACGTCCACCACCGCGCGCCCGACACTGTTCATCGCCTATTTTTGTCCAATGAGAGCGCGCCACGTCGCCCGGTCACGCGCCGGTCGCACCCGGTCCAGCCGGTCGCCGCGGACTTTTCAAAAAAAAAACCGCGGAAGGACCTGTCTGTGATGGCGGGAGGACTAAAATGCAAATAAAAAACTTCAGGGACCTTCGTGAAAAACTTCGCCACACGCCCCCTCTCTCCTCCCTCTCTCTCCCGCGACGCCGAGATCGCCGCCACCGCCGCCGCGTGCCGCGGCCGCTCCGCGCCTCCCCGCTCGAATCCAAGCAGACGAAGACCTCCGCCGCCTCTCCTGCTTCAATTTCACCGGAGGAATAAGCCTGGGACGGCCGGAGACGCCGTCGAGCCGTCGCGTTTCGCCGCCGCCGCGGGATCGCTCGCCGCCGGCGATTCCGGCCACTATTTGGCACGCCGCGCCGCCCATTCGAGTCCCCTCCTTCTCCTCCGCCGAATCCCTCCCATCTCGGGCGTGCGCGCGTCCGCCGCCGCGCCGCACGAGCTCGGCGGTGCCGCGCCATCGCCGGCCATTCTGCCGCCGCTGACGTGCGGCGCGGCGGTGCCACGCCATCGCCGGCCATTCTGCCGCCGCTGACATGCGGGTCCCGCCTGTAAGATTTTCCAAAATTTCAGAAAAAGAAATAAAATTCAAATGAACCATATCTTTTCACTGGTTTATCAGAAAAATATGAATTATATATCAAAATGTTCAGAAAAATAAATCTAATTTGTTTGTGTAAAAATCCATACATTTTGGAACATTCCAAATTGAAAAATATTTGGAAACAACCTAAAGCCATTATGTATCTATAAATTTTAATTAATCAACTTATTTTCGCTGTTTCGTCATGAAAATATGAAACAAATATATAAACACGAAAAAAAATATTAATGCGAAAATGTTTTATAAATATTTGAACAATAACTACAACAGTATTTCGAACCTACAGATATGGAAAACAATAATTTAAAATACGATCAAATTTCAATTTTGCATATACTAAAATCGTTTATTCCTACAAAATTTAAATATTTAACAAACTAAAAAAACAAATTTACATACAAATAAGTTACCAATTTTAAAAAATTCAAAAAACTAAACAATTTACACATGTATTTTTTAAAAAAATTCAACGGTTCCAGATCTGAATAACTTTTGAATATGGACATTTCAAAAAATTGAACAACTTCACAACCTAAACAATTTTTGAATTTCAACAATTTTACGATCGAACAATTCAAAATTTTAGCCCACGAACGCGGCAAAGCCGCAAAAACTAAAAAAATAGCTAAAAAAGTGTTGACATTTTTTCGGAAATAATTGCAAACAATTCTAAATATAATTTTGCAGTGATTCTAAATAATGCAAACTAACAATTTGAAAATGCCCCATTTTTATTTTGGGAAAATAGTCCAAAAAAAAATCCAAACTAAAAAAATAGAAAACAATCCAACAAAAATGTGGACATTTCTTTCTGAATAATTGTAAGTAGTTCTAAATATGATTTTTACAATAATTCAAAATAATGCAAACTAATAATTTCAAAAATGCCCCCTTTTTAAAAAAAAATCTAACCTGTCCATATGATTTTGAAGTAATTCTAAATAATGCAAAACCATCAATTTTAAACATGTTCATACAAAAAAATTACAAATATATCAACGGGATCACATCAAATTACATATGCACGACCAAAATTTAAATTTCAACTTTCCATATCGTTTCTAATATAAATTTCAAATTTCCATATCGTTTCTAAATGAATTTCAACACTTTTACGATTAAAAAAATCGAAAAAATTGCCCACGGGTGCGGCGAAGGCCGCGCTTAATCCCCTAGTTAACCTAACATGTCGACAAAATGCGAAAATGTGGTAAAACGGAGTTCAAAGTTTCTCATGTGGTGTGGGGACACGGCATTATATTTGGCCCAAAACCAACGCAAATTTTCATACATGGCAAGTCACGCCATCTGTTGATACTTACCGGCGGTTCATCACCTATCATATGACGAACCCACCAACCTACATGCCAACGGGGCCCCATGCGGCCAAGTCCAAGCAAAGACACTCGAAGACCAGAGCTCCAGCTCACGCCTAAGAGGAGGTGTGTGGCTCAAGCCCAACCGCGAGCCAAGTGCCCCCCACACCCCCACACGGATCTCCCCTAGGGACCATGGTTTTGAAGATACTATTCCATAACCGTCACAAGGCTCTCTCTCATGAGAAGGCACGACGTCTCTAACCCATCGTAGGAGATGGAATCCTGATCCGGAAGACAAAATGGAAGAGATGAGACCGACAGAATAGGGCTTGAGGGCATAGTTTACTAGCATCCATGTTATATGTAGCAATAGTCTTAAACCCAACATGCTAGATGTGCAGAGTGTACAACATGTGTTTTAGTGTAGTGGGATCCAACAACCCCAAAAGTATAAGGGGCTAGAAAATATCAGAAAAAATATGGAAACCCACTTGAGGGCTCTAGAAAGAGTAATGCCACTTACCAAGATTTATTTTAACCTAATTGCCCATGATTTTTTGCTCGGACTAAACTCATGTGAATAAATCTCCAAACTATCCAAGAATATCCAGAAGCAACGTCAAAGTTAGGCAAGACATAATAATTCTTGACCCGCAACCACGAAAAAAGAGTGAAGAGCTTTCTCCTCGGTATCAAGAGCCCCAATGTGATATGCAACAAAGAACTCATGTCTCCTGAAAGAAGTGGAAAAATTTCTCCATGAAGGAGACAACTTCGCAATAATGCCTCCGAGAACAAATTTGGATGGTATCCCACAGGTGAAGATCTTGATTTTCTTGGCAAGTGATTGTATCTCATGAAACTACTGAAAGGACAAGGATGTCGCCTAGAGGGGGGTGAATATGCGATTTAAAACTTTTCCGGTTTAGGCTTGATAATTGCGGAATAAAACTAGGTGTTTAAATTAACAAGCCAACAACCTAAATAAACTAGGCTCACCTATGTGCACCAACAACTTATGCTAAGCAAGACAAGCCATAAGGTGATAGCAATAAAAAGGACTTCAAGCGAGAAGGCTATCACAATGTAAAGTGCATAAGTAAAGAGTTCGAGTATAGAAATAACCGAGGCACGCGGAGACGATGATGTATTCCCCGAGTTCCTCCTTTTTAGGCGAGTACGTCTCGTTGGAGGGGTGTGAGTTTCAAACTCAAACGCCACAAATGGCCTCACCCTATTCTCCGATGAACCTTGCCCAAAAGATCGGTTCACCTTACACTATCGGAATCCTTCAAGGCGGAATCCGGAGCCTTTACAACAATCTTGAGGCACAACCCACAAAAGGATTGGGAGCTCCCAAGTGACCACAAAAGGTCTCAACCACCACAAAAGGCGTCTAGGATCCAAATACCCAAGAGTTACAAGCTCACAAACTTTCAACTTCCACGAACCCTCGTGGAGAGCACAAACCGATGCACAATGCAATGGCAAGAGCACAAGTGCTCAAATCTTTGACTCTCAAATCCCACCAAAAGCAACTAATGCTTATGGGGGGAGAAGAGAGGAAGAACAAAGAAGAACTCAACAAATAGAACTCCAAGATCTAGATCCAAAGGGTTCCCCTCACTTAGAGAAGAGATTGATTAGTGAAATTGTAGATCTAGATCTCCTCTCTCTTTTCCCTCAAGAAGTAGCAAGAATCATTGGAGAGATTGAGAGATAACAAGCTTTTGAAGGTCAACAATGGAGGTCAAAACTTGCAAAAAAGGTTGGGAAACCATTGGGGAAGAAGGCCCCTTAAACTGGTCACCCAAATATCCAACCGTTAGGTGGAAAAACGCGCAGGGGCGGTACTACCGCCCCCGAGGAACCCAGGAAGTCAAACAGGCTGAAAATAGGCCCCGTACTACCTCCCTGGTGAAAGTGCATGTGCCCTCATGTGTGGTTTTGGTAATTAATGACAATCTCTATGAACTAATGTTTGCATTGAGATATCTTTATAGATCTTGTCCATGGGAAAAGATTGGAGTTCATATGTTGGACTCTAGAGGAGTATATGATGACCAAGGCTCTATCCGAGGGTTTATATGAAGAATGGTCATCTAGAGATAAGCTTATTGCAAGCATGGCTTGGAAAAGAAGATTGAGTGAACATTCATGTTTAGCTCCAAGCCATCTTATACATCAAGAGAAGAAGATGAAGTGCAAGTGGATACATGAAGACGGAGCTAAGCGAGGCTCTCCCATAATGGTGTATGGGCGAGTATTTGGAGAAGTCTTCATCAAGCATGTGCTAGAAAGCGCAATCAAGAAAGGTGGTCCACTTAAAGAGATAAAGATCGTCATCATCTAGCTCAAATGGAATGCGCAAGGCAAAGGTATGATCTTGATAGGGTTTATATTTTACCGGTCTCATGGTGTTAGTGGGAGACCGGGTTATAGGATAGACGGCGTACTATCAAGAGGGGCTCTCAATTGAGTAACTTGACCGCATCTTTGTGGAGAGTTCAAACCTTTGCATATTTGGCATATCATCTTTCTTGGTTCTTATTTGGCTTTTATCCATGTGAGCATCAAAAACGGATTTCATGAATATCTTGTTGCGTTTTTATGTTGGAGTTTTTACCGGTGCGTCTTTTCTGAGAGAGGTCAAACTCTCTCATTATGGTCTCCTCCTCACATGATGGACTATGATGTTTCTATGCATGATATTGTAAAGCTCTTCATTGCAATTCCAACAAACCAAGATCATCGAAATCGGAGTCCGGATGGAAAACTTGTTGTGTTTTCGTGTTGGAAATATTATCGGTTTATCCGTGAGAAAAGTTTCACACATTTCCATGTGTGTCAACTTAACTCTATTTAGGAAAGCTCTTGTCGTTACCTTTCCAACAAAATTAGTTTCACCTAATTTGGAGTTCGAACGAAAAAGTTATTGCGGTTTTCTTCTAAGTCTCTGGCTGGCCAGCCAAGGCCGGCCGTCTCTGCCTCCCAGCCGGCCTCATGTGGCCCAAGGCCGGGCCAAGGCCGGCCGTCTCTGCCTCCCAACCGGAATCCTGTGACGCAAGGCTGGGCCAAGGCCGGGTCAAGGCCGGCCACTCTGGCTCAGCCAGCCTTCGAAAGATTCCTGGCCGGCCTTGCCGGGCCAAGGCCGGGCTCTCGTTTTCTGGCAGAAAAATGCCCCAACGGTTAGATTTGGTGGGGACCTATTTAAGGGGTCTTCTTCCCCAATGGTTCCCAAGCTTTGGCACTCTCTCTCATCCTCCATTGTTGACCTACAAAGTTTTGAGTTCTCTCAATTCCTCTCATGATTCTTTCATATCTTTGAGAGATTTGAGAGAAGAGATCTAGATCAACAATTCCACCAATGCATTCCTCCTCTAAGTGAGGGGAACCTAGTAGATCTTGATCTTGGAGTTCTATTTGTTGAGTTCTTCTTTGTTCTTCCTCTCTTCTCCCCCCACAAGCATTAGTTGCTTTTTGTGAGATTTGAGAGTGAAGGACTTGAGCACTTCTTGTGTTCTTGCCATTGCTTTTGTGCATCGGTTTGTGCTCTCCACGAGGATTCATGGAAGTGAAAGTTCGTGAGCTTATTACTCTTAGGTCTTTGGACCCTAGACGCCTTTTGTGGCGGTTGAGGCCTTTTGTGGGTTGTGCCTCAAGATTATTATAAGGGACTCGATTTCTGCCCAAAAGGAAATCAATAGTGGAAGGTGAACCGAGCTTTTGGGCAAGGTTCATCGGAGAATAGGGTGAGGCCATTTGTGGCATCTTGAGTTTGAAACTCACACCCCTCCAACGAGACGTACTCCCCTAAAAAGGAGGAACTCGAGAATACATCCTCGTCTCTGCGTGTCTCGGTTATTTCTATACCCGAGCTCTTTACTTATGCACTTTACATTGTGATAGCCTTCGTGCTTGAAGTATTCAATATTGCTATCACTTTGTTGCTTGTCTTGCTTAGCATAAGTTGTTGGTGCACATAGGTGAGCCTAGTATATTTAGATTGTTGGCTTGTTAATTTAAACATCTAGTTTTATTCCGCAATTATCAAGACTAAACCAGAAAAGTTTTAAATCGCCTATTCACCCCCCTATAGGCGACATCCTTGTCCTTTCACCCGGGCAGCGGTACTACCGCCCCGGGCGGTACTACCGCTCCTAGTACGGCCAAAACAGCCTTCGGATGCGATGAGCGGTACTGCGGGCGGTACTAGGGGCGGTACTACCGCCGGGAAAAAGACTGCACACAACGCGGCACGAAAAGTTCAATAACTTTTGCATCCGGACTCCGTTTTCGATGATTTTGGGCTTGTTGGAATCGCAACAAAGAGCTTTACAAGATTATGCAGAGAAACATCATAGTCCAACAAGGGAGGATAAAACCAAATGGAGAAAGGTAAGACCTCTCGATAAAACAACAACCGGTCAAACCTCCAATATAAAAATGCAATAAGTTTTTCATACGAAATCCGTTTTTGATGAACTAGAGCTTGGTATGGAGATGAACACAAGCTATAAATCCTCACATAGATAAAAGCCAAATAACAACCAAGAAAGATGATATGCCAAGTATGCAAAGGTTTGAGCTCTTCACAAAGATGCGATCAAGTTACTCACTTGAGAGCACATCTTGATAGTACGTCGCCTATCCTATAACCCGGTCTCCCACTAACACCATGAGACCGGTAAAATAGAAACCCTATCAAGATCATATATTTGCCTTGCGCATTCCACTTGAGCTAGATGATGACGATCTTGACTCCCTCAAGTTGGAACACATTTCTTGATTGTGCTTGCTAGCACATGCTTGATGAAGACTTCTCCAAATACTCCCCATACTCCATTATGGGAGAGACTTGCTAAGCTCCGTCTTCATGTATCCACTTGCACTTCATCTTTTTCTCTTGATATATATGATGGCTTGGAGGTAAACATGAATGTTCACTCAATCTTCTTTTCCAAGCCATGCTTGCAATAAGCTCGACTCTAGATGACCATTCTTCATGTAAACCCTTGGATAGAACCCTGATCATCATATAATCTTCTAGAGTCCAAGACATGAACTCCAAGCTTTTCCCATGGACAAGATCTATAAGAATATCTCAATAAAAACATTAGTCCATAGAGATTGTCATTAATTACCAAAACCACACATGAGGGCACATGCACTTTCAATCTCCCCCATTTTGGTAATTGATGACAATCTCTTTTGAGAGGGTTTATAATATGGAAATTAACGAGCAAGAATCAATTGTAGTAACATCAAATACTACAAAAGTATGTGATGTTAGTACGACAACATATATAGAGCAAACTCCCCCACAATCTATGTACGTTTGTATGAACATGAATTCATTGCATATTTGTCAACCATTACCGGTGGTGGAGTTTCCACTATATACAAGACCAAGCAACGAATGCAAAGGCAAGAAAGGCAAATACTTAAGAACCAATCAAAGTACAAAGTCGAAATCCATAAACCCTCCAAAACTTCTCTCCCATTGGCAACAATTGCCGAAATGGGCAAAAAGCTTCGGAAGACCAACATAGTGAGAGTTCCTCCACAAGTGGGCATTTCCACCGATCAATAATAGGAGGAAATCAAACTATATAGAGAATCCAAAGATTGCAACAAAATAGCAAACGGAAAGATACCTCAACAAAAGAGGCACGCAATCAAAACAACCGAGAAACCAATTGGACACAAGAAGATATTATGATAAGATCAACCAATTGTTCAAGGAAAATCAAGAGGGAGCTCCCCAAGGTACGTGCGCAAAGTAGGATTTGCATTTCAATATGGCATGCTCAACATGGAATCCTCACTCCCTCCTAGACACTTTGAACACAAGTAAGTGCAAGAAAACATAGATGAAAAGAAGCAAAGCAACTTGCAACAAAACAATGTTGAGCATTGAGAACAAAAGGAGACAAATAAAGACTTGCTCAACCGAAAAAGATGAGTGTGCCATGGAGAGACATTTTAGGAGACTAATGCAAAGATGAGTGTAGCATCGTCATAGTCTTTCAATATAAGTGGCACATAGTGCATATCATGTCTTTCCCATAAACACAACCCAAAGAAGATGTAGCAAATAGGTCCACAAGCTTATTAAGATGCAAAAGAAATACCAAGTGAAAAACAAAACTTGTGCCTTTTAGAAACCACCAAAGAATCAAAAGTAATAAAAGGGTGATCACTACAGGATTGGAATACCAATTAAAGATGTAACTATTCTCATGTGTATAACGTTCTAAATAGACACTAATCATGAAGATATAAGTCGACAAAGAAACATGCACACACAAAAATAGGTACTACGGTAAGGAACATGATATCCAAGAGGAAGTCATAAATATACCAATAAGATCTTTACTTAAAAGCATAGCACATAGCTCAAATGTATCTTAAAGGCATATAGATAAACTTCCAACACATACTCATCATAGCATCAAATATATCCACAAAGGAAAAAGTAATTGATGGGATGCTCCGAGAAAGATAGCAAGTATCACAAAAGGCAAATGATTTTGAAAATTCATCAATATTGCACATGCGAGACATTGAGTAGAAATGCTAGATTAACATATTTGGGATCGGTGGATCATAGAAATGATTATATATATTCCCCTTGATATGTAATCATCCCGGCTTACTCACATTTGCAATAAAGATGTTTTGAAAAGAAGTTTGCGAGAACCACATCAAATGCAACTAAAGAGATTCATGCCAAGAAATGACCTACACAAGGTTGAAAGCTAAAAATGTATGCATGTGGTAGATACTCGTTACCGAGATAGCATTGGTGAAGTAGAAGATAAGAGTTCACGACCATCCAAGCTTGGCTCCAATAAGCACGTGGTGACAACACCTTCCTTCAAAATGAGACAAGCTTCCAATGCATCTCCAATCTACCTAAAACAAATTCAAGTACAAAATGGTACCCAAACTTATTGGGTCCAAAGTAGTTAGAGCAACTACAATATATATGACAAACTCCATATAAATATGTGCATATTGGTATGAAATTGAATTTCATCCACATCTTAGCTATTTAGGATTTGATGAAGTTTATCCTATATATTGGATCAACGAAAGTAAGCATGTCATAGGATAAACAAATAGTAAATATGCACGCACAAGACTTTCAAGAACCAAACGAGATACAATTTGGACAAAACACCAATTAAACCAAGAAAGCACAGACAAGTGTGACGAGAAAAAGAATTGTCCAAATTATATCAAAGACCAAAATCAACACATGATTGAAGATACCACTTTTGAGAAGATACCAAATGAAAGTAATATACCAAATGATGAAAATAACATCAAGGAATAAATTAAACCCTCTACACTTTTCATGATGGCACAAAGTACCAAGACTAGAAATGTTTGTCTTCCAAAGAGACACGTCATCGGGATCAAATACCAATTGAAGACAACTAATGTTCAAAATCATATAGGATTGCTCCCCCAAGATTTGTGCATTATTTAGATCTTGCATTTGAATACAAAAGGCACACAAATGGGATCATCACTCTCCATACATATTATTCAAACACTAGTCATGTTCAAGAGAAGCAATAAGATACAATACCAATTTAAATCACGGTGTTCTACTCAATAGGATAGCTTCCCCCAACAATTGTGCATTATCTAGAGATATGACTTTGAAAGTAAATGCACAAGAATGAGATCATTGCTTTTCCTAACTCAAGAAAGCACAAAAAAAAGAGTAGCAACAAGGACCCAAAAGATACAAGGAAGACAAAAGAGAGCTAGATCAAAACAAATCCTTGGCAATAAAAATAAGGCAATTCAAAGCAAGAGCCAAATATAGATGGTCTACAAATTCCACCAAAATTATGAGTATCAACGAAAGTAAGCATGCCATAGGATATACATATAGTAAATATGCACGCACAAGACTTTCAAGAACCAAACGAGATACAATTTGGACAAAACACCAATTAAACCAAGAAAGCACAGACAAGTGTGACGAGAAAAAGAATTGTCCAAATTATATCAAAGACCAAAATCAACACATGATTGAAGATACCACTTTTGAGAAGATACCAAATGAAAGTAATATACCAAATGATGAAAATAACATCAAGGAATAAATTAGACCCTCTACACTTTTCATGATGGCACAAAGTACCAAGACTAGAAATGTTTGTCTTCTAAAGAGACACATCATCGGGATCAAATACCAATTGAAGACAACTAATGTTCAAAATCATATAGGATTGCTCCCCCAAGATTTGTGCATTATTTAGATCTTGCATTTGAATACAAAAGGCACACAAATGGGATCATCACTCTCCATACATATTATTCAAACACTAGTCATGTTCAAGAGAAGCAATAAGATACAATACCAATTTAAATCACGGTGTTCTACTCAATAGGATAGCTTCCCCCAACAATTGTGCATTATCTAGAGATATGACTTTGAAAGTAAATGCACAAGAATGAGATCATTGCTTTTCCTAACTCAAGAAAGCACAAAAAAAATTGAGTAGCAACAAGGACCCAAAAGATACAAGGAAGACAAAAGAGAGCTAGATCAAAACAAATCCTTGGCAATAAAAATAAGGCAATTCAAAGCAAGAGCCAAATATAGATGGTCTACAAATTCCACCAAAATTATGAGTATCAACGAAAGTAAGCATGCCATAGGATATACATATAGTAAATATGCACGCACAAGACTTTCAAGAACCAAACGAGATACAATTTGGACAAAACACCAATTAAACCAAGAAAGCACAGACAAGTGTGACGAGAAAAAGAATTGTCCAAATTATATCAAAGACCAAAATCAACACATGATTGAAGATACCACTTTTGAGAAGATACCAAATGAAAGTAATATACCAAATGATGAAAATAACATCAAGGAATAAATTAAACCCTCTACACTTTTCATGATGGCACAAAGTACCAAGACTAGAAATGTTTGTCTTCCAAAGAGACACGTCATCGGGATCAAATACCAATTGAAGACAACTAATGTTCAAAATCATATAGGATTGCTACCCCAAGATTTGTGCATTATTTAGATCTTGCATTTGAATACAAAAGGCACACAAATGGGATCATCACTCTCCACACATATTATTCAAACACTAGTCATGTTCAAGAGAAGCAATAAGATACAATACCAATTTAAATCACAGTGTTCTACTCAATAGGATAGCTTCCCCCAACAATTGTGCATTATCTAGAGATATGACTTTGAAAGTAAATGCACAAGAATGAGATCATTGCTTTTCCTAACTCAAGAAAGCACAAAAAAAATTGAGTAGCAACAAGGACCCAAAAGATACAAGGAAGACAAAAGAGAGCTAGATCAAAACAAATCCTTGGCAATAAAAATAAGGCAATTCAAAGCAAGAGCCAAATATAGATGATCTACAAATTCCACCAAAATTATGAGTATCAACGAAAGTAAGCATGCCATAGGATATACATATAGTAAATATGCAAGCACAAGACTTTCAAGAACCAAACGAGATACAATTTGGACAAAACACCAATTAAACCAAGAAAGCACAGACAAGTGTGACGAGAAAAAGAATTGTCCAAATTATATCAAAGACCAAAATCAACACATGATTGAAGATACCACTTTTGAGAAGATACCAAATGAAAGTAATATACCAAATGATGAAAATAACATCAAGGAATAAATTAAACCCTCTACACTTTTCATGATGGCACAAAGTACCAAGACTAGAAATGTTTGTCTTCTAAAGAGACACGTCATCGGGATCAAATACCAATTGAAGACAACTAATGTTCAAAATCATATAGGATTGCTCCCCCAAGATTTGTGCATTATTTAGATCTTGCATTTGAATACAAAAGGCACACAAATGGGATCATCACTCTCCATACATATTATTCAAACACTAGTCATGTTCAAGAGAAGCAATAAGATACAATACCAATTTAAATCATGGTGTTCTACTCAATAGGATAGCTTCCCCCAACAATTGTGCATTATCTAGAGATATGACTTTGAAAGTAAATGCACAAGAATGAGATTATTGCTTTTCCTAACTCAAGAAAGCACAAAAAAAAAGAGTAGCAACAAGGACCCAAAAGATACAAGGAAGACAAAAGAGAGCTAGATCAAAACAAATCCTTGGCAATAAAAATAAGGCAATTCAAAGCAAGAGCCAAATATAGATGGTCTACAAATTCCACCAAAATTATGAGTATCAACGAAAGTAAGCATGCCATAGGATATACATACAGTAAATATGCACGCACAAGACTTTCAAGAACCAAACGAGATACAATTTGGACAAAACACCAATTAAACCAAGAAAGCACAGACAAGTGTGACGAGAAAAAGAATTGTCCAAATTATATCAAAGACCAAAATCAACACATGATTGAAGATAACACTTTTGAGAAGATACCAAATGAAAGTAATATACCAAATGATGAAAATAACATCAAGGAATAAATTAAACCCTCTACACTTTTCATGATGGCACAAACTACCAAGACTAGAAATGTTTGTCTTCCAAAGAGACACGTCATCGGGATCAAATACCAATTGAAGACAACCAATGTTCAAAATTATATAGGATTGCTCCCCCAAGATTTGTGCATTATTTAGATCTTGCATTTGAATACAAAAGGCACACAAATGGGATCATCACTCTCCATACATATTATTCAAACACTAGTCATGTTCAAGAGAACCAATAAGATACAATACCAATTTAAATCACGGTGTTCTACTCAATAGGATAGCTTCCCCAAACAATTGTGCATTATCTAGAGATATGACTTTGAAAGTAAATGCACAAGAATGAGATCATTGCTTTTCCTAACTCAAGAAAGCACAAAAAAAAGAGTAGCAACAAGGACACGAAAGATACAAGGAAGACAAAAGAGAGCTAGATCAAAACAAATCCTTGGCAATAAAAATAAGGCAATTCAAAGCAAGAGCCAAATATAGATGGTCTACAAATTCCACCAAAATTATGAGTATCAACGAAAGTAAGCATGCCATAGGATATACATATAGTAAATATGCACGCACAAGACTTTCAAGAACCAAACGAGATACAATTTGGACAAAACACCAATTAAACCAAGAAAGCACAGACAAGTGTGACGAGAAAAATAATTGTCCAAATTATATCAAAGACCAAAATCAACACATGATTGAAGATACCACTTTTGAGAAGATACCAAATGAAAGTAATATACCAAATGATGAAAATAACATCAAGGAATAAATTAGACCCTCTACACTTTTCATGATGGCACAAAGTACCAAGACTAGAAATGTTTGTCTTCCAAAGAGACACGTCATCGGGATCAAATACCAATTGAAGACAACTAATGTTCAAAATCATATAGGATTGCTCCCCCAAGATTTGTGCATTATTTAGATCTTGCATTTGAATACAAAAGGCACACAAATGGGATCATCACTCTCCATACATATTATTCAAACACTAGTCATGTTCAAGAGAAGCAATAAGATACAATACAAATTTAAATCATGGTGTTCTACTCAATAGGATAGCTTCCCCCAACAATTGTGCATTATCTAGAGATATGACTTTGAAAGTAAATGCACAAGAATGAGATCATTGCTTTTCCTAACTCAAGAAAGCACAAAAAAAAAGAGTAGCAACAAGGACCCAAAAGATACAAGGAAGACAAAAGAGAGCTAGATCAAAACAAATCCTTGGCAATAAAAATAAGGCAATTCAAAGCAAGAGCCAAATATAGATGGTCTACAAATTCCACCAAAATTATGAGTATCAACGAAAGTAAGCATGCCATAGGATATACATACAGTAAATATGCACGCACAAGACTTTCAAGAACCAAACGAGATACAATTTGGACAAAACACCAATTAAACCAAGAAAGCACAGACAAGTGTGACGAGAAAAAGAATTGTCCAAATTATATCAAAGACCAAAATCAACACATGATTGAAGACACCACTTTTGAGAAGATACCAAATGAAAGTAATATACCAAATGATGAAAATAACATCAAGGAATAAATTAGACCCTCTACACTTTTCATGATGGCACAAAGTACCAAGACTAGAAATGTTTGTCTTCCAAAGAGACACGTCATCGGGATCAAATACCAATTGAAGACAACTAATGTTCAAAATCATATAGGATTGCTCCCCCAAGATTTGTGCATTCTTTAGATCTTGCATTTGAATACAAAAGGCACACAAATGGGATCATCACTCTCCATACATATTATTCAAACACTAGTCATGTTCAAGAGAAGCAATAAGATACAATACCAATTTAAATCACGGTGTTCTACTCAATAGGATAGCTTCCCCCAACAATTGTGCATTATCTAGAGATATGACTTTGAAAGTAAATGCACAAGAATGAGATCATTGCTTTTCCTAACTCAAGAAAGCACAAAAAAAAATTGTGTAGCAACAAGGACCCAAAAGATACAAGGAAGACAAAAGAGAGCTAGATCAAAACAAATCCTTGGCAATAAAAATAAGGCAATTCAAAGCAAGAGCCAAATATAGATGGTCTACAAATTCCGCCAAAATTATGAGTATCAACGAAAGTAAGCATGCCATAGGATATACATATAGTAAATATGCACGCACAAGACTTTCAAGAACCAAACGAGATACAATTTGGACAAAACACCAATTAAACCAAGAAAGCACAGACAAGTGTGACGAGAAAAAGAATTGTCCAAATTATATCAAAGACCAAAATCAACACATGATTGAAGATACCACTTTTGAGAAGATACCAAATGAAAGTAATATACCAAATGATGAAAATAACATCAAGGAATAAATTAAACCCTCTACACTTTTCATGATGGCACAAAGTACCAAGACTAGAAATGTTTGTCTTCCAAAGAGACACGTCATCGGGATCAAATACCAATTGAAGACAACTAATGTTCAAAATCATATAGGATTGCTCCCCCAAGATTTGTGCATTATTTAGATCTTGCATTTGAATACAAAAGGCACACAAATGGGATCATCACTCTCCATACATATTATTCAAACACTAGTCATGTTCAAGAGAAGCAATAAGATACAATACCAATTTAAATCACGGTGTTCTAATCAATAGGATAGCTTCCCCCAACAATTGTGCATTATCTAGAGATATGACTTTGAAAGTAAATGCACAAGAATGAGATCATTGCTTTTCCTAACTCAAGAAAGCACAAAAAAAAATTGAGTAACAACAAGGACCCAAAAGATACAAGGAAGACAAAAGAGAGCTAGATCAAAACAAATCCTTGGCAATAAAAATAAGGCAATTCAAAGCAAGAGCCAAATATTGATGGTCTACAAATTCCACCAAAATTATGAGTATCAACGAAAGTAAGCATGCCATAGGATATACATATAGTAAATATGCACGCACAAGACTTTCAAGAACCAAACGAGATACAATTTGGACAAAACACCAATTAAACCAAGAAAGCACAGACAAGTGTGACGAGAAAAAGAATTGTCCAAATTATATCAAAGACCAAAATCAACACATGATTGAAGATACCACTTTTGAGAAGATACCAAATGAAAGTAATATACCAAATGATGAAAATAACATCAAGGAATAAATTAAACCCTCTACACTTTTCATGATGGCACAAAGTACCAAGACTAGAAATGTTTGTCTTCCAAAGAGACACGTCATCGGGATCAAATACCAATTGAAGACAACTAATGTTCAAAATCATATAGGATTGCTCCCCCAAGATTTGTGCATTATTTAGATCTTGCATTTGAATACAAAAGGCACACAAATGGGATCATCACTCTCCATACATATTATTCAAACACTAGTCATGTTCAAGAGAAGCAATAAGATACAATACCAATTTAAATCACGGTGTTCTAATCAATAGGATAGCTTCCCCAACAATTGTGCATTATCTAGAGATATGACTTTGAAAGTAAATGCACAAGAATGAGATCATTGCTTTTCCTAACTCAAGAAAGCACAAAAAAAATTGAGTAACAACAAGGACCCAAAAGATACAAGGAAGACAAAAGAGAGCTAGATCAAAACAAATCCTTGGCAATAAAAATAAGGCAATTCAAAGCAAGAGCCAAATATTGATGGTCTACAAATTCCACCAAAATTATGAGTATCAACGAAAGTAAGCATGCCATAGGATATACATATAGTAAATATGCACGCACAAGACTTTCAAGAACCAAACGAGATACAATTTGGACAAAACACCAATTAAACCAAGAAAGCACAGACAAGTGTGACGAGAAAAAGAATTGTCCAAATTATATCAAAGACCAAAATCAACACATGATTGAAGATACCACTTTTGAGAAGATACCAAATGAAAGTAATATACCAAATGATGAAAATAACATCAAGGAATAAATTAAACCCACTACACTTTTCATGATGGCACAAAGTACCAAGACTAGAAATGTTTGTCTTCCAAAGAGACACGTCATCGGGATCAAATACCAATTGAAGACAACTAATGTTCAAAATCATATAGGATTGCTCCCCCAAGATTTGTGCATTATTTAGATCTTGCATTTGAATACAAAAGGCACACAAATGGGATCATCACTCTCCATACATATTATTCAAACACTAGTCATGTTCAAGAGAAGCAATAAGATACAATACCAATTTAAATCACGGTGTTCTACTCAATAGGATAGCTTCCCCCAACAATTGTGTATTATCTAGAGATATGACTTTGAAAGTAAATGCACAAGAATGAGATCATTGCTTTTCCTAACTCAAGAAAGCACAAAAAAAAATTGTGTAGCAACAAGGACCCAAAAGATACAAGGAAGACAAAAGAGAGCTAGATCAAAACAAATCCTTGGCAATAAAAATAAGGCAATTCAAAGCAAGAGCCAAATATAGATGGTCTACAAATTCCGCCAAAATTATGAGTATCAACGAAAGTAAGCATGCCATAGGATATACATATAGTAAATATGCACGCACAAGACTTTCAAGAACCAAACGAGATACAATTTGGACAAAACACCAATTAAACCAAGAAAGCACAGACAAGTGTGACGAGAAAAAGAATTGTCCAAATTATATCAAAGACCAAAATCAACACATGATTGAAGATACCACTTTTGAGAAGATACCAAATGAAAGTAATATACCAAATGATGAAAATAACATCAAGGAATAAATTAAACCCTCTACACTTTTCATGATGGCACAAAGTACCAAGACTAGAAATGTTTGTCTTCCAAAGAGACACGTCATCGGGATCAAATACCAATTGAAGACAACTAATGTTCAAAATCATATAGGATTGCTCCCCCAAGATTTGTGCATTATTTAGATCTTGCATTTCAATACAAAAGGCACACAAATGGGATCATCACTCTCCATACATATTATTCAAACACTAGTCATGTTCAAGAGAAGCAATAAGATACAATACCAATTTAAATCACGGTGTTCTACTCAATAGGATAGCTTCCCCAAACAATTGTGCATTATCTAGAGATATGACTTTGAAAGTAAATGCATAAGAATGAGATCATTGCTTTTCCTAACTCAAGAAAGCACAAAAAAAATTGAGTAGCAACAAGGACCCAAAAGATACAAGGAAGACAAAAGAGAGCTAGATCAAAACAAATCCTTGGCAATAAAAATAAGGCAATTCAAAGCAAGAGCCAAATATAGATGGTCTACAAATTCCACCAAAATTATGAGTATCACTTGACATGGACAAGGAGTATACAGAGATATTTCTCGATGGTAAAGGAATGACATGCGAGACCAACTTCACAACAAATAAGCATATGGCAAAAGATAAGATTTAAAGGCCAAAGCTTAAATAGATAGATATTCTTGATAGCTTCAAGTATTCACGCGATCATGCAAAGCCACTACAAAGAGTAGCTTAAAGCAATCAAATTCCCAAAAGGATATGCGAACATATATGGGGAAAACCGTACCAAGAATGTCCATCACAAATAAGATCCAAAAGAGTGAGTAAATAAAATCATTTAAGCCAAAATGGAACTTGTTTGAGCAACATGCCACATAGGAATTGGATTATTAACAAAATCACTTCTAGGTGGCAATACCTTACATGTTCACATTTTCTAGGCTTGCAATATGCACATAGCTTATTACTCCCCCATAATGTGATAATCCAATTTTCTTAACAAGAGGCAAACAAAACCAACTAGAGATAATTAATGGACATTATAGAATTTGAATTTCTCATGAGAGTGACATACCACATAGAGAGTAGATAATATTGATATATCAACACTAAGTGGTATTCCTCATCTACACATTTTAGGTGTGTGAAGTGCACGAAGCATATCACTCCCCCAAAATGGGATAGTCCATTAATCTCTCAAAAAGAGAGCCAACAAGATAAGATATCAAATAAAAGCAATAAGGCTCAAACAAGTAAATGGTGTGCAAACCAACATACACATACTTGATTACTCAAGATAAGTAAGTAGAGAGCACAACACATACAAACACTAGCAAGGTACAAAACCTAACACATGCAAGGGTGCAAGCAACTTTCAATGTATATATGATTAAATAAAAGTTACCGCAAGGAGGAACATTGGATATGAGATAGAACAATATAATCCAAATAACTTGGCTTGAGAGAATATAATTGATGAAGATCCCTTAATTCTTCATGATGTAGCCAAGTCTCCAATGCCCTCCAAAACACCTATTGATCAAGTTTTAGCTTGTTGGTCCCCAACCAAGTTGGGTCCTAAGAGGTTAGTCACAATAGGCTTGGCAACCCAAATGGTTCTTTTCTTGACACCACTTTGAGTACCAACATATTTGGCAAACACATTGCCAACCTTATCCTTCTAAGAGAATAAACATCATCAATTATAGGGTTGGATAAGGTACCATTAGTGCATGAAGAAGCAAAGTGGCCCTTCTCACGGCATATGTAGCAACATTGCTTCCTCCTTTCTTCTTAGTTAAATCTCAACTTGAGGAGGAATAGCTTGATTCTTCTTGGGAAGTGGCGATCTTCAACATGAGGAACTTGAGTTTGAGTTGAGGCTCTTCCCTTGTTGCTTCTCACTAAGAGCTTCTTCTTCAAAGGGCAAGATCTAACATGGTGCCCTTCAACTTTGCACTTGAAGCAAACAATCTTGGCCGAATTAGCTTGTTCTTGGCCCTTGTTCTTCTTGATATACTTGGACTTGTTCTTGTTATTGGAGTTGAATCCAAGTCCACTCTTGTCATTGGGGCGTCTTTGAACACTCAACATTGTCAAGTGTGGACTTCCCAACATGACGCTTTTCCAAGTCTTTCTTCAAAGAAGTGACTTGGGCCTTGAGCTCTTTTAATTCCTCTACATGGTTAGTATCAACAAAAACACTAGAGGAAGTAGATGCTTCATTGTTAGAGCAACAAGGCATGAAAGTAATTCATCACAAGATGTAGCAATATTGTGAGTGGATGAATCACAAGGACTAGCACATGGCAATAAAGCATTTAGAGTAGAAGTAGTGCCATTGTCCACATGAGGCTCACAAGATGTTACCTTTGTAGTGATAGCCTCATGAGCTAACTTTAGCTTCGCATGGGATGCTAGAAGATCCTCATTAGAGCTAGAGAGCTTTTCATGACTTTCTTCCAATTTCCCATACTTGCTAGTTAGCAACTCAAGTTGAGCCCTTAGCTCAACATTCTCCTTCAAAATAGATGCTTCACGAGAAGTGGAGTTAGTAGCACAAGCATCATTAACATTAGAAATGGAAGAAGACAACTTGGCAAGCTCATCATTCAACCTAGCATTTTCCTCAATAATATTAGCATGATCACATGAGGGAGTAGAGGAACTAGGCACATCATTTTTAGATAGTTGAGTTTGGAGTTGATCATGAGACTTGATAAGGAGAGAGTGTTCACTTTCCAAAGCCTTATGAGCTTTGTCAAGTCTCTCTATATCCTCAATTAGTCTAGCATTGCCAACACCAAATTCAACTTTTTCCTTTTTAAGCACTTTATATTTAGCAATAGCATGATCTCTTTCCTTAATGATTTTAGCAATAATAAGATCATTTGTTTCATCAAGAGATTCAAGTTTCTCCTCAAGAGACAGTCGAAACTCTTGTTCTTCCTCAAGAGCACTAAGAGCTTTTTCATAGCATATTCTCTTTCAAGTCTCCCCTTTTCTTCAATGACTTCGCACTCTTAATAGCATAAGTCAAAATTTCACATAAAGAGAATTTTACTACCTTAGGGAGAGCGCAAAAACCATCTCACCTTTCTCTTTTAATGAGTCGGCATCATTATATTTTAAACCATAATAATCCTCATCCTCATCATCACAAGATGTAGAGGGTTCCAAAGGTGGAGATGCCTTTGAATCCCTAGCCATAAGGCAAAAGTGAGAAATGGACGATGATGATGAAGAATTACTTGAAGCACCATTGAGGTCCATGTCTTGTTCCAACAACTGTTGGGTTTCCTCTACATTGTTAGTCACACAAGTAATAGAGGATATGGAAGCATTGGTTTCATGGCAACAAGATATAGAAGCATATCATCATGAGATTTAGTTAAGCAACTATTACATGATCTGCTAGGACTATCAACACTAGCATGTAAGACATTTGAAGTGCTAGAAGTGTTTAAGTCCAAAGATAGAACATTGCACTGAGATAGAGATGAAGTATAGTTAATAGTGGATTTGATGACGTGGATCGCACGTTCGTTGGGAGACCCCAAGAGGAAGGTATGAAGCAGTGTAGCAGCAGTTTCCCTCAGTATGAAACCAAGATTTAATCGAACCAGTAGGAGCAAGAAATCACTTCTGAAGGTTGTTGGTGGCGCCGTTTACTCGATCACCAACGTGGAATCTGCACACAACACAATCAAACTACTTTGCCCCAATGAAACAGTGAGGTTGTCAATCTCACCGGCTTGCTGAAAACAAAGGATTAAACGTATGGTGTGGAAAACAGTAGTAAATTGCAGAGAATGAAAAGGAACAATGTTTGCAGTTGGTTGTATTATCAGTGTAAAAGAATGGACCGGGGTCCACAGTTCACTAGTGGTGTCTCTCCATAAAAGATAACTAACATGCTGGGTGAACAAATTACAGCTGGGCAATTGACAAAATATTGAGCGCATGACAATGCATATATATGACATGATGATTACTATGATATTCATGTGGGCATTACGACAAAATACATAGACCGTTACCCAACAGCGTCTATGACTAATAATCCACCTCCAGGTTGTCATCCGAGTTCCCCGTTGGTATTAAGTTGCAAGCAACGGATAATCGCATTAAGTAATGTGCGTAATGTAAACAAATGCATTAGACCTAACGGCGCACCCTTAAGCCAAGCCTCAGTTATTTTATCCCTAGTGGCAACAGCACATCCACAATCTTAGAAGTTGTTGTCACTCTCCCAGATTACCAGAGGCATGAACCCACTATCTAGCATAAATACTCACTCTTGGAGTTACAAGCATCTACTTGGCCAAAGCATCTACTAGTAACGGAAAGCATGCAAGATCATAAATAACATATAAGATAGATTGATAATCAACTTGACATAGTATTCAATATTCATCGGATCCCAGCAAACACAAGATGTAGCATTACAATAAGATGATCTTGATCATGATAGGCAGCTCACAAGATCTAAACATGATAGCATAAAGTGGAGAGACAACCATCTAGCTACTGCTATGGACCTGTAGTCCAAGGATGAACTACTCACACATCACTCCGGAGGCAGGCATGGTAATGTAGAGCCCTCCGGTGATGATTCCCCTCTCCGGCAGGGTGCCGGGAAGAGCTTCTGAACCCTCCCGAGCTAGGGTTGACGGTGGCGGCTTCTCTGGAACTTTTCGTGGATAATGGCTCGGGTGTCTAGGGTTTTCCCGTGAAGATGAATAAATAGGCGAAAGGGCGGCGGCTGGAGTCGCCCATGGGGCCCACACCACCCCACGGCGTGGCAGAGGGGGGGGGCCGCATCGCCCCATGGTGTGGCTGGCTCATGGCTCCCCTCTCTCTCCTTTGGACTCCGTGTATGTGCTGGAAAAATAGGAGGTTATGTCTAAGTTTCGTCCAATTCCGAGAATATTTCCGGACTAGCTTTTCTGGAATACAAAAACAGCAGAAAACAGGAACTGGCACTGTGGCATCTTGTTAATAGGTTAGTCCTAGAAAATGCATAAAAATGCTATGAAGTGTATATAAAACATGTAACAATTGGTATAATATCTACATGGAACATCAGAAATTATAGATACGTTTGAGACGTATCAGGATTCACCATCAATAATGCAATTTCTATCACCACTCACCATGTCAATACCTTGTGAAAAATCACATGTTGGTGAAGTGGAAGAATATGTGAACTCATCATGGCCGGAGGTGGAGGGAGACCAATCATCCTCAATAATGTTGGACACGTCATATTTATCTTGAAGTTTTGTCCACAACTCATGTGCATTCCGAAAAGGCATGATTGATGCAAGAACAACATCGCTCAAAACACAAATAAGACCATTAGATACTTGAGTATCGAGATAAGTGTTTTCCTCATACTCTATAGATAATTCTCGGGAATCCATTGGAGGAGAAAAACCCATATCTACAATACTCTTTATATAATTTGGACCCATGGTCCTAAAAAGGTTAAGCATGTGAATTTTCCAAACATCATAATTTGTGCCATCGAATATAAAAGTGGGACCGTGCACTAATTTTCTAAACGACATCTTTACTCTCTAGGCGATAAAGCCTAAAAAAGAGAGCCCGGACTCTGATACCAATTGAAAGGACAAGGATGTCGCCTAGCGGAGGGTGAATAGGCGATTTAAAACTTTTCCAGTTTAGGCTTGATAATTGCGGAACAAAACTATGTGTTTAAAATAATAAGCCAACAAGGCAACAACCTAAATAAACTAGGCTCACCTATGTGCACCAACAACTTATGCTAAGCAAGACAAGCCACAAGGTGATAGCAATAAAAAGGAATTCAAGCGCGAAGGCTATCACAATGTAAAGTGCATAAGTAAAGAGCTCGGGTATAGAAATAACCGAGGCACGCGGAGATGATGATGTATTCCCGAGTTCCTCCTTTTTAGGCGAGTACGTCTCGTTGGAGGGGTGTGAGTTTCAAACTCAAACGCCACAAATGGCCTCACCCTATTCTCCGATGAACCTTGCCCAAAAGCTCGGTTCACCTTCCACAATCGGAATCCTTCAAGGCGGAATCCGGAGCCTTTACAACAATCTTGAGGCACAACCCACAAAAGGATTGGGAGCTCCCAAGTGACCACAAAAGGTCTCAACCACCATAAAAAGCGTCTAGGGTCCACAGACCCAAGAGTAACAAGCTTACAAACTTTCAACTTCCACGAACCCTCGTAGAGAGCACAAACCGATGCACAATGCAATGGCAAGAGCACGAGTGCTCAAATCTTTGACTCTCAAATCCCACCAAAAGCAACTAATGCTTATGGGGGAGAAGAGAGGAAGAACAAAGAAGACTCAACAAATGAAACTCCAAGATCTAGATCCAAAGGGTTCCCCTCACTTAGAGAAGAGATTGATTGGTGAAATTATAGATCTAGATCTCCTCTTTCTTTTCCCTCAAGAAGTAGCAAGAATCATTGGAGGGATTGAGAAATAGCAAGCTTTTGAAGGTCAACAATGGAGGTCAAAACTTGCAAAAAAGGTTGGGGAACCATTGGGGAAGAAGGCCCCTTAAATAGGTCACCCAAAGATCCAACGGTTAGGTGCAAAAACGCGCAGGGGCGGTACTACCGCTGCAAACGGCGGTACTGCCGCCCCCGGGGAACCCATGAAGCCAAACAGGCTGAAAACAGGCCCCGTACTACCTCCCCGGGTAGCGGTACTACCGCCCCGAGCAGTACTACCGCTCCTAGTACCGCCAAAACGGCCTTCGGACGCGATGAGCGGTACTGCGGACGGTACTAGGGGCGGTACTACCGCCGGGAAAAAGACTGCACACAACGCGGCACGAAAAGTTCAATAACTTTTGCATCCGGACTCCGTTTTCGATGATCTTGGGCTTGTTGGAATCGCAACAAAGAGCTTTACAAAATTATGTAGAGAAACATCATAGTCCAATAAGGGAGGATAAAACCAAATGGGGAAAGGTAATACCTCTCGATAAAAGAACAACCGGTCAAACCTCCAATATAAAAAATGCAATAAGTTTTTCATACGAAATCCCTTTTTTGATGAACTAGAGCTTGGTATGGAGATGAACACAAGCTCCAAATCCTCACATGGATAAAAGCCAAATAACAATCAAGAAAGATGATATGCCAAGTATGCAAAGGTTTGAGCTCTCCACAAAGATGCGATCAAGTTACTCACTTGAGAGACCCTCTAGATAGTACGCCGTCTATCCTATAACCGGGTCTCCCACTAACACCATGAGACCGGTAAAATAGAAACCCTATCAAGATCATATCTTTGCCTTGCGCATTCCACTTGAGCTAGATGATGACGATCTTGACTCCCTCAAGTTGGAACACCTTTCTTCATTGTGCTTGTTAGCACATGCTTGATGAAGACTTCTCCAAATACTCCCCCTTACTCCATTATGGGAGAGGCTTGCTAAGCTCTGTCTTCATGTATCCACTTGCACTTCATCTTTTTCTCTTGATATATATGATGGCTTGGAGGTAAACATGAATGTTCACTCAATTTTCTTTTCCAAGCCATGCTTGGAATAAGCTCAACTCTAGATGACCATTCTTCATGTAAACCCTTGGATAGAACCTTGATCATCATATAATCTTATAGAGTCCAACACATGAACTCCAAGCTTTTCCCATGGACAAGATCTATAAGAATATCTCAATAAAAACATTAGTCCATAGAGATTGTCATTAATTACCAAAACCACACATGAGGGCACATGCACTTTCAACTACTCAACGACCATCCATCCTATATCCATAATATTTCTCCATGACATACAATTAATTGTCTATCTCCGACACCCCAAACTTGGCAACGAGTGCACTCCACATCTCTTTCCCAGCTAGATAACCGTTGGAGATACCTATTGGAACCAGCTGGGCTTTCTTTTAGTTCTATGTGGCCCATCTGGCCCATCCTAGTACCTGACCTATATAAAGGTTCCTCTCTTGTACGGTGGCAAGGGTGGTGGATATGTAAGACTAGGCTGCTGCAGCGGCTAGGAGGTGGAAGGAGTTAGCAGGCTATCGTTTGGGTCAAAAACAAGAAGACATCCTATGGGGTAGTCCCTAGTTCTGTGAGAGGTTGTCTTTCTTTGTTTTTCTGTCAAGCTGCCTGGAGGTGCAAAAGTTCGTGTAGTGGGAAAGACGACCATGGGGATAGCGAGAACTTGACCAGGGCCATACAGAAGCTGGCAGAGCTTCTCACCGCTAAAGGTGACAGAGTAGCTTCTGCTGGAGGAGGGCAATTATACCTCATACCGAAGCTGCTCAGAAACTTGAACTGATGCCAAATGAAATCAAGTTGGAAGGAGTGACAAACTACCTTAGGTGGTCGAGGAGGGCTCTGTTGATTTTGAAGACGAAAGGGCTGGATGGCATGTGAGAGGGGGAGATGCGGAGCCACCAGACAAGACCAGCCCTCAGTAGAAGAAGTGGAGTGACACAAATTCTTTGATTGTGGCATGGATGTTGAACTCACTGGTCCCGATATTGTTGCTTCTGTTGAGGCACTCACAAAGGCTTCAGAGGTATGGGATACCCTATCGAATCTCTAATCTGGAAAGGGGAACATTATGTTGATTGTTGAGATTGAGGATAAGGTGCATGACTTGAGACAAGGAGATAAAACTATGATGGCATATGTGGCAGGATTTAGACCATGTTGATCCTCTGGAACTGGTCCGCGGTGAATGTGTGACTGTTGTTGCAAGCTGGATTGAACACCGACGAGTCATGAAGTTTCTCAAAGGTCTTAATCCAGAGTTTATGGGTAGAAGGGCCGCTTTACTACATCAAACCACTACCCTTTCTCTCAAAGAAGCCATTGTTTCTATGTCCAGAGTGGAAGTGAGGCTAAAGATGACAAAGGGCAGTGATTCTGTCCCTCATCCTGCTTTTCACACCACTGAGAGAAAGGAGGTGAGAGACTGCTTCACTTGTGGAGTGAAGGGGCACATGAACCATCAATGTACCTCCGCTGTGACACCTGGCAGGGGGAAAGGAGGATACATGTATGGCAGAGGAAGCTACAGGGGAAGAGGTGATGGTAGAGGCGGTGGATTGCAATATGGGCATCATTATGGTAGAGGTGGTGAACAACGATATGGATAACAATATGGGCGGCAATACAAACAACAACAGACTACATCTTCTAAAGCACACATGGCACCAGCTACAGAGACCAAGACTACATCACAGGGACAACCAAATGAAGAACGACAAAAGGAGGCAACATTTGGGAACTTTGCCTACTATGTCAGCACAACTGAATGTAATATTGACACAATGTCTATAGCCACCCATAACATTGATTTAGATTGGATTCAAGATTCTGGAGCATCCAAACATGTCACCAGGAATATTAGAGAGTTTGAGTCTTATAATCCGTACCCTCCCACACATAGAGGCACTATCCATACAGCAGATGGCACAACACAATCTATAAAACGGGTGGGAACAGTTCAGTGTAGACCCAACATAAAATTGTCATAAGTATTGCATGTTCCTGCTTTTCATGTAAATTTGGTGTATCTAAGTGCCCTAATTCACCACCAGGACTGGCGTATAATGATAAATGTGTGTTTAATTCAGGAGAGGACAACGGGGAGGAAGCCTGGGACTGGAACTGGCATAGAGGTCTTTGGTGCATGGATCATGACAAGATGGGCGAGGAAGCAAGTTCTGTGTTGGCTCTTTATTGTAGGAGAAAAGGTGAATATGGCATTGGTGCATCATTATCCATCGGGCCACATGGATTTTGATAAATTGTTTCAAGTTGATCCTGATGTAATGAATGGAGTGACCAAACCAAATTAAGTTGTGAGGCATGTGAGTATGCTAAGCATACAAGAACCTATTATGTTAGTGGAGGAATCAGAAGTGTATCCCCATTTGTGCTAGTGCACTCTGATGTATGGACGTGTCCAGTTGTGTCAGTCGTAGCATGAAGTATTTTGTGACCTTTATTGATTGCTATTCCATAATGACTTGGGTTTATCTTATGCGTGACAAAGATGAAAATGTTCACATGTTTTCAGAGTTTTTGTGCCTATGTGAAGAACCCGTTCAATGTACATGTGCAGGTCATTAGAACTGTTAGTGGAATTGAATATGTCAACAAACTGTTTGCTAGTTGCTTTCTTATCTTCACAATATCCTGCACCAGACTTCATGTCCCAACACGCCTCCCCCGAATGGAGTTGATGATAGAAAAAATAGGCACATTCTTGAAGTTGCTCGATTTCTCATGTTTACCATGAATGTACCCAAATTCCTATGGAGAGGCAGTTATGACAGCTACTTATTTGATCAACAGAATGCCTTCAAAGCTATTGGGTATGAAATTTCTGTGCCAACTCCTTCTAAATACAAATGACTTTGTTGTTCCACCTGGATAACAGGGGACCACATGCCATCTATGAGCAAATTAGATCACCGAGCCATCAAATGTATTTTTATTGGTTATCCATCTGGACAAAAGGGGTACATTTGTGAGCATGGATGTCACATTTTGTGAGTCAGGACCTTCTTATGGCGATGGGAACGATCTTAGTGACATGTTCCATGGTCTTGATCATCTCGGTGATGCTCAAGAGGGGAAGAAGGTTGGAAATGATGATTTGCAATGGCAGCAAGGATGTGACCAGCAAGGTGGTGACCAACATCAACAGCCAATTCCCATTGTTGCGGAGACTCCTACAGTTCTTGACAGACCTGCACCACCACAAAGATGGCAGAAAAACCACGTGTTTACTCCAGAAGACAAGTAGGAGGAGAACAACAAGCAGCTGAGCAGGGGGAGCAACCTGTTGAACATGAACAACCAAAATGCACAAGTGTATATTCAAATGAAGAGGGTCAATCTCAAACTACATCCAATAATAGTCTAGACTTGCCAATTGCGGTAAAAAAAGGGATACGAAAAGTTGATCCAATAAAGCGACATAGTTGATAGGAAATTACATCTCCTATGAGGCTATGTCCACCCCATTTCGGGCATTTGTTTCCTCGCTGCAAGCTGCATGTGTTCCTAAGGATTGGAAGGAAGCCAAGCTGGACCCAAGATGGTGCAATGCAACGATGGATGAATTAGAGGCATTGGAGAAGAATAAAACATGAGAGTTTTCATATCTTCTAGAAGGAAAAAAGGCAGTGGGTTGTAAGTGGATCTATACAGTAAAACAAAACTCAGAAGGGAAGGTTGAGAGATACAAGGCAAGACTTATGCCAAGAGGATATAGTCAGACTTATGGCATTGGTTATGACAAGACATTCGCACTGGTGGAAAAAATGAGTACTGTTAGAATATTAATCTCTTGCACAACAAATTTTGGATGACCCTTGCATTAGCTTGATGTCAAAAATGCCTTTTTGCATGGTGATCTACAGGAAGAGGTGTATATAGATATGCCACCGGGATTTGTCACACCTGAAACTAAAGGAAGGGTATGCAAGATGAAGAAATCACTATGTGATCTAAAACAATCCCAACCGAAAATCACAATTCTTGCCAAGAAATGCCTAGTTTGATAGGTTAGACAAGTTGTGTGTGTGGCATGGGATATGGCAATGCAATGGAGATCATACATTAATTTACAGACATTCCCAACAAAAAATCACAATTCTTGCAATGTATGTTGATGATATTATCATCACATGAGATGGTGATGTGGAAATTGCAAAACTAAAGGAATGCCTCAGTCAAGCCTTTGAGGTGAAATATCTAGGAAAACTTAAATACTTCCTTGGAATAGAAGTTTCTAAGATCTTCAAAAGGAATAGCACTATCTCAGAGGAAGTGCACTTTGGATCTCTTAGATGATATGGGCATGTTGGGATGTCGAGCAGCTTCAACTCCTATTGACCAAAACAATAAAGTAACATTACAGTCTGGCGAATATGTAGACAAGGGGAAATATCAAAGACTTGTTGGAGGACTAATCTACTTATGTCACACAATACCAGATATATCATATGCGGTGAGTGTAGTGAGCAGCTATATGCATGACCCCAGGGATGGACACTTGGAAGCTGCTCAAAGAATCTTGATACTTAAAAGGTACCCCAGGAAAAGGAGTATTGTTCAAAAGTAATGGAAATCTAGAGGTAGATGGCTACTGTGATGAAGATTGGGCTAGATGTTTGGATGATCGAAGATCCACCTCAGAATATTGTGTGTTTGTTGGAGGAAACTTAGTGTCATGGAGAAGTAAGAAACAGTCTGTTGTCTCAAAATCAACAGCTGAAGCGGAGTATAGGGCTATGTCACAAGGCTTGAGTAAAATGTTGTGGGTAAGAAACCTCTTAAGTGAACTGAAAGTGCTAAGGAAAGGAAGCTTGAAATGGTGGTGTGATAACATGCATGTCTACCATAAACATAGCGTATAATCCTCTCCAGCATGACCGGACAAAACATGTGAAGATAGACAGGTTCTTTATCAAAGAGAAAACTGATGCATGGATTATATCATTGGCTTATGTGCGTTCGGGAAAACAAGGGCAGATTGTTTGACGAAAGGGTTTGGAACAAGAGAGTGTAATCTTGCATGTGTCAAGATGGGAATGATTGACATTTATCACCCATCTTGAGGGGGAGTGTTGGATACATGTTGGAACCAATTGGGATTTCTTTTAGCTCTATGTGGTCCATCTGGCCCAGCCCATTACCTGACATATATAAAGGTTCCTCTCCTGTACAGAAGAGAGAGATCCTCTCCTCTGAGCCGACACATACCCTAAACTGGTTAGGCTCTCATCTTAGTCTACAGTTCCAAGCCGGCCCGAAACCAATTGGTGAAAATTGACTATAATGAGATCTATAGATTGTTGAATATATGAGCATGTTCACACAATATTTAATACATAAATAAAATAGATACATGATAACTATCCATATTAAAAGGGTCAACAGTGCTAAGAAATTAGATATACAACTTAGGAGGTAATGTAAACATGGCATATCCATCTTAGACGCTAGTACTAAGAGACTAAGAACAATATCTGACGCAAGTGGACATACAGAAGGGTCTACGTAGTGGTCTCAGTGGTGGCAGTGGCAGCGACAGTGGCAACAGCAGTTGCGGAGGCGTTTAGGTCGGTCGGGGCAAAGCTTTCAGAGTGTTTGCCTGTCTTGTGCACGCAGTTAAACATATTTATTCGATCCACTTCTCCTTATATAGGAAGTTGTGGAGGCATGGCGAAGCAACGCGAGATGTGGGATGATGAAGCAGACAACAGAGGAGGATCGTGCGTGCAGTGGCGGAGGCAGGATTTGTCAAATTAGGAGGTTGAGGGGGCCGGCTCAAGCAAAAATAAATAAAAAATGCACTGTTCATATGCTAAATAGGAACTAATCCAGGTATTAGGGGGGGCCAGGCCCTGCTGGTCCCCCCTGCCTCCGCCCCTGCGTGCGTGAGCCACTCTTCTTCTCAGGCTCCTAATGGATGGCAGAATACCAACCCTTATAGGGAGGTTCAACTCTCTCTAACAAAATATACTTCCATGTCTTGCCATTCATGCATGAATGGTCCTTCGACACTTTCCATAAATTGTTTTGTTCATGGGCCTAAAGCCACAATTTTCCAACCACGTTTTTTGTTGTTGTCTTTGAAGGTTTGACGGAGGCTGCTATTGCCGTAGACCCGTAGTAGCATGCAGCATTTTCCCTAGTGCTGGACTGCTGGACCTTCACCTCCTAGTTCTTAAAGGTGGTGTCGGACTATCTCGACGTGATAACAAACACGAAGAACCAGACGACGTGCAAACATTCTTCTACTTTTTTTGCGAAGGACTTGCAAATATTCTATGATCCTTTAAGAGATTAGGAAAAGAAGAACTATCTTTCAAGAAACAATCTTCGCTTCCAACAGCAGGATTCGAACTCAGAAGCACATTCACTAGCAAAAACATCTTGTTTGGAGGCTGGTAGTCACATTATTCAAATAGGCATCTGAGATGCGCTCCATGTAATCTTGACATTCGAGTTGCCTCGAAATACCGGCGCAACAACTCGGTGTAAGAAGATAATTTCGAGCAAACCAGCAAAGTCTGAATGCTAACGCAGTTCGCAGCCTGGAATGTTTCCACTAACAAATGGGATTTGGCTACTCTCAAAAGGCATCAAACACTCAATTTGGAGGTGAGAAAGATGACACTGAAGAATGCATTCGGCGATTGGAAGAGTGAGAACCTCATGATTAACAGATATATAGAGAACAATTGAAATCAACTATAGGCAGTTTAACATGTATTCTTCCTACAGGCGAGCAGCAGTGTTTTAATTTCTCTGAAGTCTCAAAAACTTCCAAAACAAACAGCATCATCGTCTCCTAGTGCTCCAAAAGTGAGGTAGTAACAAAGAAGAGTGCATCACTTGGCACTGTTTCGAAACTAACTGACTGTTCTATAGGAAACCGTACACACTGGTATTTGTACGAACTGTTCAGAGACACGAAGGCAAACTGCTAATCCTTGTCAGGCCATCACTCTGCTGTAAAATTGTGGAGGCGTTGACAGTGCTGTCCAGGGGAAGAATTGTTGCCTGATCCTATCCTTCTCTTCTACTCAGCATCAAGATCTGGGAAAAGCAGTCGGTCGTGCCCTGAAGCCGAGTGATAGAGGTGAGAAGTCGGAAACAGTAAGCAAAATAATTCAAGCCATATTTCAAGAGGAACTGCACAGAAGGTGCGCACCGAGACAGTGTCATGTAACATTATTTTCCCACAAGATGATATAACATAATGGTAGCTCATAGAGTATGCACATGACAACTCATATGAAATAACACAAAAATATAGGATTCTACTTCAGAAACAGTTTTACATTTAAGATTTTCTACTGAGTAGAAGTGTAGAACACAAGCATATAATACGAATGAAAGGAATAGCTGATTCTACATTGATAATAGAATAAGCTTCTGCATTTTCAGAATTTTTCAGCGTTGAGTATATCATGGAACCATGTAACCACAGAAAAAACAGAGTGTTATTTGCAAAAAATGTTTCAGCCAGTCGATCCTTTTGTATCAGTATAAGGCTATAAGCTGGAGTATTTAGCATTATACACACGTCTGTAGCTGTACAGAGTCTACCTGGATACGTTTGACCGTCACTACACTTTAAACTACTACAGCTCCAGCAGGCAGCAGTAGACTACATATTTGCTGCCACTGACAGCACATGCTTTGTGCCCGAACACACATCAAAGTATCAGAGTGATTGAACATGGGAAAACTGGAACACTTAACTTTTTTTTTTGCGTGAACTTAACATTTGTTGACCATTAGTAATTTTGTCCCGTGGATTCGTTTTATGCATCAAGACAACAGAACGATAAAGCAATTAACAATTTTCAAAACAGATGTGCGTGATCGTCCCTTTTAACTTGCGTACTTAACCAATGGGTTAGCTTAACAGAGTACTTATATCCAATTATCCTCATGTAGCATGTTGTGAATACAGAAAGTAAACACAACTCTATGCACTTACATTATAACTCCCATGTCTTTCCCATCAAACATTTTAAGTATCACATATCACATGAATATATGGACTCTTCATCCTAATTTGCAAATTTATCTCTCAATTCTTCAAATTCATCGATGTGTCATGTGACCAGTACAATGAATGTATCAAAAAAGAGGAGAACAAACATGTAGACTACTACTAGATGGGAGTAGCATTCTGACCTGGTGTGCCAACCCTGAACACCACGATGTCAATGCGGTCGTCTCTATCGGGCAGGTCGGTGAGCAGAATGGTAGGTTGCCCAAGGTTGCCTGCCTGAATACAAAGGGTGATGTCCTGGAAGCTGACGCCGTTGCCCAACCGCTGTGCTAATTCAGTGCCCAGCTCCATCAGACTCCTGCCACGGAAAGGGATAACTATCCATCCCCGGCCATCGATGCTCCCGTTATCATCTGCCACCACGAAATTGACTTCCATCTTCTCCGCAGAGCCTGGGTGCCATGGTTGCTGCAAGTTGCAGAAGAATGCTTAGGTGACACAAAATAAGGGATATATGATACACATGATCGGTCCTTAATCAACAAGGGGACTAGTTCAATTCCAAAGATCGATTTGAAGCATTTACAGGGCAATCAAAACTGAATCCGATTTTTGACAGTGCCAAGTACAATATTAGCTAGCTATCATCAAAGATCCATTTATAATTTAAGCAATGAGCTCGTACAATAGTAATAATAAAGCAGGGGACGTCCCCAAAGTACCCAGTATGCAGCACGAACTGAAAGCTTATGATGCAAGACTTATCAGCCAAAATTAAACGGTTATTAAAGCAATGCATTGTTCTAGGAGTATTTGAGCAAACGGTACCAATAATTCGCACTACAAGTGGAACAAATAGCACAGCACTTGTTGCAACATTGTCAGAAATGATCCATAGGCTAAGGCTTAAGCACTCCAAGTCACAAAGTCCGATGAGAGCACAATTATCAGAATCTCCATGAATTGTGCAGGAAGGAAGGTTTGCGGGTGATGAGCTTACAGTATCGGCGCCTCCTGATCGCAGCTGGTACAGTGGCCTCTCTACCGTCAGGGAAATAACCTGAACCTCCCACTCCATCATCGAGGTGACCCGGGAGCGGTTGATGGCCTCGACGGTGACGCACTTGTTCCAGCGGCGGTACCGACCGTTGGCCCGGAGCGCCCTGAGGTTCGCCGACGTGCCGTGGAGCAGCACGACGCTGCCGTCCTTCCCCGGGGTGGTCCACCACATGACGTGGGCGTCATCCGGCTCGTCGAAGATGCACTGCGCGGCGTCGCAGCCGACGTGGCCCGGGGCCGCCTGGACGCGCGTGACGGCGAGGTGGCGGCCGTAGGCGCCGCGGAGTAGGACGTGGTAGTTGGTGTCGGTCTCCAGGACCTGCACGGCCCACGCCGTGTTGACCATCTCGCGGCGGCGGTCGACGGAGACGCCCCGCCCCGTCTCGTCGGCGAAGAGGTAGCCGCCGCGGCCGCGGTTGAAGAGCCGCACGTACTGCCCGTCCTGGAAGGGCGCGACGCCGACCTCGGCCCAGCGGGACCTGCCGTCGGCGGGCGCCGACGCCGAACTGGTCCTGACGCGGGCCGCCGAACTCGCCGAACTTGACTTGCCGCGGACCACCGCGCTTGACTTGCTGGGGGCCGTGGCCCTCGCCGAGCTGGACTTGCCGGGGGCCGCCCCCTTCTTCGACCGGGACTTGCGGCGGTCCTCCTCCTCCTCCGACGACGACGACAACATGCCTAGGAAGAACTGGATCACGCTCATGGAGGGAGAAGCGAGAGAAGGAGAGGGGGAATGTTTGTTGTTGCGGCCTGCGGCGGTTATCGCTGTAGCTCGAATGCCAAGGCGGAGCGTTTTAAATACGCGCCCCGGACGAGGACGGGCGGCGAATCCAACGCGCAGGTTTCTATCTCTGACACGTGGGCCCGGCCAGCTGGCTGCGCCGTGTGCGCCACGCGGCCCACTCCAGGCTTGCCCAGGAAGAAGTTGACCCAGTCGGCCTCTTCGTCGCGTCGCGGGGGCGTGTTTCTTCTCGCCGGCGAAGAGGATACTCTCCGGTTTCCCCTGGCGCCGCCCTGCACATGACGCCGGCAGGCGCTCCACGCCGCCCGGCTTTGCGAGCGCGTGCGGCGTGGGTCTCGGAGGGAGGGATCTATCAGCGGAGGATCGGTCGAGGCGCCGCCGCGCCGCGGACGACGGGCGGCGGCTAGCCGGCTGCCGGAGGCGGCGTGGAACAGGGAGAGGGTGAGGGCGTGGTGGACCTGGTGGTGGGGTGGGTAGTTGGTGAGGGTGGTTGCCTGATTGGGGAGGGCGACGGCGACCGGAATAGTACTGGTGTGGTACGTTGCTTCAACAGCGCAGCGAGCGAAAACGTTGCAGGTGTGGCGACAGCAGTGGGCCTCCTGTCCATGGCGAAAGAGACAGACACCAGACTAAGTTTGGACTTTGGGTTTTGGAACGGAGCGATCGGGTTCATTGTGTTGTAGGCCCAACTGCTGCTACATTTGTTGGGGGTCAATAGCCCAGGCGACCTGGTTCCCCAGTGTACACTGTCCAGTCGAGAGCTGTGAGGTAGACATTCTAACATCTCCTGCTGTTTAGATTCCGGCATATGCCTTGGTTTTGTATCATCCACGAATTATCTTCGAAACATTGTGTATTTGAAAACATTAGAGTTCTCTTTTGAACTTTACAGCGTCAGATACTCTGCTTTTTAGATTCCGGCATATTGCGTAACAAAAAAGATTCCGGCATATGTGTTGGTTTTCTATCATCCACAAAATTCCCTTCAAAACATGTTGTATTTGAAAACTTTAGAGTTTTGTTATGAACTTTATACTGTATGTTTAGACAGATTTAGCTCGTAATTCTTTCAAACAAAAAACTAAATAGAACATGGTGCATGATCGTATTTCTCTATTGCGGATTCCAATAGTATCGTCCTTAATTAGGGCCACATTTGTCATTTTTGTGTACATTAAAATATAAAGTATTTCAAATCGATATTTGGCACATTTGTGGGATATATCATTGATGACATGCATGATTTGTTTCAGATTTTTTTGAAACTTATAAATATGATCTTGAATTTTTTTAACTAGAGGGAGCACTAGAGTTCGGGAGCCAAAAGTGTTTTCCGTGCATTGCGGTGAGCATATAAAGTAATTGAATTTTGTGTGTGCAAAAGTAGTAGAATCCATAGAATATTTATGTTCGTCGATGATTACTATAAGTGATGATAATTTAATTATGATTATATATTATCAACATATTTTCTACTTAATTATTACTGAACCCACTTTAAGTTGTAAAACACATTTAGCTACTTAAAAATAAGCTTGCCAAATGTTCAATTTATACTATAGAATTTGTATATATTTTCTTACCTAACCATATACTAGACACTTTTATTAAGATATTTCTTTAGGCCCTATGCTCAGTAATGTCTTCCAATATATTAATAATACTAACAAATAAAGAAGAACTTTCACATATACATGAATTCATTTATGTGAAAAGAAATTCAAAGAGGTGTGATTTTTTTTCTTTTTTCTTCACATTTAAGGTGTTTATGTAGCTTGTTAAGAGCAATATATACGAAAGAAAAGCCTTTATGCGCAACTCAGACATATTTTCAACAATATACATTGAATCTATTAATCATAAAACATAATAATAAATATTGTGAAACATTATTGTATGCTTAACAATGCTAAGTAATATACAACCCATATTTTTAACAATAATAAGATTAAAATATAAGTAAGTACGAAAGTTTAGTATAATTATATTTAGTTTAACTCGCCATCGATTAAAATATAGTTGCAGTGGCCCTAATTAAGCACATGCTCATCTCTAGGTGGAACACCATGAAAAAAAATAAGCTAAAGAAAGGTCACATATTTATGTTCATGCCATCTGGCTAAGACAATCACGTCGCATTGTAGTGCCCCAACAAGCCTTCAATGTATACTACTGTGCGTGTTGATGAGCTTACCAAGGAAACATGACTTGCATCGGATGGCACCGACTTTACTATGGTTTGGTGCCCTCGCCGTGGTGCAGCTGTCATGCGCGGAGGTGAGTGGATGCATGTAATGCGCATTTGTTGCCACATCAAGGTGTGGTGCGACTAGGTGTCATGCACCAAGAGAAGCCAAAGAAAGGTCATATCTTCATGTTCATGCCATTTGGCCAAGACAATCACGTTGCCTTGCAGCGTGCCACCAAGATTGATGCGTGTCGATGAGCTTACCAAGGATACACGAACTTCCGGCAGATGGCACTGACTTTACCATTGTTGGGTGCTCTCGCCGTGGAGCGGAGTTCGTGTTGCCATGCGGAGAGGTCGGCGACATGTTGAGAATCGAGTGGTTGCACAGAACGCTAATTTGTTGCCACAACGAGGTGGTTCGACCTGGTGTCATGCACCAGGAGTTGTCACAGAAGATCAACTCCAAACAGGGTAGTTGAATACTATGCATGACTTCGCTTAGCAGAAACTGGAGTTCGAGTGGGACAACAATAGGCGATATTCATACGGGAATACCACCACTAGCTCTTTGATGAGTCAATGATTTAGGCTTTTTGGCGTTGATACTTGTCCATGATCGATTTTGTGATCCACTAGTACTTCTGGCCTTTATGTCGAGTAACGAGTAATGTTCTTGTGATGACATTTTGTGTTATGATCAAAATCTTGGTTGTGGTCAACTTGACGAAATCTTTTTTTTTTGATCTCTGCTTACATTGATCCCTGACTGAATTTCATCACTTCAGTTGGGAACGACGATGACATAAAGTGCACCACTTATTTGATCATTCATATTTGTTTGATCCAAAAATATGTTCTTCACTTGATGACAACTAAATATTAACATCTTTAACAATCTCAGTCTTTGAAATAAAATAATATTCAATTTAAATCAAAGATTCTTTAATGATTCTCCCACTTCCTACTTTCACAGTGACAAGACAATCAAATATTGCTCTAGTCATTGCATATTTTTTTAGGGTAAAAGGTAGAGGATTTCTCTACCTTGTTACTTCGGTTGTTGCCCTTTTGTATCGGTGTTACAATGTTTACAGAGGCAAGTGCCCCAAAGTAAGAAGGAAAAGAATAGTTGTACATGTAGATTCATGGGCCAAACTTGTCGGGCCACCCTTAGTTCGTCGTGCCCGACTTCTTCGACCTAGTGGCCCATTCCCGCGTCATCGAGCTTCCTTCAAATACCGCGCTTTCCAGAATACAAGCATGCCGGCAGCGAAGCTGATTTGCCCTTTTTATGAACCAGTTGAAGAAATGGCATCAACAAAACTGGCAATGTCGTCTGATCCTGTTGCAATGTGGTTCAATCCAAGTTTTTGCCAAATACATGTAACCCACAACGGCGGCAAGGACCTAATGCCCCATTGGCATCCTAAGCGAGGGGTGCGCGTTACCATAATGCTTTTAGGTCAGCTCCTTTGTTGCAGTCACGGTTGATGCATTGATCCTTCCATGGTGTCGGCGCACCGCCCCATACAGCTGTTGGCGACTCGTCGGGCGACTAATAGGGTACCACCAGCGTGACATTGCGTTGGCTCGGCTGCTGCCCCATCTTGCAGCCTCGCGCCGGTGGATTTTGCACCTCAATCGTGGTAGCGGACGACCGTCTCTGTGGGATCTTCTAGGGAGCCGTGACATTCTGGGTTCGGCATTCCTCCCCGATGCTGACAGTTGGGTCAGACGGTCAGTAGGGGTTGCGGCGTCCCTGGCCGCTGCCCAACTCTTCTCTCGTTATGTTTGGGTTATGTCGTGGTGGTGGTCCCTCTATGACCATCTTGGGTTGGGACGTTGGGGGTGAGGGTGGATGAAAAGGAGGCGCCCTTGCATCCCTCCTCCGACAGGTGATAGTCGTGTCGTACGGTTGCACGTTGGGGACAGGGAGATCCAAATGCTGAGACGATGGCTAGAGGGTAGTGGTCTTACTAGAACAACTCTCAGGCGAGCCTCGTTGTGAAATTCAAGTGGTTTATGAGCTTAAATCTCAATAGAGAGGGGAGCACGAGATCTGAATCATTTGCATGCTTACTCATGCCCATGCGATACATTATTTTCTTCCCCCAGATCTTCACATAGGACGAACATTCTACTAGTCGGATTCGTTTTCTCAATATTTCTGAGAAACGAACAGACAGCCTCACTAGATAATAACCTGTTCGGAAAGTGTGAAAGGGAAATAAAAAACAAAATATATTCTCCAAGGAAAAAATCAAAAGGGACGATTTATTACCCAAGCTGGCGCCCCACGTCACCGATCCGCCTCCCACCCCTCCCAGCCAATCGCAGCGCGCCGCAAACCCCAACCCTAACGCTATAAAAGCGCGCCCCGGCCGGCTCCCCTCCCACCGCACAAACCCACAGCCCCCACGACATCGAAAAGGTTTAGAAGCTTCGAAACCCGTGCAGGCGAATCGACGATGAGCTCCACCGGAGGAAGCGGCGGCCGCGGCAAGGCGAAGCCGACGAAGTCGGTGTCGCGCTCGTCCAAGGCCGGGCTCCAGTTCCCCGTCGGCCGCATCGCGCGGTACCTCAAGGCCGGCAAGTACGCGGAGCGCGTCGGCGCCGGCGCCCCCGTCTACCTCTCCGCCGTCCTGGAGTACCTCGCCGCCGAGGTATGTACACCCTTTTTCTTTCTCTATCCGCGACCGTTCCGTGATTCGAATTTGGGTGTCTGATCGCCGCCGCCGCCGGTTGTTGCAGGTACTGGAGCTGGCCGGGAACGCGGCGCGGGACAACAAGAAGACCCGGATCGTGCCGCGGCACATCCAGCTTGCGGTCAGGAACGACGAGGAGCTGAGAAAGCTGCTGGGCACCGTGACGATCGCCAACGGCGGCGTGATGCCCAACATCAACCCGGTGCTGCTGCCCAAGGGGAAGAACCACCAGGGCAAACCGGACATCAACTCGGCCTCCCAGGAGTTCTGAGTATCGGGAGAAGATTAAGGGGGGAGGGAGAGGATACCCTGTCAGGCACCTGACGGTGTTCTTCTGAACTTTTTTTGATTGGGATGTTTTAGGTGTCTGAAACTTAAGCGATGTCAAGAACTGCTGTGTCCCGATTCGCGGATGGTTGAATCTATCTATCTATAGAAGTTTGGAAATGATATAGTATTGCTTAATTCTCTTTTTCGATTGATTGATTGGTTTGGTCGAACTGTGATGTGATGCAAAAGGGACGACCTCCCGGATTCGTGTACCCCGCGTCCCGACCGTGCAACCTTTTCCTCAATTGTCCTCTGTAAATTAACCATGTCAACCGGTAAACGCGCAATACCTTATCGATATTCGATCCTTCCCGAGTCCCAATATCAGGAGGCAATCATGTTCTCGGAAATACTTTGCCCCTGTTTTTCTCAAATTTATTTCAGAGTTTAGTTGTGTTAGGTTGATCTCCAGGTCGTACGAGCCCAACGGCTCGCGACCCCCTTGACTGCGCCCTGATCGGGGGCGTGCATATTTCCGTTATGGACGGTGGGCCCCTGTGACCTGCGCTATAAATAAAGGGTGGGGGCTGGGGCACACGGTACGAGGTTCACCGTGCCACCAGTCACCCCACCGACAACCCCCTTCCGATCTAGGGTTAGCGCAGGCTCACGGGAAGCACCACTGGCGCCACTGCATCGCCGCCATCGCCACTGCCGTGCTCACCTCCGTCCACCATGGCCGGAGCCACGGCATCCTCTGGATCGTCACAGGGAGAAGGTACAACACCTCCTCCACCTCAATATCTACTCGATCGTGTCGATCACGATTCTAACAATGGTATCAGAGCCTCGTAAGGCTAAAGATCTAATCGACTAGAAGGTAGAAAAGAAAGGAAATCAAAAGAAAATTCCCCACCCGAAGAACCCTAACCCTAGAGGGGAAAAGAACTCACCTGGTTGCCCTCAGGCATGCTGGAAAAGGACGCCGCCGTCACGGCCGCGTCGTTCCTCTCGATCCTGATGCGCACCAACTGGGGCATCGGGAAGAAGAACTCAAACCCCGAGCCTCAGGCAAAAGCAGCACCGCGGCCAGATCCGTTCGACAGCGGCGCGCCCACCGCAAGGCGGACGCGTGACCGGCGAAGGGATCGGCGACGGGTGCGGACGCAGCGCGCCGTCTTCTTCCTCCTCGGTCGGCTTGCTCCGGCGAAAGGAACCTTAACCCTAGCATGCGCGCGTGGGGAAGAGAAAGCAGGAGGGAGAGAGAGAGGCTCGCGGCCGCCGGCCGCCGACACCGACGTGCTACCGGCGTTCTTCCTCTACTGCCGCGGGCCGACGCCGCAGTGCGGGACGCGGCTGAGCTGCGGGAGCGAGAGCGGCAGAGAGAGAGGCGAGAGTGAGGGAATGCGAGCTAGGGTTAGGGCGAGGCCGGTGTGGCCGGTGTTTGACCCGGCGAGATGCCAGGAGCGAGCGGCGCAAGCGCCAGCGGGCCGATGGGCTGAAAGGAGGCCGTGGGCCACGCTTCCAACTGCCCCGCGCGGCAGATAGCAAGAAGGCCGTGGGCCTCGTGTTTTTTCGCACAGAAAATAATAAAAGTGTTTTCTGTTTTGTTTTTCATGTATAGTCATGTTTTAGTTATGTTGTTCATTCTGTTTTCCTATTTTTTTTATCCAATGAAAATTTTGTTTAGGAAACAGAATAAAGAAAATAAATACTTGTTAAAAGTATAAAAGTTTATGAATTTTATTCATATTTATTCCGCTGCAAAAATAGTTAAAAGTAATTGCTAAAAGCAATAAAGTGAGAATAAAAGCGTGATAAAGTGATAACTATGATGATTATGATTCTGTTATTAATTGACCAACGTTGTTAATAGCATTATCAGGATTTAAAGTGAGAATTAAATGCTTGATTAAAGTGATATTAAAGATGATTATGATTCTGTTATTAAATGACCAACGTTGTTAATAGCATGATCATGATTTGTTTATTATGTGTTAAAAGGTGCATTTATTTCTTTTATTGCCCAACGGTGATATAGTTTTAATTGCACAAACAGTGACAGAAATAGTTGTGAAAAGTATAAAGTTCATGAATTTTATTCATGTTTTTCCGCTGCAAATATATAAAAGTGCTCTTAAAGTGTAAATAGAAATAAAGAAAGAATTAAATTACAAGAGCATGTTAAAGGAATTATTGAAACAATTATGTTTTGTTAAATGTTGAACAGTGCAATGGTTGTGAAATACAGAGAATATTTTACAGTTTCTACTGTAAAGTAAAAGGACTCTCCTCTAATTAAATTGGAACCAACGGGAAAATTTAATTGGAGAGGAGGAAAAAGAGAAATATTTGTTTAACAGATTAAATTATGGTATTGTTATCTTCTGACCAACGTTGATAATAGCAGTACTATAATTATGTGAGTTCTAAATATTTATTTAACAGATTAAATTATGGTATTGTTATCTTCTGACCAACGTTGATAATAGCAGTACTATAATTATGTGAGTTCTATAGTCAAAGGCTAGATCTCTGATAATTTTGCATCAAAGTGATCAATTTTCAGAGAAAAAAAATAAAAGATCAAGAAATGCTCTTGAACTATAGAAATATGTACATTTCATGTTTCCGCTGCAATAGAATTGATGATAATGTTATTTTCCAAACAGAGTTCTTTATTGCAATAGAAATATTATCATCATATTGTTTATGAGTTTTATGCATTGATTCTATTTCTGCCCAACGGTGATGTAGAATTAGTGTAGAAAGATGATGTTTCATTCTAATTCTGCCCAACGGTGATTTAGAATATAGAAGAAAGTTTTAAAGATTTAATGTGCATATCTTTAACCAGACCAACGAGGGTTATTTTTATGCTCATTATTGTTTATTATTATTGAATATTTTCTCAGACAAAGATTCTCATGTTTTCATTCGTGAAAGCAAAAGATGGGTACTTGTGACCCGAAAGATGACCAAGAAAGGTCATAAAGTGAGAGAGTATGTTCTCTCTAAAGAATGACTGCAAAAGAAAAAATTCTTGGATGTTAATCCAAGAATACAAATAGATCATCGAGAGTCTTGTTTGACAAATGTCTTTCATGTACTCTCCATGCAGAAAACAAATAAATCATTCAGAGTTTTGTTTAACGAATTTCTTTCATGTACCTATGTGAAGAAAAATTTTAAACGAGCAACATGAATGCTTAATTTGACTAACGTTGGATTAAGCATGTGTATAAAAGAGTATTCAGATTTATTTCTGAATTTGATGATTGAATATGCAGTCTAAAGAGCCAATTGTGGCATCTGTGTCTCTTAATTACCCGCATGACGGGAAAAGACGATAATAATACCCACGTGGTGGGAAAAGTCTGGGAAAATACCCGCATGGCGGGAGAAAATTTTGACAAAGGACTTATTCTGTATGACAGGAGAAAGATGTGATGACTCATGTGTTTTTATATCGACCGCACACCTTGTGTATCATAGTTATAAAGCACTTAATGAGTCAAAAGAGAATAAAGTTACAAATGAACCTAAAGATAAGAATGTTATGCAAGTGTGACTTGCAGTACCATTGAGAAAAACTCTTGTGAGTTTTGAAAAGGGAATGAGGAAAAAGTACTCCCATACGTTAAAAGATAACTTCATATTGAATAAAGCAGATAATCAAAGTTTCGAAATTGTGGCAAAAAGGTTCTTGCCACATTTCGAGGGGGAGATAGAGAATGTTACAGAATAAACTCCCCTATACTTCAGATAATGTGATGCATATTATGCATCTAAGTGATCTATGATGAATTGTGATCGTCTGGGGAGTACGACGGTCATAATAATGATACCCCTAAAGTAAAGAGATAGATTTATTCCTGTATCTTTTACAGCTCCGAAAGGAGACTAAGGACGGTACTCAAAGTGCCATAAAGAAGACAGATTGACAGGTTAACAGAATAAACCCAAATAAAAAGGATTAAGGATACACCATTTTGGAGAAAATGGAGTAATCTGGGGGAGCATGGTATGAACATACCTAAGGCTCGAATAGATTTTATCTGGGGGAGCTTGTTGCTTTATAATAGAGATGAACAAGCAAACATGGATCTTGTGATTTAGGTCCTTGTAAGAGCTATAGCAATAGAAGACTACAGAATTAATTGCCTCTAGGCAATGACAGAACAACAACATCCCCATATGAGAAAAACAGATGACTATAAAGTCTATATCAGAGAAATTTAAATGAAGGTTGATCCCACCTCATTTACAGAAATTATAAGCAGCGCTCAATCGATTTTGACAAGTGTCTACTTGTCTTAATGATTAGAGACTATGTGAATCCCGACGATGTTTGGGACTCATAAGTAATTTCCAATGGAGCCAAAACAGTAGGCTATAAAGGGTCTACAACGCCAATGTGACTCCAAAGGAAATATGTAAAAAGCGATTTTAAATCGAAAGATTTGCGCTAAGAGAATAAACAGATTATAATGAGTGATAATGGCACATAATGATCTGAGTTACATCAGATGAAAGTAAAGAACACAAGGGATCTTACGGACTAGAGCAAGTCTCTAGAATCAGAAGTTATTTTGGGTTAAAGAGAATGAGAGGACAATCGCTTTTCTACAAACTTATAGAATGGGAAATTCATTCCCTAATCCTGTGTATGTGGATGATATCCTACTTGCTAGTGGTGATGTCAATCTACTACCGGCAGAGAAAAGAAGTTCTTGTCCTCAAAAGAGTATTCTCGGTAGAGTGTCTCTCGTTAAAAGTATCGAGATTTACTAAGAAAAGAAGAAAAGGGGTATTAGAAATATCGCATGGACATGCTGAGAAGAAGTCTCTAAAGCATGCATGTCGAGAAAACCTACGCCTGTTCTTATTGTCAAGGGTAATGGAATTGGAACTTTAGTGTTCCAAGAGATAACATAGAACGGATCAAATGGATATGGTACCATATGCTTCAGCTGTTGGAAACTCAATATTACCCTGACAGTTCATGTATCCGGGTTGTTTTGGCAATGTCCAATCCAGATATAGATCACTGGAATGGAATCAAAGATATCGGCCTCATGCTAAAAGAAACAGAGTGCTCTCAAAAGGTTGTGAGTACAAAGATAGATCTATAAATGTGCTCTCAAAAGGTTGTGAGCACAAAGAAAAATTTGTGAAATGTATAGCGAAATCCACAATTGTCGCTAAATTTCACATTTGGAGTTTTTGTGTGGAAAACTCCAAAGAATGAAATGATTGGCATCAGTGTGATGTAAAGACATGTTATAGCATGATATAAGGCCGAGGGATAGGCAAAATGGTTAAGGAAACCTGTACCCGGAATTGATAATGGTTGACAACAGCAATAACCATTAAGTAATTCACTCCTAAGACAACGAGTCAAGTGTGGTGCCAAACACATTGACACAGAGTTATACGTTGTAAAGGAGAAAGTCCGGAATTATGTTGAAATGCTTGGAGCATAAGAGGAACATATAAAAGAAACACACAAGTGTTCGCAGATCTGCTAATTAAAGGCTTACCGCCCAGTGTGTTTTGGAGAACACATAGTCGACATGGGTTTTATGGTATAGTCTATATGATTTCCGGACAATAAAGAGGCCCAAAAGTTTAAAGAATCTATTTCAAAACAGAGACGTATATTGTAGCTGTCTGATTCTATCAGCAATGAGCTATGACGATGAAATATGCTCTATGTACTGATCCGTGATGAAACGAGTAAAGTAAAAGGTAAAAGTAAAAGTTGAGATCAATGGGGAGAATGTTAGGTTGATCTCCAGGTCGTACGAGCCCAACGGCTCGCGACCCCCTTGATTGCGCCCTGATCGGGGGCGTGCATATTTCCGTTATGGACGGTGGGCCCCTGTGACCTGCGCTATAAATAAAGGGTGGGGGCTGGGGCACACGGTACGAGGTTCACCGTGCCACCAGTCACCCCACCGACAACCCCCTTCCGATCTAGGGTTAGCGCAGGCTCACGGGAAGCACCACTGGCGCCACTGCATCGCCGCCATCGCCACTGCCGTGCTCACCTCCGTCCACCATGGCCGGAGCCACGGCATCCTCTGGATCGTCACAGGGAGAAGGTACAACACCTCCTCCACCTCAATATCTATTCGATCGTGTCAATCACGATTCTAACAAGTTGTCCTTGATCTTTAGGTAGATGGTTGATCCTTGGGTCGTTGCAGCGTTGAAGACTCTGATGGTTTCATGTTTTCCGAAGGATTGAGACTCATGCATGAAGCAATTTGGCCAGACAGTATCATTAAGCATGGCCTGCTAGCTGCAGGAATTGCACAATGTGCGTAGAGCAGGACGCGAGCACTCGAGTTCAGGCATTGATCGCGGCCGTCGTCATTGATCCATGATTTGGAGGCCATGTTATCTTTTAGTGTTCAGCCAAAGAAAAAATCCTTACGCGCTGTGGGATCGATCACACCCAAACCCATGCGAGCAGGCTTCCAGTGAAAAGATTGTAGAAAGAGGCCGTAGTGGTTCGCAGGTTCGCAAAAACCACTGCGTTGCTGTTCGCCTGTAGCACAATGGTGGCCAGCTAGGTATTCAGTCAGCTCGCCAAACTGTAGTTGCCACTATGAGAAACAGGTGACAGAACACTTCCATGCTGTGTTGACAAAACTGTGATACACGGTGCATGGCTGATCAACGGCGAAGGGCAAAACAATAGAGAATCACAGCTATATCATGCCCATCGGTGTCCAATGATGAAGCCAGAAGATGTGGTGAGACCAGATGTTGCAACACATTTGGTGGATTGTTGAACTAGTGGAATTGGGAACAGGACGAAAAAGCAATTCGATTTCCAGAAAGGTGTGTGAGTTGGATTAGGCTGCATAGGGATCAAAGACTGTAGTACCATCTTGCCAGCCATTTGAAGCATGGATCTACTCTTCATAAAAGAGATAACACATAATTCGTTTTAATTTACTCGCTCTGCCGAATCTTCGTGATAAAAGAGAAGGGGATTGCTGCGAACTTTGATGTCATATTCTTGAACAAAAATTGATGTCTGATTAACAAAATGAAAACATCAAAAAAATGCTATCCATGTATGTTGCTGTGGCTGCAATGTCTGAATTAGTCCCCTGAATCCCTGATTACAAATGAATCAAATTGCTTGCTGCTTGTCTGATTAACAAAAATTGATGTCTGATTAACAAAATGAAAACATCAAAAAAATGCTATCCATGTATGTTGCTGTGGCTGCAATGTCTGAATTAGTCCCCTGAATCCCTGATTACAAATGAATCAAATTGCTTGCTGCTTGTGATATGACGATCGGTTAGTTCTTGGCGCTAAGGATGTTAGCCCTCATGGCCTCCAGTTCTGCCATGTTTGCCTCGACGGCGCCGGTGAAGGACGGCTCCGGGATGGGCTCCTCCACCATCTGCGACAGCCTGATGAGGCTCCTGCAGGCCAGCACCGCGCGCGAGTCCATGGTCTCCATGGCCCTCAGGTACAAGCACTGCGCAGCCCGGGCGGCCTGCGTCCTCAGCTCGTCGGAGTTGGCAGGGCCCAGCAGGCAGTGCCCCACGATGCGCAGCGCCGGCTGGAACAGCTCCCACGGCAGCGGCACCCTCCGCCACTTCTCCTCGCCACCCTCCGGCGAGGACGCTGACGCGACGCGGGGCTTGTCGTTGCCGTGCTTCCCCGACCAGGCGACGCAGAACTCGCAGAAGTCCATCTTGGACGAGAGCGGCATGAGCGCGAGCTTGCCGTGGTAGAGCTCCAGTACGGCGCCGACGATACGGGCGCGGCGCGTGGCGCGCATGGTGCCGTGCGGGTCCAGCGCGGGGGAGAGCTCGGCGACGACGTCCTTGTCGGGATCGGCGGCCTTTGTCGGCTTGGCCGCCGCGGACGCCGCCGCGGCCGGCTTGGCCGCCTCGTGGTACACGCTGGGGCTGGCCATGTTGGGCAGCGCGACGGTCTCGGCCTCCCCGGCGCCCCGCTGCGCCACGGCGTGCGCGTACAGCGTGAGGATGACGGCCTCGAACCCCGCGAGCGGCTTCCGGGAGACGGCGCGGGACATGTACACGCCCGCGAGGGTCGGCACGAAGCGCAGCACCGCGAGTTGGAGCGCCGGGATGCCGGACTGGAAGGCGCCGTAGAGCCAGCCGCAGAGCGCGTCGTGCCCTGCGCCCGAGTCCGCGCCGCGGAGGCGGCCCGCGACGGCGCGGGCGACGTCGTCGTCGTGGAGGAGGGCGGATGCCGGGTCGTCGGCCGCGGCGAGGGAGTCCGGGAACGCGCCGCGGAGGATGGCGGCGAGGGAGTCGACGGCGGCCTTGGGGCTCTGGATCGGCTGCGGCGTGTCGGATGACATCGTCGTCAGCGGCGGAGGAGGCTGGCGTCGTCGACGTTCGTGATGTGTGCTTCGATGCGAAGGAAACGGAAGGGAGAGGAGGAGGAATAGGAGATTTGAGCGGGCGGCGCGTTATCGTTTCAGCGTTGACCCGGTACGTACGTTTAACGTGAGCAAATCAAAGGCGTGAGGTTGGGCCCACTCGCTATTTATGCATACAAGATGGAATGGAGATTTTTTACTCTAAAGTTCGAGTGCCCCCTTTATATAAAAGTAATTCGAAAATCTTTTTTTTTTCTCAAGTTTTCCCATGCATGCTGTGAGTGATGTATCTCACAAACGTGTAAAATTTCAATTTGAAATAAGTACTCTACAATTAGAGTTACACAAAAATAAAAAATGTGTGATCTGATTGTACACACTTCTCCAAAATATGCAATTTTTTGTCTTTTTGTGTAGCTCATAAGACAAAGTATTTCACAGTGTGATTTTGCACTCTTGTAGGATGCATCATTGGCTACAACCTGGATTTTTTTCAGATTTTTTAAAAACTTATAAATATATAGTATATTTTTTAAATAAAAGGATCACCGAGTCTCGAAAGCCAAAGTGATTTTCCCGCAAAGATGCTCCTAGAGAAATAAAACATTAAATCAATACACAAATTATAACTCCTCGGTAATTTTAGTTGCGCCTATGCATGTCACTGCAAGATTTGGAGTTCAAGATTTCCCTAGCCCTTTTCATATATGGACGCCTAACGTCTATGAAGGAGCATGATTCGTTCGACAAATTCTTACCTCTATATCTATCTCTGAGTTGTTTGGGATTTGCACGTGATACAAAAACCTTGATTTGTTTCATCATATACTCAGTTAATTGAATATGAAGACACATACGGCTAATAACCGAAGATTGGGTTCCCGATTGATGGTTGTGAAGAAGATGCAAACGACGGAAGGAATAAAAGGAAGTAAGAAGAGGGCGGAGGAGGATGAAGAGGGAGGGAAAGGCTACCTCGGTGACAACGACCAGTGATGCACTGACAACAGATTCTTGAGTGTTAACCGAATGACATGACTCTCTAACGAGCTTAGTTAGACGCCTTATAAAAGCGTCGATCATCGACATCTCCGCGACACAACTGATTGGATAGAGGGGAGGTGGAGCATCGTGTCGGTCAAAGAGATGATGTTGGAGCAAAGAGGGAATGGTGACACGTCGAGAGAAAAGATGACGATAAAGAGACACAATGGATGAATGCATGCTCACGAGAAGAAAGTCAATGTGGTAATGTTTACTTGCTTGGTAGAAAAAGAATTGTCAATCTATATCATAGTCCATGGAGATCATGTATCCATTCAAAGTATAAAATGAGCTTGAAATACTATTTGACACCGTGAATGTGAATGCACAACGCCACTATGATAATATTGGAAAATCTTAATGTCGAAAATACTATTGGAACATCAACATCTAGGATGTTGGAATACACCGCAAAGCACCATGTTACAGTGATAAGTTTTTTTTTGCGAGGAAAATACAGACACGACACCAGGACTCTTACAGAAAAACCCAGGAAACAAGAGAAATTACAAAGAAGCCCTCCTGAGCTTCGGCGCCGTCGTCTTCGAGCTGAACGTTGCGCCGACGAAGCCCGCCGCACGACCTCCATGACCTTGGACTGGGAGGCACCCCTCCGCGACAAGGGAGTCGACGCCCCTCGGTGCCGTAGCACCTCCGCCCACCACGACGAGCGACAACACCATCCTGGCCTTCCGCATCTGCATCTTCAAAGTCGTCAGTCACCGGAGCCGCCACCACGGACTCCGGCAAAGGGGAGGTCCCCCCGAGCACTCCGAGGAGCCGCAGACGGGGACGGAGCAGCAGATCCGCGGCGGAGCTCCGCAGAGCCGCGCCGGCAGAGGGGTAGACTGCCGCCTCCAAAAGCCACACCAACGCCGCCGCTACCACCCCAGCGCCGCCAGAAGCCACACCACCACGCACACCTAATCTACATACGGCACGGATCCGTGGATCCCCCGTCCTCCCGCCGCCGAAGCGGCCGCCGGAGGGCGAGGGATCCGGCGAATCTCGGCTGCGAGCTTGCTGTGCGCGGTGTCACCGAAAAAGTCGCCCTTTACTGTAGGTGGGGAAAGGGGGAGGTCCAAGCTCTCGTATTACAGTGATAAGTTAAGTAGAGAGATACACCGTCTTCACGTCGTAGCTCCACGAGCATAAAAATGAGTTGCTGTATAATTTCATGGCTTAAGACCTTGGGTTATCCGCTTTTGTTGTCGCATCTATGTTGATTTTCCTTCCCTATCTCCATCTAAGTTTTCCACAACACAATTAACTCGGATTTCAGGCCTAACCCTCCAATCATCCATCCATTATCATCCTCATGTTTGCTTTGTCACACTACAAACACCCCTTTCACACCAAGCGAGAATTTTCTGGATACTCGCGCTAACGTACACAAACTTCTCAAGGAATGCCTATAATTGTAGGATGATTTGACCGATCACCTTCTATTCTTCTGCCATTAGCCCATTACACAAAAAGGCACACATATGGACATCCATGCTCTAATCAAACGACTAAACTGACATAAGGAATAAATATGTATAACTCACTGTGAAATTATAATTTATGGGCAGGAAACTTAAATCCTAATAAGGAGATATGTAAACACAATTCTGTAGCATGTTCTCGCAACACCTGTTTTGTTGCCAATTCGGTCGTTTTATATTGGTAGAAGTTTGTTTGGTCAATCAACTCTTTGTCTCTCTCTCAAATTATTATGTACCTATGAAAGTGCATGTGCCCTCATGTGTGGTTTTGGTAATTAATGACAATCTCTATGGACTAATGTTTGGATTGAGATATCTTTATAGATCTTGTCCATGAAGAAGATTGGAGTTCATGTGTTAGACTCTAGAAGATTATATGATGACCAAAGTTCTATCCAAGGGTTTATATGAAGAATGGTCATCTAGAGTTGAGCTTATTGCAAGCATGGCTTGGAAAGAAGATTGGGTGAACATTCATGTTTATCTCCAAGCCATCATACACATCAAGAGAAGAAGATGAAGTGCAAGTGGATACATGAAGACGGAGCTTAGCAAGGCTCTCCCATCATGGAGTATGGGGGAGTATTTGGAGAAGTCTTCATCAAGCATGTGCTAGCAAACACAATCAAGAAAGGTGTTCCAACTTGAGGGAGTCAAGATCGTCATCATCTAGCTCAAGTAGAATGCGCAAGGCAAAGGTATGATCTTGATAGGGTTTCTTTTTTACCGATCTCATGGTGTTAGTGGGAGACCGGGTTATAGAATAGAGGGCGTACTATCAAGAGGGGCTCTCAAGTGAGTAACTTGATCGCATCTTTGTGAAGAGCTCAAATCTTTGCATATTTGGCATATCATCTTTCTTGGTTCTTATTTGGCTTTTATCTATGTGAAATTTTAGAGCTTGTGTTCATCTCCATACCAAGCTCTTGTTCATCAAAAACGGATTTCATATGCATATCTTGTTGCGTTTTTGATATTGGAGGTTTTACCGGCTTATCTTTTCTAGAGAGGTTAAACTCTCTCCTTGTGGTTTCCTCCTCACGTGATGGACTATGATGTGTATATGCATGATCTTGTAGGGCTTGTGATTATCTTCGAAACAAGCCCAAGATCATAGAAAACAGAGTCTTGATGATTATCTTGTTGAGTTTTGATGTTGGAGGATTTACCGGTTGTTCTTTTATAGAGAAGGTTTACCTTTCTACATTTTGTTTTATCCTCCCATGTTGGACTATGATGTTTCTATGCATGATCTTGTAAAGCTCTTCGTTGCGATTCCAACGAGCCGAAGAACATCAAAAACGGAGTCCGGATGATCAAGATATGTTCGTTTTCGTGTTGGGCATTTATGTAGTTTTTATAGGCCAGCCCAAGGCTGGGCTCGCGTTTTTGGGCATAACGGTTGGATTTTGGGGATCCTATTTAAGGGGATCTTCTTCCCCAACGACCCCAACTACTTGAGCACATTTTCCCCTCTCTCTCGTTCATTGTTGACCTTGGAAAAGCTTGCCCCCTCTCAATCCCTCACATGATTCTTGCATATCTTTGAGGGAAAAGTGAGAGGAGATCTAGATCTACAATTCCACCAATCCATCTCTCCTCTATGTGAGGGGAACCTAGTAGATCTTGATCTTGGAGTTCCATTTGTTGTGTTCTTGTTTGTTCTTCCTCTCTTCTCCCCCCACAAGTATTAGTTGCTTTTGGTGGGATTTGAGAGTGAAGGACTTGAACACTTCTTGTGTTCTTGCCATTACTTTTGTGCATCGGTTTGTGCTCTCCACGAGGATTCGTGGAAGTGAAAGTTCGTGAGCTTGTTACTCTTGGGTCTTTGGACCCTAGACGCCTTTTGTGGCGGTTGAGGCCTTTTGTGGCGTCTTGAGTTTGAAACTCATTCCCCTCCAACGAGACGTACTCCCCTAAAAAGGAGGAACTCGGGAATACATCCTCGTCTCCGCGTGACTCGGTTATTTCTATACCCGAGATATTTACTTATGCACTTTACATTGTGATAACCTTCGTGCTTGAAGTATTCAATATTGCTATCACTTTGTTGCTTGTCTTGCTTAGCATAAGTTGTTGGTGCACATAGGTGAGCCTAGTTTATTTAGGTTGTTGGCTTGTTAATTTAAACACCTAGTTTTATTCCGCAATTATCAAGCCTAAACCGGAAAAGTTTTAAATCGCCTATTCACCCCCTCTTTAGGCGACATCCTTATCCTTTCAACCTACATGTCACAATTTAGCATAACACAACTTGTTCCTTTAGGTTCCTTGGCCCCACTAATTTTCGAGCGAAGTAGAGGAGTTGTTCATTTATCACTAACAATCAATTCAAGGCTGGTGAAAGTGCATACTACTCAGTTGAGGCAATTTCATCGCCCTTTTCTCTAACAAATTGATATATAAGTATCAAGTGGCAACATAGTTCTACTTACAGTTCTGCTAAACTCATCGGAGGCATTTTCATGTATAAGTTGATGCCCCTAGACTCGTATGACGTCTCTGCATTCACGATTGCATAGGTGTACAAAGAATAAAGATTAGATATGATGACTAGCTCACTTACGATTATTCGATGTTCTTATTTGATATCTCACATACATGCAGAAAAAATCTCAATATAGTGTTTGAAACTTAAGATAAGAAGGAAAGATGTACATGGAAATACCATAGGAGTGATTATGGTTTTGCTCATAGTACAGTTGGTCTGCGTACATTGCTTTATCAAGAGTTCGAGATGGGTGAAAATATTTACTTCGATCTAACCTTATTATTGAAGTGAAGAACTTATGGGTGAAACGATCAACAAAGAACATTGACAAAGTTAGAACTGCATCAAACCACTAAGGATTTAGATATAGGGGGGGGGGGGGGGGGGGGGGGGGGGCGAAGCTATCAAGTTCGTTCTTGCATTTTTTTTTTGCGAAAATGCCATTGCAGTATTATATATGACGATATCAAGTGTGAAAAATAGCATATACACTATCATATGTTTGTTTTACATTAATATAAATAATCTTAACTTTTGCACATACAGTATAAGCAAATCAACAATTCTTATTTTCGAAAAAGAGGTTGAAACCGCCAGCCTCTATATAAAAGTGATGCACACAACAATCATAAGCAAACTGACATATATTTGGCAACAACATAAAGCTATTTTTCGAAGTTTAAATATAAGTCTACTATAATTATAACAACGATTTGGTTTAAATTTGGCACTAGGCTAGATTAAAGATTGATGCAAATTGGTATAAAAAAGTAAGATACTCCATTATTCTAGCGAATTATAGTTAAACTGGAACGAAAAGACACTCATATTAGATTAGCAGTACGTGTACCTTAAACAAATAACCTGATGGTGAGTCTATTGAAGGGAGATGTGGAACAATCGGGCAGTACTATCATCGGCGGCCAGCGTACTAGCACCTGGCTGTCACAGTCAAGTCCATGTCCGGCGGCTTGCGAGCGGGGTTAGCAGGCGACAGGCGATCCAATCTGTTTCGCAGCTAGATCGATCGAGGCAAATGGGGAATAAAAGCAGGCTCCCACGATCACTGCATATTACCCAATCGGTTGCAGACATGGGCTGCCTTTTTGGGCTTTGATGCGTGTAGACTTTACATGGATTACTATGGGCTTTAGGCTTAAAAATTAATACAGTGATTATGTACGTCCATTACCGCTACTATGTGGTGTAAATCCTTGGGGGGGGGGGGGGGGGACGGGACATTAGGGGGGGCCGGACCCCTGTTAGCACCCCCCTGGATCCGCCCCTGCCGAAACCTAAGTCCTTTAGAAACCTCCGTAAAAAGTAAATTTTGAAGATAGCTATTGGGCTGGGCTCTACAAACTTCGCCATGACATGATAACAGTGCCTCTTTCTTGGCCTCAAGTTATTGATTTTGCCAGCTATAAATTTCATGCTTTACGAAGACGACAATATTATCTAGCCATATAGAGCTAAAGACGTTATCGATACATCAATGCTAATAAATTTGTACCACCGAGTTTTAAGATATTTCTTTTGCGAAATCTATCTTATTATCGTGTACACTTTGATGTTATGTGGATCGAATTACATATTACTGTCAACATATATTCTGTAAATTCTTTGATGCAGATGTTAATCCTAACTCCATAAAACTCAGTAGTTGCCAGATAATGATTTTGCCGTCCAATATACTTACAAAATCTTAATAATCAGTTAAGATGGTTCCTAACAACGACTTAGAAATGGATTTTTATCAGTCACGAGAGAAGTAACAAAACCATGACTTTTTGTAAACACATTAACCCTAAAAGCAGATATTGTGCCAGTTTTTGATCAGTTATTTTTTATCAATTGATCAATTCTTATACAATATATATTCTGTAAAAATAAAAGTTCCTTGAAAGAGGAAAAAAAGAGGGGGTTGTGCACCAATCTCTAGGCCATGTTGTGCAATGAAACCGACAACTGCATGTGGCTGTATGTCTCTGCGGCTGCATCGTCTGCTTCAGATTATGCTGCTAAAGGTAGACTTGAGGTGTTTTCATTAAAATTGCTTGATTTTTAAAAAATTATCTCATTTCATTTTTTAAACTTATGTTTGATGTGGCTGGCGGACCGACGATGCAGGGGCGAAACTAGCCAAAATATTTGATGGGTTAATCTTCATATATATAACATGGGTTCATTACTATTTTTCTTGATTTACTAGAGCATTTACAAAAATTTGTTCACCCTGAACCCAACTCCATAGCGTTGGCTCCGCCACTGAACATATGTGTGTCTTACGCATGGTCCCGTAGCAACGCACGGGGCATTATGCTAGTACAATATATATTCTGTAAAAATAAAAGTTCCTTGAAAGAGGAAAAAAAGAGGGGGTTGTGCACCAATCTCTAGGCCATGTTGTGCAATGAAACCTAGCAAAAAGAGTGCAAAAATGCAAACCGGATGGACTCGGAGTTAGCCACCGGCAGCACGGACCCCATCAGTCGGCGTGACAGCACTATGCTGCTAACTGCTAAGGGAACCCAACGACGGATCCCCAAAGTTTCACACAGGAGCGGGGGGAAGGAGAGGGGAAGGAAGAGACGACAGGGGGAGCTTTCACAGGGGCGGCGGGGCAGACGCCGTGCGCTCACTTGCCTCCGCATCTCGGAGCAGGTCTCTCCGCTGGAGTGGTGAGGGAACCCGGGCTCCCGCGGCGGCCCCCATGGAGCCCAAGCCCCCGGCCGCGCCGCACGGCGACGGGCCGCCGGCGGAGGCCCCACGCCGCCGCGGCGGCGGCGGCAAGCGCAAGGCGGCGGGGTCGGGGTTCACGCCGTCCAAGCGGCACGCGAAGGAGCGCAACGCCGCCTTCAACGTGCCCCACCACCTGCTGCACAGCGGGCCGCTCACCCGCGCCGCGCGCCACTCGCCGCACAAACTCTCGGGCGCGCCCCCGATGCGGCTCCCGCGGCCGCCGCGGCCGACGGATCGGGGAAGGGGACGGCGACGCGATTCGGCTCGACGGGGAGCAGACCCTCGCCGAGGAAACGCCGCTGGTGGACGAGGCGTTCGAGGCCGTTCGATCCCGCGACGCCGGCGTCCATGTGGTCCCTACCTTCGCCGGTGAGCACTCTCTCCGCGTACAGTAGCTCGATCTCTCGTCTGGGGTGGTGAATCGCTGAATCTCTTGTTTGGGGTGGTGAATCGCTGAAACGTCTGTTTGAGTTTGAGGCGTTCGGTGATATGCTGGTTCACTGGGAATGCTTCCTGCTACTTAAATACTTTACCAGAATGAACCCTTAGCACACAGCAGTGAGTGCAATTCAGTGGTTAACGTTGATGCCGTGGATAACCTGAATTTGTACACCTACTTTGACCAATGATGTGTTAATTGTAGTTTCTCTTGGTAGATTTAGCTCAATTTGAGCACATGCTCATTCTGTTAATTTAACTGCTTGAGACAAGAATTTATTACATTGTGTTGCCTTTATTACTTTTAGTATGTAGTGGTGAACTGTTAATACTGTGTATCTCCGTTTTTCTTGCTGTTGCCTGCTGTGTGCAAATGAAGATCTGAGTACTCATTATTTGCTTTCTTCCATGTGATTCGAGTATGGCTTGTTTTCTTTTAGATACATTTGCTCTTGTAAGTATTTTAAAACATAGAACAGCCTTCTTACATTACCGCATCAGAAATATCAACTGTGGTAAATCTTAACAACACAATAGACAACTACCTCAGCATATAAGAGAAAGCACTGTGGCAGATCTTGATAATACAGTAAACATCTGTTTCTTGTGTAATTGAAGTAAGCCAGTAACAATTTGCAACAATGACTAATCCTGGCATAACCAAGCATATCTGTAAACATTGCCTTTGTCTGTTCAAGGCATACTAGCAAGTGCAACCACTTTATATGATTGATCTTTGCGTAGTTTCTTGTTTTCCTCCAATGTGTATATTTTTCTATTTTAACTTCAAAACATGTCAGCGCCATTTTCTTCAGAACTATAATATTTAGCAGAATATATATATTCTATAGTTTCATGCTGCCTTTCAGGTTTCCCACCCTAATTGTGTAAATTATGGTGTCCCTTGTATGTTTTCCTCGATTCATTGCTTACAACGAATTTTCTTTTGAAATTAAAAGTGCACAGTAATAAATCCTTTTCTTCTACAGGATGGTTTTCATGGAAGGAAATCCACCCAGTTGAGGAGCAAACATTGCCGTCGTTCTTTAATGGCAAATCTGAGAAGCGGACACCGGAGATTTACTCGGGGATCAGAAATTCCATTGTGATGAAATTTCATGCCAATCCTCAGCTAAAGTTGGAGTCCAAAGATTTGGCTGAGCTGTCAATTGGGGAGGTCGATGCTCGACAGGAGGTGTTTGATTTCTTGGATCACTGGGGCCTGATCAATTTCCACCCTTTTCCACCCGCTGGCCTAGAGGAGAGTAAGCCAGAGGAGAGCCAAAGCGATTCTCAAAATGGGGAGAAAGCGTCTGTCATTGACAAGCTGTTTAAATTTGAACCGATTCAGTCATATATGATCCCTTTACCAACGAAAGGTGAGGTGGAAACTCCACCCCCTCTACCTACATTTCTTCCTGATCCTGTGCTAGTGGAAGATGTGGTTGCAGCAGCTGAGCCTTCTGTTGAGTACCACTGCAACTCCTGTTCAGTTGATTGCTCAGGAAGCGCTATCATTGCCGAACCCAGGTTAGCATTTTTGTTTTAGTGCCACATCCCAGCTGAAATATTGCTATATCACCAAATGTTGTCACTTTTTTTTTGGAAATGCTTTAGGGGAGACCCCAAGAACATAGTAACATGTATTAATAGGACAAATACACTACACTGTTTAAAATTTACTACAAGGTTGAAATATTGTCTGCCAAAATTTATCCTTCAAAGACACTGATTGTTTTCATGAAATGCAGATTATAATCATCATACCAGTTTACTGTATCTTGTGATTCATTTTAATAATGGTATATTGATTTTTATTTTATTTATGCAGGCAGATTTTGACCTGTGTTCTAACTGCTACGACGAAGAAAAATTTGATCCGGGCATGTCCAAAACTGATTTCATCCTTATGGATTCCGCAGAAGTTTCTGGTGCTCGTGGTACTAGCTGGACTGATGAGGAGACATTGCTTCTTTTAGAAGCTTTGGAAATTTTTGGTGGAAAATGGACCGAGATTGCCGAACATGTTGCTACAAAAACAAAAACGCAGTGCATGTTACATTTTCTTCAAATGCAAATTGAGGACCGCTTTCATGGTGGTGAAGATATTCATCAAAATATCCATGAAAGCAAAGAGCAGGCCTTGGCAGAAAAGGGCACCCCTGAAGTACCTGAGAAAATGGAAGTTGAAGGAAAAGATACCGAGGACGAGAAGCCTTCAGAGAAAACGGAAGCCAATAACGAAGAAGCAAAAACAGAAGAAGGAAGTGCTGTGGAAAATGAAGATACCAATAATTCAGGTGGTGTAGATTCAGTTGCAGTTCCAAACGCGGATGATTCAGTTGCAGTTCCAAACGCGGATGAGCCAAAACCATCTTCTGATGCTGACCTAGCAAAGGAACACCCTGTTACTCTTGATACTTCTGACGAAAATGCGTCAACTATTGCTATTGATACTTCTGGTGAAAATGCATCAAACAATGCTATTGATATCCTGAAATCTGCATTCGAGGCTGTTGGTCACTTCCCAGGAGATGAAGGTTCATTTGCTGATGCAGGGAATCCTGTTATGGCACTGGTAAGCAATGTCTTGTACCCATAGACATCTTTACTTGCTATACACTATTTTCTACCCTTAGATCTTTCAAATGTCTTGTGCAGGCAGCATTTTTGGCTGGTCTTGTGGAAGATGACAATGCTACCACTTCTTGCCGTAGTTCACTAAAAGCTATATCTGAGGATCTTCCTGCACTCCAATTGGCAAGTAGGCACTGTTATATCCTTGAAGATCCACCAAGTGATCTGAAAGACAATTTTGTCAGTGTAAGGTGAGCATTGCGTGTGCTTGTGTAATATTCTATTGTAAGATTATGCTGATTGGATTCAATGATTTTCAGTAATACAAATAAAGATGGCGATCAACCAAAAGACGAGGATATGATTATAGATTCAATTGGTACTGAGAAAAAGGATATTAATGAAAAGGAAGAGAATGCCCTGCCTGTGGAAAAGCAAAACAGTCCGTCCAAACTACCCAAAGACCACGAAGAATCAGATAATAAGAATGTATCTTGTGATGATGAAGCACCCCTAGTGGAGCCTAAATCCAATAATGCTAAGGAGTCAGGTGATCCAATTCCTCTGGTGGATAAGAGTGCATCCAACGACACGGAAGGTTCATTAAGTACGAAAGATTCAGTTGCTGCACAAGATAATGCAAATGGATGTGATTCGTTAGCTTCTCAAGAGGTGGTTGCAGGAAGTATTAAGGCTGCAACTAATCCTGAAGAGGACAAACCAGGTTCTGAAGTGGTGCCAGATGATGATTCGTCTTCACATGACAAGACCGAGCTTAATAAGACCGAAGATGCAGTTGCTATACCAACTATCATACAGGAAGACGAGAAAAGCCAAACATTGGGGAATGGCAAGATGGAAGGTACTTACTTCATATTTACTTTACGGAAAGTCTGAAATTATCTCTATGAAACCAGCGATTTCAGTTAGCATTCTGTATAGTTAACGCCTATCAATATTCACTAATCTGAAGACTTCGTTGCAACATTGACTTGCATCAAATGCACATGTCAGCAGTTATGTTGTTTGGCAATGTTGGGTAAGGTTCTTCACATTCCCATATGCCCATAATAGAATTGTTACCATGCCGTCAAATTGAGCTGTTTCTGGGCAGGACCTGCTAAATCCAGATATAGATCAACTTACTAATGTATGTAGTATTGTAGCCTTGGAAATATGCGGTTTGTTTCTCCTGTGCTGTAAACTACCAACCCATACATTCCATAGCAATTAGCACCTACCAAATATATGGATGTAGAAGTGGGAAATGGAATTCTAATTGGTTGAGTTGTATGAACCATTCTATTGTGTGTTTAACAACTTAATATACGTTCATGTAGTTATTTTGTTCCTTTTCCTTGTTCACTTGGATGATTAGTGCAGTTCCTTTTTTTTCTTCCTAAACATAATCATTCTCTGATATATCTTATTTGGAGAATATATAACGTCTCCTACAAGGATGGCCCGAGTCGGGCTTCTGATATCAGACCACAGTAAAGTAAACGAGTCGTATGAATTAGAAAATGTAGTTACGAAAGAGGGTCAGAATTTGGAAAGCAGATTTAGCGTCATTCATAGGTCAGTCCTCTTGGTGGTTCAGTTTTTCATCAGCTGATTTCCCCTTCTCTGTGGTATCTCTCTATCTTGCAGAACCTAATGGTGCTGAAAACGCGTCTGCGGATGTAGAGAAGGGCTCAAGAGTGACCGCCAAACACGATGATTCCATAACTCGGCTAAAACGAGCAGCAGCGACTGCTATTTCAGCTGCCGCAGTGAAGGCTAAGCTCCTCGCTGAGCAGGAGGAAAATCAAATTCGACGGCTAGCTGCACTGGTTGTTGAAAAGCTGGTACCGTGAAAAATCTACTCGGCGAAATCTTTGCCCTCCAAATGACTCCTGCAGCTTTCTGTGCCGGTAATAACCGCAAGCTATATATTTCCATGCAGTTGCAGAAGACAGAGGCTAAGATGTCACTATTTGGCGATGTGGAGCACGTGGCCCTCCGAACAAGGGAATACACTGAAAAGACCAGAAAGAAGCTTCTGATGGAGCGGAACGCGATAATTGCTGCTCGCATGGGTGCTATGCCATCTAGGCCAAACCAGCAAGGTGTTGCCGGGAACAGATTGCCGCCTGGATATGGTGCCCCTGCAGTGAGACCACCAAACGCAATGCCCCGGCCCGGCAGCTGAGTCCACGAGGTATCTGTCACCTCAATGCTCGACCTGTGTACCCGATTCTTTTAGAAGCACGCCTCGAACCAGTCAGGCACAAGCTATGTTGTTGTTGTAGCATTCCTGTAGGAGTATACAGTATGGTGATCTGTATTAACGGTTGCAATGGAAAAAGAATCGTCATTTTATCTCTGAAGATGTCTCTTCGTTAGTTCATTCTGCTTATGATTGTGACATGTTAAGATCTTCTGTGAAGTTACCTAAAGTTATCACACGGAGTGCTGTGCTCGTAAGGAGGCAATGGTGATACTTCGTAAATTGGTTTTCTTGTTATCCTTGCCAGGAAAGCTTTTTTGTTTTATTTTTGTTTTGACATCTACCAGGAAAGCTAGTGTAAAGAGAAAAGAGGTGTACGTTTTTGTTTCCTGCTCCTATCCTAGACAAGTAGACATGCTCGGTACTTTGTCTGAGGGCATCTAAAAGTTACCGTCTCCTGTACAGGTCATCAAAACAAACACCGAAGACAAGTATTTTTCATCCCATTAATAATATTTTTTCGTATTCTTATCCTGTTCTGTCCTGCGATGTCACTAAATCCGTACGTGGCACGGTGCAGAGACTGCTCAAACCACATTGCATAAAGCCCAAAGAACATCACACGCTAGAGCTGCTGTTTCTCTTGATCCAGGGCGCCACCTGATTGTGAACCGATGTAACTCTCTCGTTTTCTGTTGACTAGTAATCTTGCACGTGTAACACACGTGTAATTTTGAGAATTTCTTCTCCCATGGTATAAATAAAGTGGACTATCATGATGTTGCGCCAACCATATAAATGGGCAATCTCTATGCTCCCTCCCCTTTCCCCCATGTCAAAGCTCATTCTGAATATGAAGAATTAGATAATCAGAAAGTTCTAGCATTACTTTCACCTTCCGAACACTGTGAACCAAAGATTCTACATCAATTCCACACTTAAGTACACAATCTCGCTCTAATAAATCGCGACTGGAAATTAGTAACGGCCAATGCTGCATATCTTCACCATCTTATAACCTACAGTAGGAAAGAATGGTTTTCAGATGATTCAAAAATAGGGAAGTGGATTCCCTTTCCGAGTCAATTGAAGCAATAAAAATGCATACCACGACAAGGAAATATGTGACACAAACTTAATATGACTGAAACAACATACATAGAGTCAGGTTGTAAAAGCTACCCAAATATTTTTTTAACTTCACTGCATCAACTAACTTGAGGTGGTGCCTTCTATTACAGATTACATGTAAGGTCCAAGAAAAGTTGTAAGGAAAATGACAGACTTAATAGGGGAAGTAAATTTAATTCAAGGCATCAATGACGTCGGCCAATTTACTCGAGTGAACTCTCCAATCGCTCACCAGACTACAAGAGCTTGAAGAAGAACTTGACAAGGACACCTCTTCCAGAGACGCGCGTGCTAGCGCAGTGGCAGCGCTTGCTGGTGAGCAGCCTGCCCGCCCGGGTTCGATCCCTCAGGGACGAATTTCCGGGTGTCTCACCGCTACACTGTTCACCCGAAACACTGTAGCATGCACTGTTCTTTGAACAGTGTTTCAGATCGCAGTTGCCTCTCACCGTCTACGTGCCACACGTGAGATCGACGTGCCCGTCGTTCCCGGAGCGCTGGACTTCGGAAGACTCTCAAGACGTTTTAGGGATTTAGGTTGTAGGTCTAGTTCAGACACATAGGTGGGGGTGTGCGTGGGGTGTGAGTGTGTGTGGTGTGTGTATCTGTGTGTCCGAACATATACTACAGCTTGTATCCTCAGGAGAGGCTCCAAAAAAAAAGAAAAAAAGACACCTCTTCCAGAGAAAAAAATGAAAGTGACCTCTTTTATGCAGAGAGAAACTACATGCCTACAAGTTACTTTGACAGTCTCCACATGCATGAATCCAAAAGGGGAGAATGGATCATCCATTCGTCACTAAATCAATCAAGAAACACTGATACAAACAATCTGCACCTATTTTATAAATAGTGATCTTTTCACTTTTTCCTACTATACATTTATTTTCTTTCTTTTTCATATCTTCCAAATATGACTGACATGGGTATACATCTCGGGTACCCTACCATGAGGGTACCTGGTGCACGTGACGACTAAATCCCAATAGCGAAGAGCCTAATCGAAGCCCAAGACAAGAGGCCCAAGAAGATGGAGTACCCTCCAAGATTAGACATAGGCATAGTCGGTTTAGACTTTCCTTACGTGTAAACTAGGTCGGTTACGAACTCCCCTATTTAAAGGCTGGGAGGGGTGTCGATCTAGGACCAAGCCATACCAGAACCACCAAAGCTCCTGCGAGATCAACGTCTCGCCGGAGTCACCTTGTAACCTCATAATCTCCCACGATCAATAACAGACAAGCAGGAAGTAGGGTCTTTACCTCCACCCGAGGGGCCTGAACCTGGGTAAATCTTTGCCTCTGCTTGTCAGCCGACGAAACTACCAGTACTACCACGTTCTCTCCCCATAATCTCAACCCTAGGTTCTTAACCATGGGATTTGATGAGGGTACACCTTGTCAATTGGCGCCGTCTGTGAGAAAGAATAGTGCTGGACTCACGGTTCCTTCTGTTCCATCGGAAAACGGCAACTCGCCGATCGGATCTACAAATGGCAACTCGCCGGCTGCATCGACAAACCAGAACTCGCCGACTCAGGCGGCACACGGCAACTCGCCGGCTCACTCGACAAACGGCAACACGCCAGCTTCACCCGCAAAAAGCGCATCAGATCCTCTGATGAATTTCGAGCCACACTCGCCAGGATTCCAGGAGGCCTTCTTCGATCTCGAGTCAGGTTTGGGTTTAACCGTTGGTTCGTTCAATTTTTTGTCAACAAGCTTGGTGTGCAGGACTTGACGGATCCACGCCAACTCGCGGCTTCCGCACCCGAGACTCCATCAGTTGCGGCTCCTTCGACTACGGATCCATCACCCGCGTCCATACCATCGTCGATCCTCCAATCTTGCTCATCTGCAACAACCATCTCAACTCGAGAGCTTAACAAGCTCCTGGAGGAGCTCGAGGTGAGGAGGCCGAGTCAGCATACCGCATAAACAACCCCGAGATCGATCTTCCACTCGATGATAGCATCGACTGCGGGATCTCCTTCAGCGACTTCGACGAACCCGAATCTCATATCGACAACCACGTCGACTCCGAGATCTGCACCAACAACAACCTCGACTCCGAGATTCATAATAGCTTCGCCGACGCCGAGATGAGCATGGGCGATGAAGGCATCAACTGCGAGATCCATCCAGGCGGACCACTCGACGAGCATATCGACTCCGACATGAGTCTTGATGACGACATCGAGTCCATGACGGGACTCGAAAGCATATACACATACCCTTGGGTGATACCCCAGCAGGCCTACGTCGCCATCGCCGCAGAATCATCAGATGATGCGGCCAGCCGCAGGCCTACAGAATTCCCGTGCACAGTTACTATGCCGGACGGAGTCACAACTCTCATAATCACTGCTGAGATGGCAGCAAAAGCAGATAAAGTCAACAAGGAGTGCACAATGATGCCAGCAGGTGCAACACAAGAGGAGATGCTGACCTTCCAGTACTTCAACTGGCAGGAATCACTTCGACTGCGGCAGGTTAGAGCGACACTCGAAGAACGCAAAAAGCAAGCTAGCTTATCGAGTGCGCGAAGAAGACAGCTCTCCCTGAGCTCCACCGGCGAGCAGATACAAGACCCAGATCAAGACTATCACACCTCTCGCCGGACGAGAGAGCGGCGCTCACCCGCAACTTGGGCAACTCTTTCATGACATACGACGAGGAAGGAGTGCCAGTACCCAAAACAGCGCCGGGTGCACTCTTCACTGCCGTAGCATATCTAGAAGCAATCAAGCCTCCAACGGATGACCCCAATGCAAAACTGCATCGCCAATAGATCAAATCACTCGCCTTAGCTGCGAAGGCCATACGCCAGGTCCCAAACCCTCTAGGAGGGAGTCGAGATCGTGCCATAGCTGACACGCGTCGTGAAGAGCATCATCGCAATGGTCGACGCCACCACTCGAAGGAAAGAAGCAGCTCGCGTAGGCGCAAGTCCAGGAGCAGATCGCGCAGATCTTACAGTAGCGACTCATACTCTGATCGAGAGCCTGAGCCACATGGAGCTCTGTGCTTCACTCGACGCGTTCGCGAGACGCGGATGCCCAAAGGGTTCAAACTCACATCTGAACAACCCAAATACACGGGTCGACAGGAACCTTCCGGGTGGCTAGAGGACTACAGGCTGGCTGTTGCGTGCCAGCGAGGCACAAACACCACAGCCATGCAATACATACGACTCATGCTCGAAGGCACAGCCCGCGACTGGCTCAAGGCCCTACCTCCATCAAAATACGACTCGTGGGATCACTTCCGCGATGACTTCATCAAAAACTTTGAGCCTCTGTGTGAGCGCCCAAAAACGTTCGAGGAGCTGCGGGCCTGCGTGCAACGTTCAGACGAAACGCTGAGGTCATACATCAGACGATGGACTGAGATACGCAACTCAGTCGGAGTAATTTCAGAAGACATGGCCATGGATGCTTTCATAATGGGACTCGCCAGGCATGACCTCAAAGAAGCACTCGGTCGCAAAAAGCCAACCTCTGTGGCTAACCTCTTGATGACCGCGACTGAGTGGGCAGACGGAGAAGACATGGCGCGCACCACACGCGGATCTTCACCCCGTGACAATCATGAAAGCGGCAGTCGAAGCCGCAGAGACTCGTACAGAGACGAACGAAGGCGCAAACGTTCAAAATGTCACTACGACGATGACAGACCCGAATTCATGGCGGCTGGGTTCTCCACACCCCGCAATGACCAGGACAGAAGCGACCGACGGTCGGAAGATCGGCGAGACAGTCGAGATGATCGTCGGGACAGTCGAGACGATCGTCGGGATAGTCGAGACCGCGGCCAACGCAGTGATAGCTACAAGAGGAAGGACTGGCGCAAGTCACGGGCACAATCTGAGCGATCATTCGAAGAAAAGATGGATGCTGATTGCAGATTCCACCTATACAAGGGGGACGACGGAAAATTGCGCTCCAATCACTCGATGAGAAACTGCAGGGAGTTCGACCAAATGGCGACTGATTACGTAAATCTCAGAAAGGCAGCAGCCACACAAGCACCTGCACCCGTGCCTCAGCCAAACAACGTGCCTGCTCTAATGGCACCACCCCCGCCACCACAGCCTGCTGCAGGCGGAAACCTCGCGGGTGCCATACAGCACATACCTCGGGTGGACGAGCCATAGTACCCTCTGCCCCAAGGGCAGATGTACATGATACAGAAAGGTCGACCTTCTAATAGGGAGCAAAAACTTCGCACTCGACAAGTAAACATGGCGGTCATGTCACCTCCTGCGGTAACTGAATACTTGAAGGGATCCGAAACTACAATAAGCTTCAGCAAAGAGGACCACCCTCCATCGGTTGTTCGCCCAGGGCACTCTGCTCTGGTACTCGACGCACAAATTGGAGGCTACGCGATGTCCAAGGTCTTCATGGATGGTGGGAGCGGCATAAACATCATCTTCGCAGATACGCTCCGCAAAATGAACAGGTCAGTCAAAAACCTGCCAAGATCTTCAAATACCTTCCACGGTATCTGTGAGGACCCCGGATTAATTATCCGAGATACTCGTTATGTTTCCTGCAACAGTCCCATGATCAGTGTGCTGTTGCACATAACTTGAGTTGGTATCACAGAACACCCACAAATACTGAATAATTATACTTACGTGCTTGAAGTGATCAGCTTCAATAAGGTACTTGCAGCGGAATCACCAAATCAACGTGGAGCCCAAGTCATTCGCCTTTACCCTACAGGCAGCTGACTGGGAAGCGCCCTAGTTCGCCAAGACGTCAGTGAACTCCTCTTCGTCGAACTGCTCTTCTCTGGGATCTGGCTAAGACAATAGCCAGGGACGAAACCAATATGAGTACATTTGATTGTACTCGCAAACTACCCCAACAGGAACATGCACTAGTTTTTTTTTCATTTTCAAAGACTTTTATTTTTAGGAGAAAAACCACACTAAATCATGATTTAAAAAGGAGAAGAATAGATTTTTAAATCCTGTTGAAGACAAGACATTTTGGAAAGTAGTTTTCTCACTATCTTGGTTAAAAAGGTAAGAAGTCTTTTTAAATCTTTTCCCGAAAATACACCTTCTTTTAAAAGGGTAAGAAATCTCTTTTAAAACTTTTTCCTCGAAAAACAACTTCTTGCCCTGATTCCAAGCCCGTCGCTACCTCGAACCAACTCATTGGTACAGGTACGAAATAACCTTTCCAGCCAACTTCCTTCCAAAACTCAACACCTTTCTCAAAACTTGCACATGGTCTTAGGACAGCCTTCCAACTGTCCGTATCCGAGGACTCGGCTATTCGAATAGTTTTACCCTCTGCAGAGGTAGTACGCTTTTCCCACACCCATCCGGTCACTCATCGTGTCAGCCACGTCCCGCCATACCAGAGGTATGCGAAGTTGAGTTCCCGGCCATAGCCTGTCCTTTGCTCATGCTAGTATAGGACCCTGCCTTACGACACTTTCCATCGACACTCAAATCCTCAGAAACTAAGTGTGAGGACTCGTAGTTCTGTCCGGCGGACCCAAGGGAGCCCTTCAATCCTCTTCCTCCAAACACGTCCATACCGGCTTCCGGTAGACCAACACTGAAGAGGACCCAGGTCAGGGGGTAGGTCCTCAGACCATCCCCTCATGGAACGAGGTTATCCTCGTTGTTGAGGCATCCAGTACTAACACGAGCAAATTATATGACTACGCCCTTGCCCATATGTGGGTAAGTGTGGTCGCACAGGATAATGGTTGGTCGTCATAGTACTAGGACACAATGTGCATTTTTCTCAAAAACAACACCAACCTTCTTCAACTGAGCACCGACCTTCCGGCAGGTCTATCCAAGTATTTTTTTAAAAGAGAGTTTCGAGAAAACATTGTTTTTCCCATCCTATAGTTTTAAATAACTACCTTATACTTCTATATAAGGTGGCAAAATAGTTTTTCATAAACCCTTTTAAAAAGGTTTTCACAATCATTTCTAATTTTTCAGAGCAAAAATACTTTTAATCAAAACTTGGGTGGTTTGTAATCCCACCAAAAGATTTTCATAGAAGGCTTTGGAGTAAAACAAGTTCATTTAGAAATCGTTGTATACCGCTAACACCTCTATATCGGGTGCCTCAACAATATACTTGTAATTTTGGAAAAAGGGTTTTCAAAATCATCGCTTTCGTGGCAGACACCACAGAAATCATTTATGCTCTTTATAAGTAAAACAGGTAAATCCAAAATAGATGTATATAGATGCAAGCTCAGTGAAGTAGCTTGCCTGGTTTCAGCAAAATGTCCCTGGACTTCTCTTCGTTGATCAATATAATAAAAATCCAATCCTTCCTCGATCAAATCTCTCCGAAAACCACTCCGGTAGCGTTATTATCTAGCGTCGCAAACAGGGAAATAAACAATAATCAATACACCAAACAGAATCACAAGTGGTGCACAGACAGATAACAACCACAAGCATCAAACCAATTATTCAAGCAACAAACTAGGATCTAAGCTTATAAGGGCCTTAGACTAGTGCATGCTAGGTGCCTAGATCACAAAGCTATCTCAAGCAAGGGTGAACAGCAAGCATTTTATCTAAACAGGAAATACTTCACTACAACACAACCACTCAATTTTTAACAGAGAAAACCACCACTCACACCCAGTAGATAAAAGGCTATCGGAACTATGCTTATGATTGAGAAACTTATTCTTCAATCAATATGCAATGGAATCAGTGGGTGTTCCACTACCATAACAAGGCATTAAGAGGTTAAATATCTTCTGGCTACAATAGGAAGCTTACTAAAACAACAACACAACATAAGGCTACTCGTGCTAGTGAGTCCTAAATAATTATAACTATTCCCCCAACTAAACATGCTTTGCTAAGGATCAAACAATAGGTAACAAGGGGTGACATGCTACAATATCAGTAGCCATGAAATGCTACTGATGTTGAAGCAATGTTTCCAAAAACCAAACCACTCAAAGAATTTCGTCCACAGACAATTCCTAAACACTAGGGATATTCTAGGAAATATTCACACTAGTGATATTATTTCCTAACGAACACATGCAACACTAAACTTTTCCTAACATGCTAATTATAAGGGATAACACACTCATAACAAAGAGTACAGAACCTATGCATGCTAGTAATCACAAATAAAACATTAACACATTCCACAAACTTAAATAGAACTAAATCCAAGATTTCACAGGAAAGCATTAAAACTAGCTATGCACACCAAAAATAAAATATAGCTCCAAAAATCATACCAATCTAGGATTAGGTACTCCTAGTCATACATAAGGCTACACAATTGGATTCACATCAAAAATCATTTCACAAAAATCTACAAAAATCACCAAATTGCCACTGGTGGTTTTATTGAAATGAAAAGTACTTTCGTTTCCTACTTAATTGGCAAGCAAGGCTAACAGGTCTGGAAAAGTATTATTTCAGGCTTTCCATAGAATTTTAGTTTGCAATATTTGGAGTTATAAAACTCTAGATATTGATTATTTAGTGAAAATTATGTTTTCTACAAGATTTATTCTAGACAACACACCAAATCATATTTTTGAAAAGTACCAGTGCTACACGTCTAAGAAAACATACCAAAACACTACAAAAATTAAAACACTCAAATTGCTAGCACACATCAACCACAAATGAATTAAACCTATACTGCAATTATCACAGGAGATTAAAACAGAGAATAGACCTATAGAAAAAAAAGATAAACGGGCCAGATCGGCCCAGATCCGGTCGTGCGGTGATGGGCCGGCCCGCTAGCTCGCGCGAGGCAAAGCGGTACGCGGCCTTCTTCCTCCTCTCGATAGGCAGAGACGAACGAGGCACGGCAGGGAGCACGGCGAGGACGGCGCGGTGGCTCCGGTGCTTCCTGGGCAAAGAGAGAAGGTGCATGAGGGAGAGAAGAAGAAGGGGAACTCAATGATGCGCAAATGGCGGAGGATGAGGGTCCGTGGCACTCGCGAGCTTGCTCGCAAGGCGGCGGCCGGAGCAAAAAGGATCGGGACGGCGACGGCGATCCCGGGCTTGATCCTTCGATTCCTCGCACGATGAGAGAGAGGACGATGCGGCGGGGCTACTGGTGCCCTTTGATTTGGACGGGGAACTCTCCTGTGACGGCGACACGCGATGGCAGCTCGAGTTGGGGGTTCGGGCTGCCGCAAATAAAATGGAGAGGGGGGGGGAGAGTGAGGGAGCACGGGGGAGGCAGAGGAGTGGCGTGGGGTGGTGCTCTTATCTCCTCCCAGGGGCAAGGAGGGAGGGCCACGGTGGCGTGCTCGCGGCGACCACGGCGTGAGGAGCACGGCGTCCATGCCGTGCGGCATCGCTGCAGCAGGGATGATGGGGGACAAGGGAGAGCAGAGGAGAGTGGCGTGGAGGCGTCGCCTCCTCCAGGGCGAGGCGTGCGTCAGGGGCGAGGCAAGGGAAGCACGGCGACGCGGCGAGCGCGGCAGCACGGTGCCGTGTCGGCGACGTGCTACAGGAAGTCAATGAAGTTCTTGCGGAAAGCCCCCTGAACTCCTTTCTGCTCTCACAGATGGGTCCTCGGCTAATTCTTTTTAATTCCCTTTTAAAACCAGTAGGGTTTCTGGGATTTATTTGGGGTATTAAAACCTTTTACAAAATTCCGAGAAAATTCAGGTAGCCTCCCATATATATGAGGAAGCTCCACAAAAATTGGTTTTACAAAATAAAATGTTTTGCTCCATTTTTGTTCATAGGTTTTGAATAAACAATTTTTGGAAATTAAACTTTGATACTCCTTTAATAATTCAAAACCAGTGGTAAAAGAGTTTGTAGAACCTTTGGAGCCTTCTTGACAAATATGGTACTTCAAATAAGTTTTATTTTCATAAAGAAAACATTTGTTTTGAAGAAACAAAGAAATTGGGAGGGAAATTATTTATGAAGATCATTTTAACCCATGACCTTCATTTCTTTTTAATAAAAGAGAGGAGGGGTTTGTTTTAAATCAACAAGTAGGTTACTAGAGGAGAGAGTGATATGAGATGGAGAGAATTAGCATTTCATCTCCTTCCCTAGAATTTTGATAAAGAAAGTATATTTATGTTTTTAGAAAATGGAGGAATAGATAAAAGAGGAAGTTTTATTGAGACCACCTCCCTAAATTTTAGGATTTTAACTTGGGGTGCCTAATTGTAGAGGATTTATTCCTCTTCAAGTCACCCTCCAAGTTTGGTGGCCAAGGTGTCCTAAAGTGGTAACAACTCCACTGAGGAATCATCCTCACAAGAAGATCACACACACAGCAAAATCACAGCAATAGCAACAGCACCAAAATACCAATCGACACAACAATTTCCGCAATTCAAACAAGCCACACACTTCAAACTACAGGAATAAGTCACACACCTTTTTCCATAACTAGCAATGCTATTTTGTAATAGTGGCCACACCCAATTATGACAAGAGGTTGTTTAAGGGATATACCATCCCATAACTTAGTGGTTTTCAAAGATGGGTTGAAAAGGGAGGAAATATGTGGGTAATATATTTCCCACTAGAATTTCTTTTAAACAGAGTTGAAACCTTGGGGTTCATAAAGATTGGAATTTTGAAATGTCAAGGTTGAGGAAAGGATAGGAGATCACAGAGAGTTCTCCATATTTTATAAATATGAAAGTGTTGAAAATACTTTTACTGTCTCAAAATAAAGGGCATTTTATTTGTTGCTAGAACCAAGTCATTTTTGAAATAAACTTTTGGCCAACATAAGAATGGGAAAGACATATGGAATATTTTCTTGTCATAACATGGTCACCAGTGTTGAAAATATATTTTTACTTAGGTTGAGTTCTTAGGTTGACATTTACTAGTCAAACAATCACAAGCATTCAAGTCACACAAGGTCAAACAGAACAATTTTAAAAGGAAACACAATCATTTGTGAGATAATTCAAAAAGTTTTTGTTGGTTCTGAATTTTGGGTCTTATTTACTCTTATTATAGATTTGGGATGTTACAGATCCTTCCCCCCTTAAAATAAATCTCGTCCTCGAGATTTGCCCGGGGGTACCGGGGAGTTTTGAGGGCACGGGTTTTGGGTTTGACTTCTCTTCCGAGGTCGTTGCTTCTTTGGTAAGGTTGCCAGGTGAGATCTTGACAGCTTGATGTTGCGAGGCCGTCTATTGGTTAGTTGTATAAGAATGTGGGTGTCTTCTATGACATCAAATTGCCTTAGTCATACAAGAAGAATTTGGTAACAAGGTAGCTAGTCTTGTCATCAAATCACTTTTCATTTCCCAGAGGCTGAGATGTACTGAATTATCTGATGTTCCGATTATTTGTGTATGACACTCCATTGTTTGAGCATACAAAAGTGAGTTGCTAACAAGTTCATGAGGCTTGTTACCAAACTACTTCTATATAACCCGAACATTGGAGGATCGCACTATTTCTAGAGAGGTTAAGAATAGTAGATTCTGACATAAGAGTTTCCAAATACTCAAAGATCGTCTGGTAGATGGCTTCTTTGGTTCCGGGTCTTCACACAGCTTCGCAGGTGTCTTCATAAGTAAGCTAGAGTGCTCCAAAATAGTTAGGGTCTTCGGGAAAACTTTATGGTTGAGGGGCTTATGTTAGTTTTCAAGGGAGTTGGGTGCCATACCTTAGACATCAAACTTATTATACCTATGATCCTGAACGATCAACTTTACCTAGGTCTCTAATTCTCGATTTTTTTTTTCAAAATACCATTCCAATATTTCTGGTAAGGCCACTACTATCAATCAGTTAATTTAAAACATGGTCCTTGCTCAAGCTAAAATTATTAATCCACCCTCATCTTCCTTGGGCATAAACTCTTTATCATGGTATAGTTCAATCTATCGGGTACCCATCAAATCTTTTTAGGCATATTCTTCCCATTGCCTTTTTATCACTAAATCATTGTGCTCCACCTATCATTTCCTGATTGATTTTTCTCTCCAGATAGGCATATCTCGAATTGTCTGACTCCGTCGGTTGTCATTTTCCTACGACCATATCATCAAAACTAAATAAAGCATCCGACAATCATGTGATCATATCATCAAGAATTGACCCACTTTCTAACCAAATTCAGATTTTATCTCAACACTTTTGGGGCCTTGATCTCGTAATCAAAGATAACTGATTTTTTTCTAAGAATAATCCAAACAGAGCGTGACAAGCTCTGAAAACTACTGTCACCTAGAATGTCTGGCTACTAGACCAAGTCATATTGACTCCTAGAATCCGATAAGCATTCATTTATCCTCCACTAATTATTTCTTGCATACAACGATCTACTCATCGGCTAACTCATCCTTGATCACTTCCCATAATTCCATAAGAGTTTATTGCAAGGGTCATTTGCGCCAAGAATCACCCTAGACATTTCCACACCGGAGTATTTTTCTTAATCTACTTGCTTCTAACCAATCCAATTATCCTTTTATCAGCAAGTGCTTCCTAAAAATCCAAGAACTTTCACCTTTATTTCTAAACCTTAAATCAAGGGTCACATCTTCTAGCTCCAGATAACCACCAATGGTTGGGGACCACAACTGGTTAGCCCCAAAGCATAATTCAGATATATCATTTGTCCAAATCCAATTAATTTATCGATCCACTCCAAGTTTTCACTTCTATTCTAAACCCCAAATTTTTTTGATATTACCAATATCATCCAACAAGTTCTGATCTCCTCAACTAGATTCTTAAGGGACCCTTTTAACTAATAATCTCATAGTTCAACACTTGTATATCCTCCTAAAGTTCTCCTTTCTACCAAATAGTTTTGAGTCGTCCTATGGCACCTATTTCCTTTGTCTAGAAAAAGCAGTTAGTAGCTTTGCAAAACTTGGTTAGATGAGAGATTTAAAGTTAGATAAATTATGTTAGTTATGTTAGCTTTCATTATCTTTTGTTAGTCTGACAGAATCCAACTAGTGTCATCGAACGTCGGGTCTTGAATCTTCATCCTTCTCGATAGCTTGATGTGGTTGCTCAAAACGACGTATGAAGGCCGCTATCCGTCTTGCAGAAGGTCGTAGAGTCTTGGGCCTCAAGGTTGAAGTAGAGAGTATTCGGTATCTTGTTCCTCTTACTAGGTCAAAATTTTCTGGAGGGTTTTCTAGGTCGGACTTTTGAAAGGATACAAAACCTCAGGCTATTTGGTTAAAGATCGGGGGTCTTTTGGTATCTTGAGGAACTGTCAGTTCTGTTTGGGAGATGATTTAGATAAGAGGGAAGAATATTTTAGAAAGCTTTTCCTTGGCGGGTTTACATCCGTAACAAGGTGCACTTAGGTGGCAAAAAGGAAACTAAACTTTTCCTTTTTGTAAAGCTACGTTTTTCCACCTCACAAACAACACACAAGCAGAGTACACACAAGCAAGGTGCACACAAGGTACGTCTAGTACCAACGGATGTCTAGTACGCGTGGTAATAGGGGTGAAACAACCAAGGTTCCTATCATATGTTTTTCCTATGGGTCTTGGTTAAACAGGGGTGCTGAAATCCTCATTTCGTCGCCTTAGTCTTCAGCTGGAAAAACTGAGATTGTCGAAGTAGCAACTTGAGTAGAATTGCTGAGGCTGAGCTGAGGTCTTCGGAGGTCTCTTGCTTTGTTGGTGTCGACGATCTTGGCATTTGCATATCAACCACCTTGATGTTGAATGTTGAGTATTTGCGATGGAAGCTTCTTCTTGTAGGTGCTAGCTAATTAGGTCTCCATTGGACATCGTCAAGTATTTTGAACAGGTAAGAGGGAGTAGAGAAATCCTTGGTAAATTTTAAAATAGAAAGGTAAGTCTCAGAAATTAATTGAGAAGGCGAGAAGAGCGGGAGTCATTTTTGGACTTCCCTAAATAAGGATATATTTTTGGTGTTAACATATTTTTAACAAAATATTCTCTTCCTAACTAACGTCCATGCTAACTAAGGTCTGTTACAGTCAGGATGGCTCTGATACCAAGTCTGTGAGGACCCCGGATTAATTATCCGAGATACTCGTTATGTTTCCTGCAACAGTCCCATGATCAGTGTGCTGTTGCACATAACTTGAGTTGGTATCACAGAACACCCACAAATACCGAATAATTATACTTACGTGCTTGAAGTGATCAGCTTCAATAAGGTACTTGCAGCGGAATCACCAAATCAACGTGGAGCCCAAGTCATTCGCCTTTACCCTACAGGCAGCTGACTGGGAAGCGCCCTAGTTCGCAAGACGTCAGTGAACTCCTCTTCGTCGAACTGCTCTTCTCTGGGATCTGGCTAAGACAATAGCCAGGGACGAAACCAATATGAGTACATTTGATTGTACTCGCAAACTACCCCAACAGGAACATGCACTAGTTTTTTTTTCATTTTCAAAGACTTTTATTTTTAGGAGAAAAACCACACTAAATCATGATTTAAAAAGGAGAAGAATAGATTTTTAAATCCTGTTGAAGACAAGACATTTTGGAAAGTAGTTTTCTCACTATCTTGGTTAAAAAGGTAAGAAGTCTTTTTAAATCTTTTCCCGAAAATACACCTTCTTTTAAAAGGGTAAGAAATCTCTTTTAAAACTTTTTCCTCGAAAAACAACTTCTTGCCCTGATTCCAAGCCCGTCGCTACCTCGAACCAACTCATTGGTACAGGTACGAAATAACCTTTCCAGCCAACTTCCTTCCAAAACTCAACACCTTTCTCAAAACTTGCACATGGTCTTAGGACAGCCTTCCAACTGTCCGTATCCGAGGACTCGGCTATTCGAATAGTTTTACCCTCTGCAGAGGTAGTACGCTTTTCCCACACCCATCCGGTCACTCATCGTGTCAGCCACGTCCCGCCATACCAGAGGTATGCGAAGTTGAGTTCCCGGCCATAGCCTGTCCTTTGCTCATGCTAGTATAGGACCCTGCCTACGACACTTTCCATCGACACTCAAATCCTCAGAAACTAAGTGTGAGGACTCGTAGTTCTGCCGGCGGACCCAAGGGAGCCCTTCAATCCTCTTCCTCCAAACACGTCCATACCGGCTTCCGGTAGACCAACACTGAAGAGGACCCAGGTCAGGGGGTAGGTCCTCAGACCATCCCCTCATGGAACGAGGTTATCCTCGTTGTTGAGGCATCCAGTACTAACACGAGCAAATTATATGACTACGCCCTTGCCCATATGTGGGTAAGTGTGGTCGCACAGGATAATGGTTGGTCGTCATAGTACTAGGACACAATGTGCATTTTTCTCAAAAACAACACCAACCTTCTTCAACTGAGCACCGACCTTCCGGCAGGTCTATCCAAGTATTTTTAAAAGAGAGTTTCGAGAAAACATTGTTTTTCCCATCCTATAGTTTTAAATAACTACCTTATACTTCTATATAAGGTGGCAAAATAGTTTTTCATAAACCCTTTTAAAAAGGTTTTCACAATCATTTCTAATTTTTCAGAGCAAAAATACTTTTAATCAAAACTTGGGTGGTTTGTAATCCCACCAAAAGATTTTCATAGAAGGCTTTGGAGTAAAACAAGTTCATTTAGAAATCGTTGTATACCGCTAACACCTCTATATCGGGTGCCTCAACAATATACTTGTAATTTTGGAAAAAGGGTTTTCAAAATCATCGCTTTCGTGGCAGACACCACAGAAATCATTTATGCTCTTTATAAGTAAAACAGGTAAATCCAAAATAGATGTATATAGATGCAAGCTCAGTGAAGTAGCTTGCCTGGTTTCAGCAAAATGTCCCTGGACTTCTCTTCGTTGATCAATATAATAAAAATCCAATCCTTCCTCGATCAAATCTCTCCGAAAACCACTCCGGTAGCGTTATTATCTAGCGTCGCAAACAGGGAAATAAACAATAATCAATACACCAAACAGAATCACAAGTGGTGCACAGACAGATAACAACCACAAGCATCAAACCAATTATTCAAGCAACAAACTAGGATCTAAGCTTATAAGGGCCTTAGACTAGTGCATGCTAGGTGCCTAGATCACAAAGCTATCTCAAGCAAGGGTGAACAGCAAGCATTTTATCTAAACAGGAAATACTTCACTACAACACAACCACTCAATTTTTAACAGAGAAAACCACCACTCACACCCAGTAGATAAAAGGCTATCGGAACTATGCTTATGATTGAGAAACTTATTCTTCAATCAATATGCAATGGAATCAGTGGGTGTTCCACTACCATAACAAGGCATTAAGAGGTTAAATATCTTCTGGCTACAATAGGAAGCTTACTAAAACAACAACACAACATAAGGCTACTCGTGCTAGTGAGTCCTAAATAATTATAACTATTCCCCCAACTAAACATGCTTTGCTAAGGATCAAACAATAGGTAACAAGGGGTGACATGCTACAATATCAGTAGCCATGAAATGCTACTGATGTTGAAGCAATGTTTCCAAAAACCAAACCACTCAAAGAATTTCGTCCACAGACAATTCCTAAACACTAGGGATATTCTAGGAAATATTCACACTAGTGATATTATTTCCTAACGAACACATGCAACACTAAACTTTTCCTAACATGCTAATTATAAGGGATAACACACTCATAACAAAGAGTACAGAACCTATGCATGCTAGTAATCACAAATAAAACATTAACACATTCCACAAACTTAAATAGAACTAAATCCAAGATTTCACAGGAAAGCATTAAAACTAGCTATGCACACCAAAAATAAAATATAGCTCCAAAAATCATACCAATCTAGGATTAGGTACTCCTAGTCATACATAAGGCTACACAATTGGATTCACATCAAAAATCATTTCACAAAAATCTACAAAAATCACCAAATTGCCACTGGTGGTTTTATTGAAATGAAAAGTACTTTCGTTTCCTACTTAATTGGCAAGCAAGGCTAACAGGTCTGGAAAAGTATTATTTCAGGCTTTCCATAGAATTTTAGTTTGCAATATTTGGAGTTATAAAACTCTAGATATTGATTATTTAGTGAAAATTATGTTTTCTACAAGATTTATTCTAGACAACACACCAAATCATATTTTTGAAAAGTACCAGTGCTACACGTCTAAGAAAACATACCAAAACACTACAAAAATTAAAACACTCAAATTGCTAGCACACATCAACCACAAATGAATTAAACCTATACTGCAATTATCACAGGAGATTAAAACAGAGAATAGACCTATAGAAAAAAAAGATAAACGGGCCAGATCGGCCCAGATCCGGTCGTGCGGTGATGGGCCGGCCCGCTAGCTCGCGCGAGGCAAAGCGGTACGCGGCCTTCTTCCTCCTCTCGATAGGCAGAGACGAACGAGGCACGGCAGGGAGCACGGCGAGGACGGCGCGGTGGCTCCGGTGCTTCCTGGGCAAAGAGAGAAGGTGCATGAGGGAGAGAAGAAGAAGGGGAACTCAATGATGCGCAAATGGCGGAGGATGAGGGTCCGTGGCACTCGCGAGCTTGCTCGCAAGGCGGCGGCCGGAGCAAAAAGGATCGGGACGGCGACGGCGATCCCGGGCTTGATCCTTCGATTCCTCGCACGATGAGAGAGAGGACGATGCGGCGGGGCTACTGGTGCCCTTTGATTTGGACGGGGAACTCTCCTGTGACGGCGACACGCGATGGCAGCTCGAGTTGGGGGTTCGGGCTGCCGCAAATAAAATGGAGAGGGGGGGGGGAGAGTGAGGGAGCACGGGGGAGGCAGAGGAGTGGCGTGGGGTGGTGCTCTTATCTCCTCCCAGGGGCAAGGAGGGAGGGCCACGGTGGCGTGCTCGCGGCGACCACGGCGTGAGGAGCACGGCGTCCATGCCGTGCGGCATCGCTGCAGCAGGGATGATGGGGGACAAGGGAGAGCAGAGGAGAGTGGCGTGGAGGCGTCGCCTCCTCCAGGGCGAGGCGTGCGTCAGGGGCGAGGCAAGGGAAGCACGGCGACGCGGCGAGCGCGGCAGCACGGTGCCGTGTCGGCGACGTGCTACAGGAAGTCAATGAAGTTCTTGCGGAAAGCCCCCTGAACTCCTTTCTGCTCTCACAGATGGGTCCTCGGCTAATTCTTTTTAATTCCCTTTTAAAACCAGTAGGGTTTCTGGGATTTATTTGGGGTATTAAAACCTTTTACAAAATTCCGAGAAAATTCAGGTAGCCTCCCATATATATGAGGAAGCTCCACAAAAATTGGTTTTACAAAATAAAATGTTTTGCTCCATTTTTGTTCATAGGTTTTGAATAAACAATTTTTGGAAATTAAACTTTGATACTCCTTTAATAATTCAAAACCAGTGGTAAAAGAGTTTGTAGAACCTTTGGAGCCTTATTGACAAATATGGTACTTCAAATAAGTTTTATTTTCATAAAGAAAACATTTGTTTTGAAGAAACAAAGAAATTGGGAGGGAAATTATTTATGAAGATCATTTTAACCCATGACCTTCATTTCTTTTTAATAAAAGAGAGGAGGGGTTTGTTTTAAATCAACAAGTAGGGTTACTAGAGGAGAGAGTGATATGAGATGGAGAGAATTAGCATTTCATCTCCTTCCCTAGAATTTTGATAAAGAAAGTATATTTATGTTTTTAGAAAATGGAGGAATAGATAAAAGAGGAAGTTTTATTGAGACCACCTCCCTAAATTTTAGGATTTTAACTTGGGGTGCCTAATTGTAGAGGATTTATTCCTCTTCAAGTCACCCTCCAAGTTTGGTGGCCAAGGTGTCCTAAAGTGGTAACAACTCCACTGAGGAATCATCCTCACAAGAAGATCACACACACAGCAAAATCACAGCAATAGCAACAGCACCAAAATACCAATCGACACAACAATTTCCGCAATTCAAACAAGCCACACACTTCAACTACAGGAATAAGTCACACACCTTTTTCCATAACTAGCAATGCTATTTTGTAATAGTGGCCACACCCAATTATGACAAGAGGTTGTTTAAGGGATATACCATCCCATAACTTAGTGGTTTTCAAAGATGGGTTGAAAAGGGAGGAAATATGTGGGTAATATATTTCCCACTAGAATTTCTTTTAAACAGAGTTGAAACCTTGGGGTTCATAAAGATTGGAATTTTGAAATGTCAAGGTTGAGGAAAGGATAGGAGATCACAGAGAGTTCTCCATATTTTATAAATATGAAAGTGTTGAAAATACTTTTACTGTCTCAAAATAAAGGGCATTTTATTTGTTGCTAGAACCAAGTCATTTTTGAAATAAACTTTTGGCCAACATAAGAATGGGAAAGACATATGGAATATTTTCTTGTCATAACATGGTCACCAGTGTTGAAAATATATTTTTACTTAGGTTGAGTTCTTAGGTTGACATTTACTAGTCAAACAATCACAAGCATTCAAGTCACACAAGGTCAAACAGAACAATTTTAAAAGGAAACACAATCATTTGTGAGATAATTCAAAAAGTTTTTGTTGGTTCTGAATTTTGGGTCTTATTTACTCTTATTATAGATTTGGGATGTTACAGTATCGTTCCAGGGAAAGCAATAAGCCCAGAAGGCACCATACAACTCGACGTGACGTTCGGGGACAAGAACCACTTCAGGACAGAGTCGATTGAGTTCAAAGTGGTCGACTGGAAGTCACAATACCATGCTATACTTGGACGCCCGACGTTTGCTCGATTCATGGCGGTGCCACACTACGCATACCTCCAGTTAAAGATGCCTGGACCAAAAGGAGTAATCGCAGTCAAGGGAAACTTCCAAAAATCTGATTCTTGCGACCGAGAGTTTAGCAAAATCTCTGAGATGTTCGGCATGGAAGCAACACTCGCCGAGCTCGCGGTCTCCAATGATCGCACACTTATGCCAGAGCACAAGAAGGTGGCAGTCGACAGATCATTCAATGCCACCAATGACACAAGGTCGCATCAGGTGCACCCAACGGACCCGACCAAGACAGTCAATGTCTCGTCGAGTCTGCCTATCGCATAGGAAAGCACGCTCGTCGAATTCCTCCGTGAGAACTGGGATATATTTGCATGGTGTCCAGCCGACATGCCAGGTATTCCCAGGGAATTCGCCGAGCACTCTCTCCAATTATTTCCAGATGCTAAACCAATCAAGCAAACGATGCGCCGTATATCCGGCCCAAAAAGAACCGCAGTCGAAGCCGAAGTCGACAGACTACTCGCAGCAGGTTTCATCAGAGAGATCAAGAAATCACAATGGGTGGCCAACCCCGTACTCGTAGAGAAGAAGCACACAAATATCCTTCGGATGTGCGTAGATTTCACAACACTCAATAAATGGTGTCCAAAGGATCACTTTCCACTACCTCGAATCGACCAGATCGTCGACTCCACCGCCGGGTGCGCTCGCTTGTCCTTCCTGGATGCTTACTCGGGTTACCACCAGATAAGGATGAAGGAAGAAGACGAAGAGAAAACGGCGTTCATAACCCCACTCGGGGTCTACTGCTACACCACAATGCCTTTCGGGCTCAAGAACGCAGGCGCAACCTACCGGCGCATGATGCAAGATTGCCTCAAGAAGCAAATTGGGCGAAACGTCCAGGTCTACGTAGATGACATCGTCATCACCACAAGGGAAGAAAACACACTACTCGACGACTTGCGAGAGACGTTCGCAAACCTCAAACGTTTCCACATCAAGCTCAACCCGAAGAAGTGCACGTTCGGCCTGCCAGCCGGGCAACTCCTTGGGTATCTGGTCTCAGCTCGAGGAATCGAAGCGGACCCAGAGAAAATACATGCCATATTGACGATGCAAAGGCCTTCAAAGCTCCATGACGTGCAAAAGCTAGCGGGTCGAGTGGCGGCACTCAGTCGATTCATCAGCAAGCTAGGCGAAAAGGCGCTCCCGTTCTATCGACTGATGAAGAAAGCAGATAAATTCGAGTGGACGCCAGAAGCCGAAGCAGCCTTCACGGACCTCAAGCGAGTCCTCACAAGCCCTCCAATCCTCGTCGCACCAAGGGAACGTGAACCACTATACCTATATGTCTCCGCAACTAACAGGGTGGTGAGCACTGTTCTAGTAGTCGAACGCAGGGAGGAGGGACACGCCCAAAGCATACAACGTCCAGTCTATTACTTGAGTGAAGTGCTCTCCACATCAAAGCAGCGGTACCCGCACTATCAAAAGCTGGCCTACGCCGTGTTCATGTCCTCAAGGAAGCTGACGCATTACTTCTTCGAGCACCCGATCACCGTAATCAACACCTCAGGGATCGGGGACATCCTCACAAACCCCAACGCAACTGGGTGAGTAGCAAAATGACTCATCGAGCTAGCACCGCGAGATATCAAGTATGATTACCCGAAGGCCATCAAAGCACAAGTCCTACCTGACTTCCACACCGAGTGGATCGAAGCACAGCTGCCAGGAGCACCAGATGTGTCCAACTCGTGGACTATGTATTTTGACGGCTCAAAGAAAAACGAAGGCGCAGGCGCAGGCGTCATCCTCATATCACCAAAAGGCAACAAGCTCCGCTATATCCTGCAAATGGGATTCGAGTTCCCATCCAATAATGAAGCAGAGTACGAGGCCCTGATCCACGGCATGAGGATGGCTAAAGCACTTGGGTGCACTCGACTGATGATCTACGGCGATTCGAATCTGGTGGTGCAGCAAATAATGAAGGCCTACGACGCAATCGCAGATAACATGATCGCCTACCGTGACCTATACAACCTCATGGAGGGCAGCTTCGAAGGCTGCGAGTTGCGGCACATAGGGCGTGAGAGCAATGAAGAAGCAGATAAGCTAGCCAACATTGGAGCGACCAAGGCACCAGTTCCACCTGGTGTATTCTTCGAGCGCATCGAGCACAGGTCCATCAAGAAAAAACGGGCATCCCCTACACCAGCCGCACCAGCCAAGAGCAAAACACCCAGCACAGAGGACCCGCCAGTCGAGGTACTCCTCATTGAGCCAACATGGACTCAACCTTTTCTCGCATACATACTCCGCGGCAAGGTACCCGAAGACATAACAGAGTCAAGACGCGTCACTCGACGATCTAAAGCATACACTGTCATCAACGGCGAACTGTACAAACGCAGCATATCAGGTATGTTCCAACGTTGCATAGTATTTGAAGATGGCCAAGCCATCCTTCGTGATATTCATGCAGGTACCTGCGGGCATCACGCCAACAGTCGATCACTCGTAGCCAAAGCCTTTCGCGCAGGCTTCTACTGGCCCACAGCACTCAAAGACATGGAGGACATAGTCAAAAGGTGCATCGGCTGTCAAAAATTCGCCACAAAGCCGCACGCACCCGCATCGGCGTTGAAGACAATACCATTGGCCTGGCCCTTCGCCCAGTGGGGGCTCGATATGGTTGGGCCACTCAAAAAATCCTCCCATTGAGGGCATACTCACCTTCTGGTGGCAGTCGACAAGTTCACCAAGTGGATTGAAGCAGTCACTATCACAAGTTCGACTGCCACTACAACAGTCAATTTCATAAAATCTATCATATACCGCTTTGGTGTGCCAAGTAGCATAATCACTGATAACGGTACAAACTTCACGGCTGAAGAATTTCGGACCTTCTGCAAAGAGCAAGATATCACGCTCAACTACGCATCAGTGGCACACCCGCAGTCCAATGGCCAAGTTGAAAAGGCCAATGGACTTGTGACGAGTGGAATCAAGAAGCGCCTTCTGGTGCCACTCAAAAGGGCCGCGGGTGCTTGGGTCGAAGAACTCCCATCTATGCTATGGAGCTTACGCACAACGCCCAACGCTTCAACACAATTCACCCCATTCTTCATGGTCTACGGTGCAGAGGCAATCCTGCCATCAGATGTAAGGTTCAACGCACCAAGAGTCGAAACATACAACGAAGAAGATGCAGATGAAGCACTCGAAGACGCAGTCGACTTGCTCGAAGAAGCACGAAACACGGCGCTCGCACGCACAGCTGTTTATCAGCCGGACCTCCGTAACTATCACAGCTGTCGACTGCGTACAAGATCCTTCGAGGTTGGCGACTTGGTACTTCGACTGAAGCAAAAGAAGGTGCATAAACTCGCTTCTCCATGGGAAGGACCCTTCATAATCACCGAGGTCATTGGTGGTGGAGCATACAGACTGAAGCATGCAAAGACATGCGAACTCTCGCATAATCCTTGGAACGTTGCGCAGCTGCGTCGTTTCTATGCTTAGATTGCTCAGTCGCACAATGTAATAGCCACATATGTCGGATGGCTGCAGGTTTCAGACGCGCTCTTTTCCTTACCAGGGTATCTAAGGGGATTGGAAGGTTTTTAATGAGGCGGCCTGCAGCCTAACATTCATAAATGGGATATAGTCAATAAATTCCTCATATTTTTCCTGCTTACTACTTGCATAACTTATCAGCACAAACTTAGCCTCACCCGTTGTAATACACCAGCATTTAGGAGTTATCAGAGGGCAGAAATAGAAATTTGTGTATCTGCATGCATGTATTTGAAAATCCTGAATAAAATTTTCGCAAATTAAAACCCTAAGTGATCAGAGTTCATTCATCTTAATGAATTAGGTTTAGTTCATCTTAGGTAAATGTAAATAAATTTCGACATAACTTCTAGGTAATTTATTGGTGGTGGGAAATTTTGAATCAAACTTGAATATTCAAATAATTTAAATTTGTAAAGTAATTCAAATTAAAACAATTAAGTAACAAAAACAATAATTAAGTAAATGAGTTTATAGATGTTTGAATAAGAGATATATGCACGGTTAGTCACTGAACTTGGTCGAGATGAGAACTTTGGTCACTCAACTTGGCAGAGATGAGCAAACTGATCACAAACCATTGACTGAGAAGTTGACCATTGACTCTGACCATTTTTTTTGCAAAAACACCCCTGTAGAATCACAAAATCACATCATTTTTTTGCAAAAACACCCCTGTAGAGAGATATTAATGTGATTTTGTGATTCTACGGGGGTGTTTTTGCAAAAAAAAATGGTCAGAGTCAATGGTCAACTTCTCAGTCAATGGTTTGTGACCAGTTTGCTCATCTCTGCCAAGTTGAGTGACCCGCGGGCAACATTTTGCAAGTTTAGTGACCAAAGTGCTCATCTCGGCCAAGTTCAGTGACTAACCGTGCATATATCTCTTTGAATAATTCAAATCTTTACAATAAATATTACAACTTATTGAATTCTTACAAAGACAAACAAATAACTTTATTGATAAAGTATAATAATACATTGTCATTACAAGTATGTTACAACAAATTGAATTACAAAAAGGAATATTACAATTATTTCTAAAACTACAAAATCTTGTATCTTCTTCTTCATTTGATCTCCAACTTTACAATTGATTTCCTGCAAATCAAAAGAAAGGCAAGAACAAAAGAAAACAAATTCAAAGAGGGGATTAGTGTTAATTAAAGCCCTCAGTTTATGGCAGTGTAGTGCACTGCTAAACACATCATTGGGATGTTGTTAATCAAGGTTAGCATCTGTTCTTAAGCATCATTTGCCTCAGCACAACATCATTGGCCTAAATCCACTTGGCAGTCAGAAATAAACCACACATGAAGGATATATCAAACCAGCCGAAGCTCAGGTTCACAAAACCTGGGAAGCAACTAACCAAGCAGCACAATCACCTGGTGCTACTGTGCTGTCCTCAGCACAGCCATTTCACTCCCAGGAGGGGATAAGAGCAAGGAAGCAGCCGTAGGAGCTAGCAAAATAGAACCACAACACTCACTCAAGCAACCAGTTCGAGTTCATCAACCACAGCCACAGTTCATCACCAAATCACACATCCATCCATTTTTCACCACACAATCCTTGCCAAAAGCAAGAACAAGATGGAATTGAAGCATAAGGCCAAGCTGTAGCATGGAGGGAAGGCCAGGAGCTAGAAGGGAGCAGCTGGAGCAGGAGGAGCAGGCCAGCAAGGAGAGCAAGCAACATATCCACAAGAAGCACCACAGCCACCATCTCAAATCACCAAGAGGTTGATCCTCTAATTTTCTTTAGCAAATAAAATTGGCTAAGTACTCATATGTGGTTTGGATGAGGAATTTTCCCTCAGATAGGCCTAGAAGTGCTATGCTAGTTCATCACAGGGATCTTAAATCAAGCACAGCATCTGTTCTTAATTAATTTGGACCTCAGCCTGTGCATCATTGGCATGGGAAGCAAATCCACATAATAAAGCAAAGGCTTGCAAGCAAATATTGCTTTGATCCACATCTGATTGAACAAATCCAGTAAATAGATGCTGGGCACTAATTCCACAAGGGAAATAGCACCTCAAACACATCTGTGCACTAACCATACCACTGGAAAGCATAAATACATTTTCTAAGCTAAAATCATCAGCTAGCTTCTGTGTAACTCCAGGTAGGCATCACAGCAAGCTACACTAAAAATCATTAGCTCTAGAAAACATGATACACTTACACAGAGCACAGTCAGAGCATCATTTCCATTAAAAACCATCAGAGGCACATCTCTGAACTCAGGGTTCAGAGTAGCACACACTATCTACACCTCCATTAGCAGACAATTAAAGTGAGCAATTGACAGAACCACCAGTTCTTCACCACAGCCTAGTTACTATCAAGATCATCCTCAGCAAATATGACAGGGGCACTAGAGCATCATCCAAAGAATACCACAGGAGCATCAGGGCAGCTCATCACCAGAGCAACACAATACAACACCTAAATCAACAGAAAACCCTAGAATCATAATTTGCTGCACATCACAGAGCATGGCCTTGGGCCAGGAGAGAGGAAGAGAGGAGAGAAGCAGCGGCTTACCAACGCCCATGGCCGTAACTCCACGGCGACGGGGCAGTGCCCGTGTAGCCGATGAAGGAGGACCACGGGAGGATCGCACATCACCACCACACTAGCCACGGCGGAGCAGCAAGGGCTGGGAGCACGGCGATGCCGCGCTGCCACCGGAACCCTAGGCTCGGGTACGGGTCGCGCACGGCCGCATCCGGCGAAGAGGAGTAAATCGCCGGGGTGGGATTGGAGAGGACGGCGGGGCGCATCGTTTGCGCCACGGCACGGCGGCGGAGACGGCCCGACCTCGCCGGAATGGTGCGGCGACGGCGTCGGCGGAAAGATGAACCGCGGGAGAGAGAAGAGCACGGGGTCAGGTGAGAGAGGCGAGAGAGAGGGTGTGGCTCGGTCGGGTTGACCACCGACCCGAGCCAAGTTTTGGTCTGGTTCAACCCAGTTTGACCAAGGGCATTTTGGTCATTTCATAAATAAAAAAATTAACAAGAAAATAATTCCAGAAATATTTTAAATTGAATAAACTTTGGAAATTCATAACTATTTCATATAAAATCAGAAAATACAAAAAATATGCCAAAATGAACAGAAAAATAAATCTATCTGTTTGTATAAACCAAACACTTGTTTGACTAATTGAATCACTTTAAAATTGAAACAATAATTTACTTATTAATTTAAATATGGAATTTATTTAAAATGCTATTTTGAATGCATTTGAATTCCATTCAAATTGCTCCACATGTTTAACTACAAATATGGAAATATATTTCCATCACAACATTACGACCATTTCTAGAATTCCATTTGTGAACATGTTTCACTAATATTCGTAAGTGGTTTTTAAAATGATATTTTCCATAAGGAAAATAATTATTCAAGAACCCTTTAACAATACAAAGATGAATCTATCAACATATAAATTTATCATTTTATTACTTTATAATATATCATGTAGTTCTTAATTCATAAAAGTGAAATTCTTTATTTAATAAAACCTGATCACTATTATTAATACCTCTAATAATTGGATTAATTTTGTGTTATAAATTTCAAGTGTTTAACCCAAAATAATAATTACTTCATAATATAAGTTTACTTGTTGTGTTTCTTCCAAGTGTTAGTATTTAAGTCATATTATTTTATTACTTAAAGAAAAGTTAAACACATAAGTAATTACTTTTAATATTAAATAATATACCATTAATTAAATAAGTACCACTATGGTATGATACCAACAAATATATATATGATTTATTTCTTCAAAAGTTATTTTTTTATTCATGAATAAAATTACTACACCATTTCTTCAATTACTTGAAGTCAAAACATGTTCTTTACAAACATAAAAATGATAATAACCAACCCTAAAACAACCATTTAGTTTTATGACGTTGTTTTACTTCATTATTATGCTTAATATGATATTTTAGGATTAAAGTTTATATTCATCTTTCTTGTGAAGTAAACTTGAAGATAAAACAAATCTAAAAATAATCACCAAACTCAAAACAACCCTTAACCATCGAGAGTCAGATACGGGGTTTAGGGCAATGCATCTCATACTTATGCATAATAGCATATTGCTTCTTCGAACATTAGTCCTTACCGGACCAATGATGTTCTTTCCAGATTTTGGAGTTTGTATTATATCGAAGACCTTGGCTGCATAATCTTGCAGTCAAAAAGGCAAGTTCACTCTTGCTCATGTCCTACTTGATTATGTTTATCAAAGTAAATGCAAAATACTATGGTTTATCATTGCATGAAAAAGAAAAACATATTTTCGAATGATGTGAATTGCTATATATATTGTTGGCTGGCAGATGGAACCATGGTATGATGTGGTTGGTGGAGGTTCCATTTGCACGGGAAAGTATTACCTAGGACTTAAGAACCAATGCCGTCAGTGTTCTTGCGCCGTAAATAAAGCGTTAACCATGAGACTTGGAATGGGACGGGAAAGTCATCTGTGATCTTTTCCCTTTCGCATGTCAACGGACTGCCAGTTCCTTAGGCTGTAGATCTTGCGGGACTACATGCACATGGGTGGGATCCCTTAATTCCCAACGGTAACTGGGGTCTATGATGGATTGTAGGGATGTCTGGAACAGTCTATCTTTATGGTATAGGGGAGGACTTCGGTCTGGAACAGTCTACCAAAAGATATAGGGGAGGACAAACCTACAAAAGGGTGGGCATGCGGGGTTGTTGGAGAAGCACGTCCAAAAGATATAGGGGATCATCGACTGGGCCCCACACCAAAGGAAGTGTGGACGGGAAAGACTCGCCCGGTTGTGCAACAAGGCGTTGATCTCTCATGGGTAAAGTAACGCACCTCTGCAGAGTGTAAAAATGTGGCATGTTACTCCCCGTTCCAGGAAGGAACGACGAACGCTGCAGGAAAGGAGGCTCCTCAAGGCCCTAGCACCTGTGAATGGATGACGGGCATAGTTTTCTGAAGATAAAATAAATCTTTTCCTAAAAATGTTTTGCAAAGATATGCATATTCATCCATGACCTTTTGGTATGGATGGTAGCTAGTGCATAAAACACCTTATTCCTGTTATATGAACTTGCTGAGTAACGCTCGTGTTGCTCATCCTTTCCTCCGTTGATCCCCTGCTTAGATTATTAGAGTCAGCAGAGGAAGGACAGGAATCCATAGCGATGTTGGTGGGATCTTCGACATGGAGTCAAATCAACCTGGTGGGCCTGAAGGATTCAACCTTTACTATGCTAACGGATGAGTGGCGACAACAGTGCAACGGTGGACACGTCGACAATAATACTTATGGACAAGACGAATATAATTGGATGGAGGAGCACAACTCCAGACATGGAGATTCCAGATGGATAGATAGGGCTGTGACAACATCAGTAGTGGATTAGGAGTTAAGGTAGAGCTGATATCCAGCTTAGTCCTTCGACGTGAGTCTTTCTGGAGTTTTAATTGCACGAGATCTACTTCTGCTTGTAAAGGAGGTTCTCGAGATTTTGTATTGAATAGTGTTGTAATCCTATAGTGTTACCTTGGACCGACTATGTTTCTGTTGTACTACTCTGAAGGATGTAATATTTACAGATTGGTCCTTCCGTGAGTATTATGTCAACGACTTGTACACTACTACATGCAGTGGTGTGCTGGGTCACTACACCCGTATGCTCGGGGGCTGAGCATGCAGGCATAAGTTGAAGCTTCAACTCTCATAAAATTCATAGCCTCACTCGAGGACTCGGGGGCTGTGCAATTCATGTTCCATATTAAGTAATCTCATAAACCCCACTCGAAACACTCGGGGGCTGCATACATACATATAAACAAATAAGCACTACGTACAAGTGGCAAATTTACACTCGGGGGCTGTTCCCTATACATAAATAGCCTAATCTTCTGGTTCGTCCTTGACTGGGAGAACAAGGCCCATAAGTTGAGCGTTATAGCACTCAACCAACGTCCTCGCATGTTCGACTGTATCGTCTAGATCCGATTGGGACAAGGACGATCCAGGCACGGGTGGACGAAGTTGCAAATTCGGGCGTTGACTTTGGAGGTATGCCATCGTTGCGTTGGCCCCATCCACAAGCTTCTGGGTGATAAAATCCCGAATGGTACCTGCACTCCGAAAAAGCCCGAGCAAAGCGTGGATTCCTTGAGGTTGCGGCCCAGTCGGTAAAAGCGTCTGGTTAATTCGACTGAAGGCCGACCTGCATAACTCAAGCAGCATAGTGCTCCGCCACACCCGATCCTGCAGAGTCGCGAGTATTTGTGCTCGGTGCTTGTCCAATCGAAAGTGCTGGCGGCCAGTCGTGGGTTCGTCAGTTGCATTATTCAACTGCTCCTCTACACGAGCTTGCTCCGCCTGAGAATCTGGAACAAAACCTGCAACAACACACGTTGGGTAAACAAAAAGGACAGACTATGAACACTTGAGACGAGAGCAGTCATGCTTACACTCGAGTTGTCCGTTCATGATCTCCATTTTTCCAAGCACATACTCCTCACGTTGAGTAGGTAAAGCAGGCCTTGCCCTCATCCTATCCAGCTCACTTTGGGCACTCGCCAGCTCTTGCTCCTGTTTCGCGAGTCGAGCCTTCATATAACGTATTACTGCGGCATCGTTTGCCACCTGAGCTCGAGATCGAGTAGGGACACGATGCCGCGACGAACTGGATGAAGTGGCGCTGGCCATTTCTGTTCCAAGTATCATAAAAGTTTCATGAGGAACTAGTCACAAAGCTCAGACGAGCAACAACATACAACCTTACAAGCAGGATCATAATGAGGAAAATATATTCATACAAAAGGTAGCAAAGGCACATGCATACTCGCATGGTCATAAGTTTAATTACAAGACATCAAAGGCGCGGCTGCCCTACTTCTCAGACATTGACTCTGACCTAGCCCTACTCGCACGAGCGGCGACCTCTGCTGCCCGGCGCTCCATGGTGGTCATAAAAATTTCAGCCAACTTTGCGGCTGGCTCGTTCACATGCTTTAGAGACACCAGTTTCCCGCCAGGCTTACGAGGGAAAGCAGACAGGGCGGCCTCGAAGTCACCCTCTATCCCATGACCTAAAAGGAGTTTGAGGGTGGTCTCTGAGCCGCGTACCGTCAAAGTGGGAGCAAAGTTCGCCATAGTCGAAGTTCCCGGGCCCAGGACGTCTGTGAAGCCATCCACAGTCGAAGGAGATTGGCTAGATGGGAACACGTCCTTGAACACGGCGCCGAGGGTGCTCGTAGACTTGGTGAGTGCATCCTTGGCTTGGGTGGAGACGACGTCCAAATCGCCAATAGCGTGGTCAAGGGACAAATCGCCACTCGACTGGTCTACACCCAGCGGTGTGCCAACAGCTCCTGCAAAAATCAGACAGAACACAAACTTTTACACAACCTTCAGTGCCAAAAGAAGGGGACAAAAAGTGGCAAATTCAACTTACCGCCCACGTCTCGGGTGAGGCTAGCCAAGCGCTCAGCAAAATCTTTCTCGCGCAGCGCAGCGGAGTTCTTGGCATCATCCAAGGCCTTCTTCGACTCAGCGCGCTCCTTGGCGAGCGCATCTTCTAGCTCTTTAACCCGGGACTCAGCAGACGCCTTGTCACCTGAGATAGATGGCCAGATGTCATTCACAATCGGCAAAGCAAAGACATACAGAAACCCAACACACTTACAGGTGAGTTGCTCCATAACAGTGCGCAGATTATCCCTCTCCTGTTCAACCTGGACAAATGCTTTACCTGATTCCACCAGGTTGAGGTAGAAGGGCTGCACGCAAACGAAATCAGCATAAGCTATACACAAATAGTCCCAGAAGGAAGACTCGACAAAAGACACTTACGTGTTCAACCCAAGGCGCAGGCTTGGCAGCAGAAATCCCAATTTGCGGAGTCGACGTACTCGCAATCTTGGATGCCTCAATGGAAGTGGCCTTGGCTACTGTTTTCACAACCTCAGCCGCAACAGGAGAATCTTCAGGCTGATCTGGAGTCGAAGCTCTCACGGTTGGAGGAGTTGGAGGTCGCACAGTCTCGGCACTACGAGTAACATAAGACATACAACATAAGCAAGGCTATTAACAAGCAGAAACTTGAGTACAAGAAGTTCAGACGCATACCTGTGCTCTTGTTCCTCTTCGCTATCGAGGTTGTCAAAATTGGGGCCTCCAAAACATAGCTCTCCACCCAACTGAGGAGGAGGAGCCGAGCTCAATGGGCTGACGTCCAAAGGAGCAGCTGTGGTCATAGGAGACAAACCTGAGTCTCCATCATCCCTCAAATCCTCCTTTGCGGGTGAGCTCGTAGAGGAGGATGCAACTTGGGCCACCCGACGGCGCTTGCGAGTAGGAACCTCGCTCACATCATCAGTCGCGGCAAGTTCCTTGTCCTGTGCTTCCTCTACCCCTTCCTCTTCAACCTCTTCTGTGGGAGAAGTGGTAGCCGAAGGTAGAGGCGATTCGTCCCCTCCCTTTGCTTCTACTGTCACTTCTGTTTCATAAGTTGGGCCATCTTCGGGAAGAGGAGGAAGGGTAGAGGTAGTCGAGTGGTCCTGCATACAAAATACAGCAGTCAAAAGTCACTAAGATGCACAGCAGAATAACAAAAACAAGAGATCATAGACTCGATAGATTCACTAACCTCTGGCAAAGGCTTTTCAGCCCCATAAGGAGTGACAGGGCAGTCGACGTTGCAGGGCTCGCTTTGTTTTGTACTGGTGATGGACCGCACATGTGACACCAGTTCACTCCTAGACAGCTCCTCCTTGCTCATTCGAGTGGAGTCGAGGGGACCTTCGTACTCCCACATTGGGTGGGCACGAGCGCGGAGCGGCCACACCCGCATCTTCACAAAGGTGGCAATCAGATGCACACCCGTGACGCTGTTAAGGAGCCCTTCAATCGTCTCCAGCAGAGGCGCTGCTTCCGCCACTTCTTTAGTCGAAAGCTCATGGTCCCAGGGCTTCGTCCTAGCGGCTATACCAGCAGTCGAAAATGCTGGGACCCCATCCTAGTCGACACGCACATAGAACCACCTCTTCCTCCACCCCTGCGCCGAGTCGACTGGCTTCAGGGCAAAGTATCGGGTGTCGCTGCGCACTTGGATCTGTAGGCCTCCGACGGGGTAGGTTCGGCCGCCTCGGTTGTTGGGCCGGACCATGAAGATTGATTTCCAAAGGGGCCAGCTGGGAGCAACTCCCAGAAAGCACTCGCATAACACCATAAAACATGCTATGTGCATAATGTCGTTCGGGTGAGATCATGGATCTGCACCCCATAGGCGTACAGCAAACCACGAACGAAGTCGTGGAGGGGAAAAGATAGGCCCCTAGGCAGAAACACCGCAAAACAGACGCGCTCGTTAGCGCGAGGCTCGGGGAGTACCTCCTTGGGCGAAGGTGCGCGGACGAAGAGCTGGTCTGAGGGTGGAAGCATCCCCTCCTCGCGCAGCTTGTCCAGCTGTGCCTCCTTGATGGTGGATTTTATCCAATCACCGTTGGTCTCCTTGAGGTCGACGGCGGTCGCAGATGCGCCAGCCGCAGTCTTCTTCCCCTTGATCGCCGCTGCATCGGGCGCGGCGGCAGCAGTCGAGGCAGAGCGCTTGTTGCCCGCTACTTTCTTCATTGTTAACGAACAGGCGATGAGGTGCGCAAAGCTCTAGCACAGGAACAATGGAGGAGGGGCGCAGGGAAGAAGAAGGAACAGGGGCGGTGCGCAGAGCAAATGGCAGGTAAAAAACAATGCCAGCGCCGTTCCCTTATTTACCACAAATCAAAGGCAAATCACAGCCATCCAGATCCAAAACGTGCGATACGCACGCAATCTCACCGTACACGTGGCAGACGCGGAGGGCAACTGTCGCCGGCCACTCCGCCCACTACGCACGCAAAAAGAGGAGCCATAATGAAAGGATCGTATGGCCACCTAGAGGGGGGGGGTGAATAGGTGCTACTCCAATTTTTAATTCTTTTTCGATTAAGGTTTGACTAAAAGGTAAATTCTCTAGATATGCAACTATGGTGAATTTACCTATATGACAAGTTAAGTCTAAACAAGATAAGATACAAGTAGTAAATAACTAGAAAGGATTAACCGATAGGAAAGCACGCGGAGACAAGAATGTATTCCCGAGTTCCTCCTTCTTAGGGGAGTACGTCTCGTTGGAGGGGTGTGAGCTTCAAACTCAAGATGCCACAAAAGGCTTCACCCTATTCTCCGATGAACCTCGCACAAAAGCTCGGTCCACCTTTCTTTATCGGAATCCTCCAAAGCGGAATCCGGAGCACAAAAGCTCGTTACAACAACTTGAGGCTCAACCCACAAAAGGATTGGGGGCTCTCAATCACCAACAACACCTGCTACACAAAAGTAACAAGCAAGTGAGAACAACAAGATGCCTAGGTTTTCCTAGTGGAAACCCTAGGCTCGAATCCCTCAAGTGAATGAAGGGGAAATGAAGAACGCTTTGGTGAAGTAGTAGATCCGGGCCTTCTCCTTCAATCCTCCAAGTATGAGTGAGTTTGGGTGGAGGGATTGGGAGATCTAAGAAATCTTGAGTTTGCAACAATGGTGTTTTTCTTGTAGAGGCGAGCTACCAAGCAAGAGGTAGGTGAAGGGCATTATATAGCCCTTCCAATTTCTGGCCGTTGGAGCCCTTTTTCCCGAGCCAGCGGTAGTACCGCTGCGCCGGGCGGTACTACCGCTGGCGCCTTCTGCGCTGTGGTCAAAGCTGCACGCTGACTGTGCATTTGGAACTTACTGAGCGGTACTACCGCCCAAGTCGCCGGTAGTACCGCACATGGCCATCTGAAGCTCCATTTGGCGGTACTGCGAGCGGTACTGCCGCCGTGGTGGTCAAACCAACGCTGACCACCATGAGCCAGCGGTACTACCGCCCGTAGTACCGCTGGTACTGCCGCACATGGGCGCCCGAACCCCATTTCAGCGGCACTGAGAGCGGTACTGCCGCGCCCCTGTAAACCAGGATGGCACAGCGGTACTACCGCCCGAAGGGGCGGTACTACCGCCCAAGGACAGTTGAAAGGACAATGATGTCGCCTAGAGGGGGGTGAATAGGCGATTAAAATTTTTCCGGTTTAGGCTTGCTAATTGCGGAATAAAACTAGGTGTTTAAATTAACAAGCCAACAACCTAAATAAACTAGGCTCACCTATGTGCACCAACAACTTATGCTAAGCAAGACAAGCAACCAGGTGAAAGCTAAGAATACTTCAAGCACGAAGGCTATCACAAAGTAAAGTGCATAAGTAAAAAGCTCGGGTATAGAAATAACCGAGGCACGCGGTGACGAGGATGTATTCCCGAGTTCCTCCTTGAAAGGGAGTACGTCTCGTTGGAGAGGTGTGAACCGACACAACGGTTCAACAACCACAAAGGTTTCACCCTCTTCTCCGATGAACCGCACCACAAAGGTTTGGTTCACCTTCCACTATCGGTATTCCTTCGAGGCGGAATCCGGAGCCTTTCAACAACAATCCGGGGCACAACCCACAATGGGATTGGGGGCTCCCGAACGGCTTTCAACAACAATCCGAGGCACAACGCACAAAGGGATTGGGGGCTCCCGAACGGCTTCAAGTGACCACACAAGGGTCCAACCACCACAAAGGCGTCTAGGGTCCAAAGACCCAAGAGTAACAAGTTCACAAGCTTTCAACTTCCACGAATCCTCGTGGAGAGCACAAACCAATGCAACGAAGCAATGGCAAGAGCACAAGGCTCAAATCCTTCACTCTCAAATTCCAACAAAGCAACAAATGCTTATGGGGGAATAAGAGAGGAAGAACAAAGAGGAGATGCACCAAGAACTCCAAGATCTAGATCCACTAGGTTGCCCTCACTTAGAGGAGAGATGGATTGGTGGAAATGTAGATCTAGATCTCCTCTCACTTTTCCTCAAAGATATGCAAGAATCATGGGAGGGATTGAGAGGAAGGCAAGCTTTTCCAAAGGTCAACAATGGAGGAGAGAGAGGGGAAAAACAAGCTCAAGAAGTGGGGAACCATTGGGGAAGAAGGGCCCTTAAATAGGTGCCCCAAAATCCAACCGTTATGTGCAGAAACGCGTCGGGGCGGTACTACCGCTGGCCCCAGCGGTACTACCGCCCCCCTGGGAAGTCAAACAGTGAAAACAGGCTAAAAACGGGCTCCAGGTAGCGGTACTACCGCCCCGGGTAGCGGTACTACCGCTTCCGGTACCGCCGAAAATGAGCCTCGGGTGGCTCCGGCGGTACCTCTGGCGGTACCGCGGCGGTACTACCGCCACATGTAAAAACTGCAGAACCACCGGCACCAAAACGGGAATAACTTTTTCATCCGGACTCCGATTTCGATGATCTTGGGCTCGTTGGAATCGTAACAAAGAGCTTTACAAGATCGTGCAGAGAAACATCATAGTCCATCATGTGAGGAGGAGACCAAATGTAGAAAGTTAAAACCCCTCTATAAAAGATGAACCGGCAAATCCTCAAAACCGAAAACACAACAAGTTTTCCATCCGGACTCCGATTTCGATGATCTTGGGTTTGTTGGAATCGCAATGAGGAGCATTACAAGATCATGCATAGAAACATCATAGTCCATCATGTGAGGAGGAGAACACAAGAGGAGAGTTTGATCTCTCTACAAAAGACGAACCGGTAAAACCTCCAACATCAAAAACACCACAAGATATTCAAATGAAATCCGTTTTTGATGAACTAGAGCTTGGTATGGAGATGAACACAAGCTCTAAATTCTCACATGGATAAAAGCCAAATAAGAACCAAGAAAGATGATATGTCAAGTATGCAAAGGTTTGAGCTCTCCACATAGATGCGATCAAGTTACTCACTTGAGAGCCCCTCTTGATAGTACGCCGTCTATCCTATAACCCGGTCTCCCACTAACACCACGAGACCGGTAAAATAGAAAACCTATCAAGATCATACCTTTGCCTTGCGCATTCCACTTGAGCTCGATGATGACGATCTTGACTCTCTCAAGTTGGAACACCTTTCTTGATTGTGCTTGCTAGCACATGCTTGATGAAGACTTCTCCAAATGCTCCCCCATACACCATTATGGGAGAGCCTCGCTAAGCTCCGTCTTCATGTATCCACTTGCACTTCATCTTCTTCTCTTGATATAGATGATGGCTTGGAGATAAACATGAAGTTCACTCAATCTTCTTTTCCAAGCCATGCTTGCAATAAGCTCAACTCTTCACATGACCATTCTTCATATAAACCCTTGGATGGAACCTTGGTCATCATGAAATCTTCTAGAGTCCAACACATGAACTCCAATCTTCTTCATGGACAAGATCTATAAAGATATCTCAATGCAAACATTAGTCCATAAGGATTGTCATTAATTACCAAAACCACGCATGGGGCAACACATGCACTTTCAATCTCCCCCATTTTGGTAATTGATGACAATCCCTTTTACGAGGGTTTATATAATGAATTAAGCAACCATGCAACACAAAGAGCAAGGATGCAAGAGCAAGAAAGGCAAATGCTTAAGAACGAAACTAAAGCATAAAACCAAATTCCTAAACCCTCTAAACTTCTCCCCCATTGGCATCGATTGCCGAAATGGGAGGAAAAATTTAGAAGGCCAATATAGTAAGAGCTCCCCCATAATGTGTGCATTTCTCATAATATGAGTGAAATCAAATGCACATATCCAATGACGAATAGTTGGGAAGGAGATCAAACTATATTGAGGATCCAAAGATTGCAAAAGAAAATCAAATTGAAAGATACTTCGACGAAAGAAGCAAGCAACAAAAGGATCCGAAAAAGTGTTCTAAAAATCAAGAGGGAACTCCCCAAGGTACGTGCACAAAGTAGGATTTTCATTTTAATATGTTGTGCACAACATGGAATCCTCACTCCCTCCTAGATAATTTTGAACACAAACAAAAGAGAGCAAGTAGGTCCACAAGCTTATTAAGATGCAAAAGCATACCAAATGAAAAACAAAGCTTGTGCCTTTTAGAAACCACCAAAGAAACAAAAGTAATAAAAGGGTGGTCACTAGAGATTGGAATACCAATTAAAGATGTAGCTAGTCTCATGTGTATAAGTTTCTAATTAGACATCAATCATGAGATATAAGTCCAAAAAGAAACATGCACACACAAAATAGATACAACGGTGAAGAACATGATATCCACGAGGAAGTCATATATATACCAATAAGATCATTGCTTAAAAGCATAGCACAAAGCTCAATTTTATCTTAGAAGGATATAGATGAACTTCCAACACAATCTCATCATAGCATCAAAAATCCACAAGGGAAAAAAAATGGGATGCTCCGAGAAAGATAACAAGTATCGCAAAAGGCAAATGATTTTGAAAAGCATCAATATTGCATATGTGAGACATAGAGTAGAAAGTGCTAGATTAACATATATGGGATTGATGAATCATGAAAATGATTATATATATTCCCCTTGATATGTAATCATCCCGGCTTGCCCACATTTGCAACAAAGTTGTTTTGCAAGAACCAAATGAATTGCAACAAAAGAGATTCATGCCATGAAACAACCTACACAAGGTTGAAAGCTAGAAAAGTATGCATGAGGTAGATACTTGTTACCGAGATAGCATTGGTGATGTAGAAGATAAGAGTTCACGATCATCCGAGCTTGGCTCTAATAAGCACATGGTGATAACACCTTCCTTGTAAATGAGACAAGCTTCCAATGCATCTCTATGTACCTAAAACAAATTCAAGTACAAATGGTACCCAAACTCATTGGGTCCAAAGTAGTTAGAGCAACTACAATACATAGGACAAACTCCACATAAATATGTGCATATTGATATGAAATTGAATTTCATGCACATCTTAGCCATTTAGGATTTGATGGAGTTTATCCTATATATTGGATCAACGAAAGTAAGCATGCCATAAGATATACATATAGTAAATATGCATGCACAAGACTTTCAAGAACCAAACGAGATACAATTTGGACAAAACACCAATTAAACCAACAAAGCACACACAAGTGTGACAAGAAAACAAATTGTCCAAATTATATCAAAACTCAAATCAACACATGATTGAAGATACCACTTTGAAAAGATGCCAAATGAAAGTAAGATACCAATGATGAAAATACATCAAGGAATAAACCAAACCCTCTACACTTTTCATGATGGCACAAAGTACCAAGAAAAATGTTTGTCTTCCAAAGAGACACGTCATCGGGATCAAATACCAATTGAAGACAACTAATGTTCAAAAGCATATAGGATTGCTCCCCCAAGATTTGTGCATTATTTATGATCTTGCATTTGAATACAAAATGCACACAAATGGATCATCACTCTCCATACATATTATTCAAACACTAGTCATGTTCAAGAAAGCAAGAAATTGCAATACCAATTTAAAGAATGTTTTACTCAAAGTAGGATAGCTTCCCAAGAATAGTGCATTATCAAGAAGTATGACTTTTGAATGTCAATGCACAAGAATTGGATCATTGCTTTTCCTAAACAAGAAGCATAAAACAAATTTTGAGTAGAGCAACAAGGATCCAAAAGATACAAGGAAGACAAAAGAGTTAGATCAAAAAAATCCTTGGCAATAAAATAAGGCAATTCAAAGCAAAAGCCAAAGTGAAGATGGTCTACAAATTTCACCACAATTATGAGTATCACTTGTCATGGACAAGGAGTATATGAGATATTTCTCGGTGGTATATAGGAATGATATTGAAGACCAATTCACAACAAATAAGCATATGGCAAAGGATAGATTTAAAACCATGCTTAATAGATAGATATTCTTGATAGCTTCAATATTCACGCGATCATGCAAAGCAACTCAAAGAGTAGCTTGAAGCAATCGATTTCCCAAAAGATATGCGAACATATTTGGGGAAAACCGTACCAAGAATGTCCATCACAAACAAGATCCAAAAGAGAGACAAAAATCATTTACCAAAATGGAACTTGTTTGAGCAACATGCCACATAGGAATAAGATTAATGACAATATCAATTCTAGGTGGCAATACCTCACATGTTCACATTTTCTAGGCTTGTAATATGCACATAGCTTATTACTCCCCCATAATGTGATAATCCATTTATTTAAAACAAGAGGCAAACAAAACCAACTCGAGAAATTAATGGACATTATAGAATTTGAATTTCTCATGAGCATGACATACCACATAGAGAATAGATAATATTAATATGTCATCACTAAGTGGTATTCCTCATGTATACACATTTTAGGATTGTGAAGTGCACGAAGCATATCACTCCCCAAAATAGGATAGTCCATTAATCTCTCAAAAAGAGAGCCAACAAGATAAGATATCAAATAAAAGCAATAAGGCTCAACACAAGTAAATGGTGTGCAAACCAACATACACATACTTGATTACTCAAGATAAGTAAGTAGAGAGCACAACACATACAAACACTAGCAAGGTACAAAACCTAACACATGCAAGGGTGCAAGCAACTTTCAATGTATATATGATTTAAATAAAAGTTACCGCAAGGAGGAACATTGGATATGAGATAGAACAATATAATCCAAATGACTTGACTTGAGAGAATATAATTGATGAAGATCCCTTAATTCTTCATAATGTAGCCAAGTCTCCAATGCCCTCCAACAACACCTATTGATCAAGTTTTAGCTTGTTGGTCCCCAACCAAGTTGGGTCCTAAGAGGTTAGTCACAATAGGCTTGGCAACCCAAATGGTTCTTTTCTTGACACCACTTTGAGTACCAACATATTTGGCAAACACATTGCCAACCTTATCCTTCCGAAGAGAATAATCATCATCAATAATAATGGGGTTGGATAAGGTACCATTTGTGCATGAAGAAGCAATGTGACCCTTCTCACGGCATAGGTAGCAACATCGACTTCCTCCTCTCTTCTTAGTTGGAATCTTGACTTGAGGAGGGTAGCTTGATTCTTGGGAAGAGGTTGTTCTTCAACTTGAGGAACTTGAGGCTTCTTCCCTTGTTGCTTCTCACTAAGAGCCTTCTTCTTCAAAGGGCAAGATCTAACATGGTGCCCTTCAACTTTGCACTTGAAGCAAACAATCTTGGCCGAATCTTTAACTTGTTCTTGGCCCTTGTTCTTCTTGATAGACTTGGACTTGTTCTTGTTATTGGAGTTGAATCCAAGTCCACTCTTGTCATTGGGGCGTCTTTGAACACTCAACATATTGTCAAGTGTGGATTCCCAACATGACGCTTTTCCAAGTCTTTCTTCAAAGAAGTGACTTGGGCCTTGAGCTCATTTAGTTCCTCTACATGGTTAGTATCAACAAAACACTAGAGGAAGTAGAAGCTTCATTGTTAGAGCAACAAGGCAATGAAAGTAATTCATCACAAGATGTAGAAATATTGTGAGTGGATGAATCACTCGGACTAGCACATGGCAATAAAGCATTTTTAGTAGAAGTTGTGCCTTTGTCCACATGAGGCTCACAAGATGTTACCTTTGTAGAAATAGCCTCATGAGCTAACTTTAGCCTAGCATGGGATGCTAGAAGATCATCATTAGAGCTAGAAAGCTTTTCATGACTTTCTTCCAATTTCCCATACTTGCTAGATAGCAACTCAAGTTGAGCCCTTAGCTCAACATTCTCCTTCAAAATAGATGCTTCACGAGAAGTGGAGTTAGTAGCACAAGCATCATTAACATTAGAAATGGAAGAAGACAACTTGACAAGCTCATCATTCTTAGATAGTTGAGTTTGGAGTTGATCATGAGACTTGATAAGGAGAGAGTGTTCACTTTCTAAAGCCTTGTGAGCTTTGTCAAGTCTCTCTATGTCCTCACTTAGTCTAGCATTGCCAACACCAAATTCAACTTTTTCCTTTTTAAGCACTTTATATTTAGCAATAGCATGATCTCTTTCCTTAATGATTTTAGCAATAATAAGATCATTAGATTCATCAAGAGATTCAAGTTTCTCTCAAGAGACACTCGAAGCTCTTCTTCTTCTTCAAGAGAAGCTTTCAAGGAAGCTATAGTGATAGAGTCATCTCTCAATTTGACATTTCTCATCAAATTGACTTTCCAAATCCTCAATAAATTCCCTACTCTTAGAAACATAATCAATGATTTCACATAGAGGAGGGATAGCATTACTACCTTTGGGAGAGCACCAAGCACCATCTCACCCATCATGGTTAAGGATTCAAAATCAAAACCTTCTTCATGAGAATCCTCATCCTCATCATCACAATTTGGATTTGAGGTGGGAGACACCTCGGAATCCTTAGCCATAAGGCAAACATGATTAAAGAATGAAGATGATGACGAATAACTTGAAGCACCATTTAGGTCCATGTCTTGTTCCAACAAATGTTGGGATTCCTCTACATTGTTAGTCATGCAAGTACTAGAGGAAATGGAAGCATTGTTTTCATGGCAACAAGACATATGAAGCATATCATCATGAGATTTAGTTAAACAACTATTACATGATATGCAAGGACTATCAACTCTAGCATGTATGACATTTGGAGTGCTAGAAGAGTTTAAGTCCAAAGATAGAACATTGCAATGTGATAGAGAAGAAGTATAATCAATAGTAAGTTCACCATCACCAATGCAATTTCTATCACCACTCACCATATCATTACCTTGTGACAAATCACATGTTGGTGAAGTGGAAGAAGTTGTGAACTCATCACGGCCGGAGGTGGAAGGAGAACAATCATCCTCAATAATTTTGGACACTTCATATATATCTTGAAGCTTGGTCCAAAGTTCATGAGCGTTCCGAAAAGGCATGATTGACGCAAGAACTACATCGCTCAAAACACATATAAGACCATTAGAAACTAGAGTCTCGAGATGAGAGTTTTCCTCATCCTCTAAAGATAATTCTTGAGAATCCTTTGGAGGAGAAAAACCCACATCCACAATCCTCTTAATATAATTTGGACCCATGGCCCTAAAAAGATTAAGCATGCGAATTTTCCAAACATCATAATTTGTGCCATCGAATATGAAAGTGGGATCGTGCACTAATTCCTAAACGACATCTTTTACTCTCTAGGCGGTAAAGCCCAAAAAGAGAGCCCAGGCTCTGATACCAATTGAAAGGACAATGATGTCGCCTAGAGGGGGGGGTGAATAGGCGATTAAAACTTTTCCGGTTTAGGCTTGCTAATTGCGGAATAAAACTAGGTGTTTAAATTAACAAGCCAACAACCTAAATAAACTAGGCTCACCTATGTGCACCAACAACTTATGCTAAGCAAGACAAGCAACAAGGTGATAGCTAAGAATACTTCAAGCACGAAGGCTATCACAATGTAAAGTGCATAAGTAAAAAGCTCGGGTATAGAAATAACCGAGCACGCGGAGAGGATGTATTCCCGAGTTCCTCCTTGAAAGGGAGTACGTCTCGTTGGAGAGGTGTGAACCGACACAACGGTTCAACAACCACAAAGGTTTCACCCTCTTCTCCGATGAACCGCACCACAAAGGTTTGGTTCACCTTCCACTATCGGTATTCCTTCGAGGCGGAATCCGGAGCCTTTCAACAACAATCCGGGGCACAACCCACAATGGGATTGGGGGCTCCCGAACGGCTTTCAACAACAATCCGAGGCACAACCCACAAAGGGATTGGGGGCTCCCGAACGGCTTCAAGTGACCACACAAGGGTCCAACCACCACAAAGGCGTCTAGGGCCCGAAGACCCAAGAGTAACAAGTTCACAAGCTTTCAACTTCCACGAATCCTCGTGGAGAGCACAAACCGATGCAACGAAGCAATGGCAAGAGCACAAGGCTCAAATCCTTCACTCTCAAATTCCAACAAAGCAACAAATGCTTATGGGGGAATAAGAGAGGAAGAACAAAGAGGAGATGCACCAAGAACTCCAAGATCTAGATCCACTAGGTTCCCCTCACTTAGAGGAGAGATGGATTGGTGGAAATGTAGATCTAGATCTCCTCTCACTTTCCTCAAAGATATGCAAGAATCATGGGAGGGATTGAGAGGAAGGCAAGCTTTTCCAAAGGTCAACAATGGAGGAGAGAGAGGGGAAAAACAAGCTCAAGAAGTGGGGAACCATTGGGGAAGAAGGGCCCCTTAAATAGGTGCCCCAAAATCCAACCGTTATGTGCAGAAACGCGTCGGGGCGGTACTACCGCTGGCCCCAGCGGTACTACCGCCCCCCTGGGAAGTCAAACAGTGAAAACAGGCTAAAAACGGGCTCCAGGTAGCGGTACTACCGCCCCGGGTAGCGGTACTACCGCTTCCGGTACCGCCGAAAATGAGCCTCGGGTGGCTCCGGCGGTACCTCTGGCGGTACCGCGGCGGTACTACCGCCACATGTAAAAACTGCAGAACCACCGGCACCAAAACGGGAATAACTTTTTCATCCGGACTCCGATTTCGATGATCTTGGGCTCGTTGGAATCGTAACAAAGAGCTTTACAAGATCGTGCAGAGAAACATCATAGTCCATCATGTGAGGAGGAGACCAAATGTAGAAAGTTAAAACCCCTCTATAAAAGATGAACCGGCAAATCCTCAAAACCGAAAACACAACAAGTTTTCCATCCGGACTCCGATTTCGATGATCTTGGGTTTGTTGGAATCGCAATGAGGAGCATTACAAGATCATGCATAGAAACATCATAGTCCATCATGTGAGGAGGAGAACACAAGAGGAGAGTTTGATCTCTCTACAAAAGACGAACCGGTAAAACCTCCAACATCAAAAACACCACAAGATATTCAAATGAAATCCGTTTTTGATGAACTAGAGCTTGGTATGGAGATGAACACAAGCTCTAAATTCTCACATGGATAAAAGCCAAATAAGAACCAAGAAAGATGATATGTCAAGTATGCAAAGGTTTGAGCTCTCCACATAGATGCGATCAAGTTACTCACTTGAGAGCCCCTCTTGATAGTACGCCGTCTATCCTATAACCCGGTCTCCCACTAACACCACGAGACCGGTAAAATAGAAAACCTATCAAGATCATACCTTTGCCTTGCGCATTCCACTTGAGCTCGATGATGATGATCTTGACTCTCTCAAGTTGGAACACCTTTCTTGATTGTGCTTGCTAGCACATGCTTGATGAAGACTTCTCCAAATGCTCCCCCATACACCATTATGGGAGAGCCTCGCTTAGCTCCGTCTTCATGTATCCATTTGCACTTCATCTTCTTCTCTTGATATAATGATGGCTTGGAGATAAACATGAAGTTCACTCAATCTTCTTTTCCAAGCCATGCTTGCAATAAGCTCAACTCTTCACATGACCATTCTTCATATAAACCCTTGGATGGAACCTTGGTCATCATGAAATCTTCTAGAGTTCAACACATGAACTCCAATCTTCTTCATGGACACGATCTATAAAGATATCTCAAAGCAAACATTAGTCCATAGAGATTGTCATTAATTACCAAAACCACGCATGGGGCAACACATGCACTTTCAACAGTAAACACTCGATTTCTTCCTTTTCTTGATGCGAGATCAATGGCAATGTTTGCATAAACCTGATCACAGTTAAACAAGGGGTTAGAGGCACATGTTGTATTGTCAACATCACCAAAACACGAGTAAGAGCAATTCATGCTCTTTCAATCTCCCCCTTTTTGGTGGATGATGACAATACAACAATTTGTAAAAATTTAGACGGAGCTCCCCCTAAATGTGTGCATATTAACGGATAGCTTTTGAATGCTCAAATGCACAAAAAATAGGATCAACACTCCCCCTAACTTTTACAAACTGTGCAAGATAACATATAGATCATATCACAACATATAGATCATATCACAACATAAGCATGGGAATAAAGTTTAAAGTTCAACATGTCTTACACCATGCATAACAAACGAGGTTCACAACATAAAAAACGACAAATAACCAAGTTCACAAGCGCATAAACAAACCAATCAAGAAGAGCGCCACACTTGTGACTTTCCCATGCAAAACCCACGAAGACCTAATAGATATTTCTCCCCCTTTGGCATCAAGACACCAAAAAGGAGAGAAACCGATGCTAACGTCCCGGGTTTACTCATTGCTTGGGGGGCGAGGGCGACGACGAGAGGACACTTCTTCTTCATCACCATCATAGTCCGACCAAGAGAAGATTTCGCCTTGAGAGTTCTTTGCTTGCCACTCTTCATAAGTTGGAATGTTCTTCTCCGAGCCGGAAGCAACTTGTTCACCTAGAGCACGGCGATGTTGAATGTCGAGTTGACGAGCACGCTTCTCTTTGTCTTCACGTTCCCATGCCCTCTTCTCAATAGCCTTGGACAAACCAAACACTTTCTTCATTTGACGAGCCATCCAAGTGAAGCCACTCTCCTTGGCAGCCCGAGAGGGACCTTCATCACCTACAACTTCCTTGTCCTTGCCCCTAGTAGTTTTGGTACCCTTGGTATCCTTGACCTTCTCCGTATGATCTTTGACACGGAGTTGCTTGGGCTTGTGGATGATCCAAGTGTTGTGGTCACTAAGACCCTCAGAGGGATGCTCGTTGGCCCACTTCCAAAGGATAATCTTCATGACGAGGGGGCCGAAGCAAGCATTCTTCTTGAAAATGGTGACGTTCCAAATCTCATTCCAAAGATAATCCATAACATCCAGTTTCTTCCCTTTGGTTTTCATACGATGAGTCATGACCATCAAGGTAACTAGGTAGCTGTGAATTTGATCCAAATTTCCAACCTTGGGATTGATGGTTTCCCGGTAAATGCGATGCATGATCTCATACGGAGGGTAAAGAGCATCCGAGTTGCCAACTGTGTACTTCTTCCAAAAATAGAGGGGAACAAGATCATCCTTGGGCAAAGGCTTTGGATTGAGGTGAACCCGGAAGTACTTCTTATCAAGAGCATCGGTCCAATGGGGACCAAAATCTTCATATCCAAGCATGGATCCAATATCACTCCAAAGAGCGGTGAGCTGCTTGTCTTTCGACATCCAAGTGATGTAGCGGGGCTCCTCGGTGCCAAAATAGACGGTGGCGAGGAATTGGCAAACTAGAGCTTCATCATAATTTTGTTGGAGAGTGATGAAAGGAACAATCCCAAACTCATGGCACATAGACAATGCTTCTCCAAAGTATTCGGGCTTTCTCTCCATGTGAGGGATATCAATGTACCTCAGCTCTAGCACATTGTCATTGGGCTTGCAATAAAGTATCTCATTGTAGCACTCCTCTTGAAAACGGGTATGGAAGAAGGGATTGGTGCCCCGAAACTGAGGAGTCAAATTTACTCGATCAACTGCATATGGATCTCTTTTCCTCATGGAAGTGTAATCTTTGTCAGACATCCCACTCGCTGTCAAGTGCTTGTTCTTGTTGGCAGCAGCTTTCTTCTTCGGAGCAGCCTTCTTGCTCTTGGTGACCGAGGGACCATACACTTCTTCCATTGTGGGATCAAACTCCTTGTCCATCTCGTCAACCCTAGGTTTCTTTCCCCGAGTCTTAGAACCACTCGAACCACCTGTGAATAGCATGGGGTAGGAAAGCATGGAGATGAGAAACACACAAATATTTCATGGGTAGAAAAACCAAGAACACGAGTGAACATAACTTGGAGGAAACAAATGCTAGGTGGGAGTACAACATCTAGGAAGGTTGGATTTGGCACAAGATGGTGATACATTCACAGAGGAACATGAAAAACATCCATAGTCATATCCAACAAATCTAGATGGAGAACTACAAAACTAGCCATAGATTCTTCACAAGATTCATACACAGGGTTCTAGGCATCCTAGATTGCATCTCTACCACACCAATTTGTCAAGAACACCACGAGGAAAGCAATCTGGTCATCTCCATCCATCAACTAGATGAGAGAGGGAGAGAGCTTACCGGTGCTCATGGCAGAGGATCGAGGGAGGGAGAGATGCCCGAGAGGTCCCGGGGCCGGGGGTGCAAGAACCACGGCCGGGGGAGCTCGGTCCCGGCGTAGAGGATGGCCGGGGGCGGCGGATTCACAGGAGGAGAGAGGGGCGGATGGGGAAAATGGAAGGATTGACTTTCACCCATCCGCCCGTGCCCTTATCCTGGAAAAATCCGCACGAGCGGTACTACCGCTCGATCCAGCGGTAGTACCGCCCCCGATTCCTGCGCGGCCCGGGCAGCGGTCCCACGCGCTGGCAGGGGCAGAGGCACCCGAGCCAGCGGTAGTACCGCTCCATGGGCCGGTAGTACCGGTGCCAGGGGCAAAAACTTTTTATGGCTCAAATTGAAGCCGTAAAAAGGATTTGTCACCGGTTCCGACCAACAACTTTGTCGAGAGCATGAAATAAAAGGTATTTGAGACTGAGTGGCTTAGGATAAAGTTGAGGCTTAGGATAGAACTCGAAACTGGAGAGAGAGAGAGTTTACCCAAAAATGCAAGAATCGACACGAAAGGCCAAATTTGAGCACTCTCCCAAAGCAAAAAGGTCTAAAACACCCAAATAAGAGCCAAATAAGATCAACTCCTCATAAGGAGGAGGGCGGTGGCCTAGGCCACCATGTAAGAGTGTATGTGGTGTGACACCGCGAAGATATATCTTGGGTTCACCGCCACTACTCTTCATTTAAGCTCACAATTCATAGAACGAATATAGAGATGCAAATGAGTTCTTACTATCGGCATAATGGGGGAAGGGATAGCCCAATGTATTAGGACCGCACTTCCCCTATGTCCATGCCTACACCTAAACCAAATTACTATTGTCTAATATGGGTAGGTATGCAAGAAATCCACTAAGTCCAATTGCTTATGTCCACCACATTTAGTTCTCCTCTCAACTCCTTGAATCTTGCTTCACCAAGAGGCTTTGTGAACATATCGGCGAGTTGATGCTTGGTGTTGACATACTCGATTGCAATATCACCCTTCTCAACATGATCTCGTATAAAATGATACCGGATCTCAATATGCTTGGTCTTCCCATGAAGTACCGGATTGTGAGCAATTTTGATGGCACTTTCATTGTCACATAAAAGAGGCACTTTGTCACAAATGACACCATAATCCTTTAAAATTTGCCTCATCCATAATAATTGTGCACAACAACTTCCGGCGGCAATGTATTCGGCTTCGGTGGAGGACGAGGCCACACAATTTTGTTTCTTGGAAGACCAACTCACAAGAGACCTACCAAGGAATTGGCAAGTACCCGAAGTTGATTTTCTATCCATTTTGCAACCCGCCCAATCCGCATCCGAATAACCTACAAGATCAAAGCTTGTCCCATGGGGGTACCAAAGACCATAGTTAGGAGTATCTATCAAGTATCTTAGAATCCTTTTAACCGCGATTTCATGACTTTCCTTAGGACTTGATTGGAATCTTGCACACATACCCACACTAAACATAATATCCGGTCTAGATGCACAAAGGTAAAGTAAAGATCCAATCATAGAACGATAAAGCTTGGGATCAACTTCCTTACCCTTCGGATCTAAGTGTAGATCCGCCTTAGAGTCCATGGGAAACTTATATGGCTTGGCGTTGTTCATATCAAATTTCTTGAGCATGTCTTGAATATACTTGGCTTGACATAAGAATGTTCCTTCACTATATTGGTGGATTTCAAAGCCAAGAAAATACTTCAATTCTCCCATCATGGACATCTCAAATTCCTTGGTCATTAGCTTAGAGAATTGATCACTAAATTCATGGTTAGTAGAACCAAAGATAATATCATCAACATATATTTGGCATACGAAAAGCTCTCCATTTATCCTTTTTGTGAAAAAGGTGGGATCGATTACCCCAATCTCAAAACCATGGTCTACTAAGAACTCCTTGAGATGATCATACCAAGCACGTGGAGCTTGCTTGAGCCCATAAAGGGCCTTATGTAGTAAGTAGACATGGTTAGGAAATTTAGGGTCTTCAAAACCCGGAGGTTGTTTCACATACACTAATTCACTTAGTGGACCATTTAGAAAAGCACTTTTAACATCCATTTGATATAAGGTAATGTTATGAGTAGATGCATAGGCAATCAATAAACGAATAGATTCAAGTCTAGCAACGGGGGCATAAGTTTCACCGTAGTCGACTCCTTCGATTTGGGTGTAGCCTTGTGCAACCAATCTTGCTTTGTTGCGAATGACTTGACCATGTGAGTCTTGCTTGTTCTTGAATATCCACTTTGTTCCAATGACATTATGTGATGTGTCTTTGGGTCTTTCAACTAATGACCATACTTTGTTGCGCTCGAAGTTGTTCAATTCTTCATGCATGGCCGCAACCCAATCCATGTCTTCAAGAGCATCATATACCTTGAGAGGTTCTAAGCTAGACAAACAAGAGACATGACCACAAAAGTTAGTTAATTGATTACGTGTGGACACACCCTTACGAATACTCCCAAGGATATTTTCTTTGTAGTGTTGGAGATGATCCAATGTTGATGCACGCCGAATGACTCGGCGTTCTATGGCTTAACCAATTGTTTCACCAACACGAACATCTTCATCATTTCCTTCATCTTGTTCATGGTCAACCCGAAGTGGAGTTCTTGGAGATGGGGGTTCATCATGTTCTTGTTCTCCACTAGAGTTGGGTGGGTCTTGACCATTATCTTGCTCATGTGGATGACTATCATGATCTTGTTCTTGTATAGCTTGTTGATCAATGGTTGAGGTGGATGGTTCAACTTGAGTAGAACTTGTTCCTTCTTCTTGAGTGTCCATAATAGGTTCTTCAATAGGAATAACACTACAACAGGAACCCCCCTATAGCAACGCAGGCATCTGTATCTAGACGTCCATATAAGCGTTGCTAGCATCCTTACCAACGCATTAGTATCCGTTGCCTTATGGGGCGTTGCAAAGTTGTAAAGCAACGGATATCTGTGTGTTGGTAACCAGTGGTTAAAGCGTTGCAGGGTGGCAACAGATTTGAAGCATCAATTATATCCGTTGGTACATAAGGCATAGGGATTGAATGATTTATTTTGAAATAAATTATTTTCTGGATAGGGTGACTTTGATCACTTCAAACATGCGAGTAATTTTTTTCTTACCAAGAGAATATATATTTTATATGATAAAGTACGACAACACACATATGTACAAATCATAGTATGAATGCATTGCACCATAAAAAACATTCAATATTGATTATCAGAATCACCATCCCGTACATGATTTTTTCTTAAGACTATACAAATTACAATCTTGCTTCAAATATGATATTCTAACTAATCCTACATATATTCCTTCTAATGTTCCATCTTCTGATGTACAAAGCTGATATCCGAATGATGTAGTCCTCACTGATCTTCTGAGCCTTCAAAGATAAAGTTTCAGTTTTAGAATAAAACCAAGTTACTTGCTGACCTCGGATTGACGCAAGGGGGAGGAAGTGAACTTACCCAATTAAACTGCAGATGACTAGTGCATAGTTCCTTGGTAAAACATATCAGCAACCAACAATAATTTATAGGACTGCATGATCAGAAAATAAGAAGTGCATCAATTCATAAAATATCCTATTATGGCAATTTGGAGCCAAGTTTATGAATCAAAATATAGAAATTTTTGCGGACCATATAGACTGGACGGGAACTGTTCCAATGCTTGAAGTTCTGACAGTGAGGCGGTAGTTTAGGAAAATGGAAATGTACACTCACCTTGAACCAAATATTAATATAGCCAGATCTGTGATAAACATATATACCCTAGTCCTGTAAAATGTCAAGTGCGGATACCATAAAGTTAGGTAGTCACTTTGAATAAAACAAAAAAATTAGACAAGTAACAATAGTTTATTTTCAGGTTCACTGGTCATGACCATCGAAACAAGAGGATAACTTAATACATTTAGAATTTTTGTTAAAGCAACTAGCCAGCATTTTAACTCCAAGGTTGCAGGCAATACGAATTCAGGCATTCACAGTTTTAATATCGGGCTTTATTGACAGATTAAAATAATTTTATCAATGAATCAGGTCTGACTCTGACGGTTACGCTAGAGAATTCCTATTTATCTTGACAACTTACATCACATTTGAATCACAAGCCACAATTTATTCTAGCATGCAAAAATAATCTTAGAGGGCAGAGCATTAGCTGAGTGTGGACGAGAGAGATCTGTGCGGAGAAGTCTAACATAAAAGCGACATTAATTGGCATCTAAATCAATCTGGAATCATACACAAACTGAAAACCAAACTAGCCATTTTTCCGTAATACCAGATTGTATATTAACCAGCAAAATTTAACTGACTAGATCCTTCCATCAACAGGAGACGTAACCTGAAAACCCACGTCAGTTAACTGAAACAGATCCTGGAATGAGTAAAAAAAATGTATATATGAGTGAGCAGCGATGGCTTACGGCGGTTAATGAGAGTCCTTGTCAGGCTGGAGGTTGCATACATATCTAAGGAAAAAAATGATTAAGTATCCAAAAGAAATTAGGCGCATGAAATCTGAATTTCAAAGATCCAAGCAGACTAAGAAACATGCACTCTTTAAACGAAAAGAAAGAGTTAACCCAATGTGGATGGCTCAGACTACATTGAAAATAGGAATCACCAGGGGCATCATTGATCGGAAAATCCCTGTACCACGCCAGTCTGCACACACAAAGCTATCACGAAATCCATTAATCAGGGACAACATAAACTGGGAAATCTGCATTAAGAAAAGGAAAACACCAAAAATAATGTTGGATCTGAAATAAGAAATATTTGGGAGGCGAGTTCAGGGCACCTTGAGATGGGACGGAGGAGATTGTTGACGTTGTAGGGCGACGATCTCTAGGTCCTGGGAGCCCGGTTGCTGCAATTCGTCGACGAGGCTTATTATGGCCAACGACGTGCTGTATTTTGACAAGATCGCCGATGCGAGGTCACTGGCCGGGGACGAGAAAACTTGCGTCGTTGGATCTCTCGGGGATGAGCTTTGTTTAGACGAAGCCACTACAGATCGGAGCTGACTCTTGCGGGAGAGACTTTGAAGGGTGGCGGGGTAGGGAGGTTGTGGCGGCGCGTGAGGGTTTCGCTCGGTGAGGAAAAGGATGAGGTAGTAGACAGTTATCGTGATTGTTTTTCTTTTGTTTTGGGTTTCACCAGATAATTTCTGGGCACGCGACGGAAAATAAAACCGGCGGGAATCCGCGCATGATGGAAAATTTCCCTCTACAACAAAAGATTTGGTGGGAAACTTTCATAGGGAGAAGGAATGTAGTCTGCAACGGTTATAGGTGTATCTACAAAAGAAAATTACAACGTGTATTTAATTCGTTGCAAGTTATGCGTTGCTTAAGGGGGGGTTTTCTTGTAGTGTAAGTTCCCCTATGCCCATAGTTCTTATGGCTTGAGGTGGAGGTACATCACCTACATTATCATGATCAATATGCTCCGCTTGGGAGCCATTATCCTCGACAAACTCCACATTCATAGATTCTTCAACACATCCGGTGGATATGTTGTAGACCCTATAAGTATGGGAGTTTGCGGCATATCCAACAAAAATACCATCAAAAGTTCTAGATTCAAATTTAGCAATTGGGCAACCTTTAATTTAAACATGGCATTTGCATCCAAATACGCGAAAGTAAGAGACATTTGGCTTTTTACCGATAAGGAGTTCATATGGTGTCTTTTTCATGAGAGGACGAAAGAAGAGCCGGTTGGAGTAGTGGCAAGCGGTATTGATGGCTTCGGCCCAAAAGTTATATGGGGAATGAAATTCGGCCAACATAGTTCTTGCCATATCAATAAGAGTGCGGTTCTTCCTTTCGGCGACACCATTTTGTTGGGGAGTATAAGCAGCGGAATATTGGTGTTGTATGCCTTCCCCACTTAGGAAATCATCCATAGTGTAATTCTTGAACTCCGTACCATTGTCACTTCTTATTGCCAAAATCTTGGAGTCATATTGGCGTTGAACTAAGGTTGCAAAGTCAATGAATACTTTTTGAGTTTCACTCTTCCTCTTGAGGTAGAAAGTCCAACAATATCTTGTATAATCATCCACAATCACCAAACAATATTTCTTGCCACCAAGACTATCATATGTGGGAGGCCCAAAGAGATCCATATGAAGGAGCTCCAAAGGCCTCTCGGTGGAGATAATGCTCTTCTTGGGATGATTCTTTTCATGCATCTTTCCGGCTATGCAAGCACTACAAGGACGATCTTTGGAAAAATTAACATCGGTTAGTCCTACCACGTGTCCACCCTTCACAAGAGTTTGCAAATTTCTCATACCGACATGGCCTAGCCGGCGATGCCAAAGCCAACCCTTGTCGGATTTAGCCATTAGACACGTGGCGATTTGAGTGGTCTCTTTCGAGAAATCGACCACATACAAACCGTTTACACGAAATCCAACAAAGGCTACTTTAAGAGTTTGAGTGAAAAGGATGGTCACGTGGTGTTTATTAAAGATAACGGTGTAACCGACATTGCATAATTGACCAACGGAAAGTAAATTATATGAGAGAGATTCAACAAGTAGGACCTTCTCAATGGATAACTCCGGAGTGATCACTACATTGCCATATCCCAATACCTTAAGTCTTGCATTATTCCCGACGGTGACATGAGAAAATGTGAGTAATTGATTCAATAGGCCCTTTACTACTTCTTTGCTTCCGGTCATGTGAGAAGAGCACCCACTATCAATGAGCCATGAAGATCCACCGGAAGAAAAGTCCTACAAAGAATCAAGTCTTTGTTTTAGGTACCCATTGTGAAATGGGTCCTCTTTTGTTAGTCACAAGGGTCTTTGGAACCCAAATAGCATAGTGATAATCATCTCCATATGAAGTGCCAACATATTTAGCAAAAACACAACCATCTATAGATTTCATAAGAACATATGAAGGGTTGTATTTTCCCGCAAAGTCATTGTGAGTGGCATTGCCCCTTGTGGCATCACCACTCGCAATGGTAGTCTCTTTTGCTTGTGCGGGCTTGGCATTCTTCTTGTTCGTGTTCTTCTTCTTCTTCTTGGCAACATAACCAAGACCCTCTTTCCCTATGTGAGGCTTTTGCGCTTGCAAGAGCTCATAAAGAGGTTTCTCACCTTGAGGGTTAGAGGCCTTGGCAAGTTCATTCTTCAACCTAGCATTTTCCTCAATGATATTTGCATGATCACAAGAGCAAGTAGAGGAGCTAGGTTCATCAATTTTAGTAGATTGTATTTGAAGTTGTTCAAAAGACTTGGTGAGAATAGAGTGTTCACTCTCCAAGGCCTTGTGAGCCTTGGTGAGCGACCCTAACTCATCGGCTAGTCTATTATGACCAACACCAAATACGACCTTTTGTTTCTCTAAAACATTGTATTTAGCAATAGCATGGTCACGTTCTTTAATGATCTTAGAAAGAGTTTCATTTTGAGATTCATCAAGATTCTCAAGCTTCTCCTCAAGAGAAACTCGAAGTTCATGCTCTTCCTCAATCGCCTCGGTAAGGGAAGCGATCTCATTAGCATATTCTCTTTCTAGTCTCCCCTTTTCTTTAAGGAGATCTTGTGCGATGCCATATTGACTCATAAGAATCTCAAGCCGAATCTTGCTTTCACCTTGCAAGTTAGTCATCAAGAAATCCAAAGCAACATTTTCTTCCTTAACTCTAAGACTCATAAATTCATGCATTTCATTCATAGTCTTAGGAGGAAGGGAAGGTGATACCTCGGAGAGCTTGGCCATGAGACACGTAGCGGATTTGGTGGTGACATTATCATTGGGGGATTCAAAGAGAGAAGGGGTTGTCGATGAAGCAATGGCTAAAGCGGCCACTTCACTTGTGGTTGTTTCTTCTTCATCACTCTCATCCCCGGACATATATTCCTCTCTCACCACCAACACCTTGGAAGGTAGCTTCTTGTTGGGATTGAACTTCTTGAAGTAAGGCTTCGTGGGAGAAGAACTTGACGCTTCCTTGCGAATGAGTCTTCCTCCATGTTCTTCACGGTTCTTGTAAGGGCATTGGGCAACATAGTGGAATTGATCTTGACAATTGAAGCAAGTCTTCATTTTTGGGTTGCCTTCCTTGTAGCCTCTTGCTTTATGCTTTTTATCCACATAAGCTTTAGCTTTAGATGGATTTTTCCAAAAGTCCTTCGCCATGAGAGCCACATAATCTCTATGAGCACCCTTGAGTTCCTCGGGTGCCAAGTAACTTCCCTCTTCATGATCTTGGTCTTCATCTAGTTCCACAACCTTGGCCTTCAAAGCAAGTGAGGAACTTTGGGCCATTCCAAGAGCTCGGGCACGAGAGTCTCTAGCAATTTGAGCTCGGACCTTGTAAGATTGCATCTCTTGCATGACTTCATTTGAGGTCAAGAGGTCATAGTTGTGCTTCCCTTGGAGACTATTCAAGTCGTTCTCTTCAAACGGCATGAGGGCATTCACATACTTCCTCTTGATGTAAGTATCATCCACATGTTTAGCACCAAGGTCTCTAAATGCGGTAGCAAGAGCCTTGAGCCTTTGATACATCTCCTCATGAGTTTCATCATCTTTCTTGTAGAAGCCTTCAATTTGATTGCTCATGGCTTCATATCTATTTCTTCTCATGCTCTCATTTCCAACAAACACCTCCGTGAGATTGTTCCATGCTTCCTTGGCGGTGGTGCAATCTTCAATGTGATGGATGTTCTTTTCACCCACGGCAACACGGATCACATCAAGAGCGGTGGAATTTAGTTGAGCTTCAACTTCTTCTTTCCGTGTCAAGTCATTTTCATCCACCGGCTTGAATCCATCAACAATGATCTTCCAAAGACCTATGCAACCACTTTTCAAGTGAGATTTCATAGAAGATTGCCAACGGGTAAAGGAAGATGCATTAAGACTAGGTGGAGCTCCTCTTAAGTGAATAGGAGGATGAGGCACGGGTAGGTCGGGAGAGTATGCAAAAGGAACTCTAGCATGCTCTCCCTTCCCATTAGGTGTTTTAGGTGAGGATTCATTTTTATTTGAGTTCACCCCCGCTTTCTCTTCGACACTTACATCCGAGGGCTTCTCCTTAGGAAGATCCTCCTTAGGAGGAGCCTCCGGAGTTAGGGAGGAGTCGATACCCTTTGCCACCATGAGTTGCTCTAACATTTTGCGCAACTCTCCCATTTGAGTATCCATAGAGGACTTCAAGGAAGTGAAGTCCTCCACGGAAACAGAAGTGGGAACGATGGTGTCATCGGGTATCTCATTCCCATGTTCGTCGAGGGCCATATTTCTCTTAGGCGGTTAAGCCCGAATAAAGAGCCGAGGCTCTGATACCAATTGAAAGGATCGTATGGCCACCTAGAGGGGGGGGGGGGTGAATAGGTGCTACTCCAATTTTTAATTCTTTTTCGATTAAGGCTTGACTAAAAGGTAAATTCTCTAGATATGCAACTATGGTGAATTTACCTATATGACAAGTTAAGTCTAAACAAGATAAGATACAAGTAGTAAATAACTAGAAAGGATTAACCGATAGGAAAGCACGCGGAGACAAGAATGTATTCCCGAGTTCCTCCTTTTTAGGGGAGTACGTCTCGTTGGAGGGGTGTGAGCTTCAAACTCAAGATGCCACAAAAGGCTTCACCCTATTCTCCGATGAACCTCGCACAAAAGCTCGGTCCACCTTTCTTTATCGGAATCCTCCAAAGCGGAATCCGGAGCACAAAAGCTCGTTACAACAACTTGAGGCTCAACCCACAAAAGGATTGGGGGCTCTCAATCACCAACAACACCTGCTACACAAAAGTAACAAGCAAGTGAGAACAACAAGATGCCTAGGTTTTCCTAGTGGAAACCCTAGGCTCGAATCCCTCAAGTGAATGAAGGGGAAATGAAGAACGCTTTGGTGAAGTAGTAGATCCGGGCCTTCTCCTTCAATCCTCCAAGTATGAGTGAGTTTGGGTGGAGGGATTGGGAGATCTAAGAAATCTTGAGCTTGCAACAATGGTGTTTTTCTTGTAGAGGCGAGCTACCAAGCAAGAGGTAGGTGAAGGGCATTATATAGCCCTTCCAATTTCTGGCCGTTGGAGCCCTTTTTCCCGAGCCAGCGGTAGTACCGCTGCGCCGGGCGGTACTACCGCTGGCGCCTTCTGCGCTGTGGTCAAAGCTGCACGTTGACTGTGCATTTGGAACTTACTGAGCGGTACTACCGCCCAAGTCGCCGGTAGTACCGCACATGGCCATCTGAAGCTCCATTTGGCGGTACTGCGAGCGGTACTGCCGCCGTGGTGGTCAAACCAACGCTGACCACCATGAGCAAGCGGTACTACCGCCCGTAGTACCGCTGGTACTGCCGCACATGGGCGCCCGAACCCCATTTCAGCGGCACTGAGAGCGGTACTGCCGCGCCCCTGTAAACCAGGATGGCACAGCGGTACTACCGCCCGAAGGGGCGGTACTACCGCCCAAGGACAGTAAACACTCGATTTCTTCCTTTTCTTGATGCGAGATCAATGGCAATGTTTGCATAAACCTGATCACACTTAAACAAGGGGTTAGAGGCACATGTTGTATTGTCAACATCACCAAAACACGAGTAAGAGCAATTCATGCTCTTTCACATAATCACCTCTCCGGAAAAGGTGGGCCCGAGTGGTCAAATCAAGTCCAAACTGCACCGTTGTTTGGTCAGCTCTGCACAAATGGGCCCACCGATGTGTCATGTCCCATCCATCGCAGCATAACGCACGCCACACGTGTCAGGACTCGCAGTCGAGATAAACGTCACCCCTGACGTCACTGAAGCATCTGCTCAGAAATACATTCGAGTCTGCCCGACGCATAATGGTCACTCGATTGTCTTGTTTAGTTTGGGTGTGACAAATCCTTCTTAAGGCAAAATTGGTCACTCGACCGTTCCTTCGATTGAGTCATATTACTCCCATCGGGAGCGTATTTCAAAAAAAAAATCTTCGACTGAAGATGCTCAAGACAATGATTGAGATTATCCTCCATTTACAAGTAATGCAGCATAATCTCGGGGCTACTCCCATCGGGAGCACTGTCGTGCACCCGATAGAATTATGGCACAAATTTCTTCGATTAACATATCCAGAGTAAGAGGATTTTGAGATTATCCTCCATTGCAAAGCAATAAAGCACAATCTCGGGGGCTACTCCCATCGGGAGCGCTGTCGCGCACCTGATAGCATAACAGCAAATATCAGTCGACAAAGGACACGACTCGTCCAACAAAGTTCAAAAAACATACTCGAAACATCCCCGAGTTGCGTCCGTCGCAAATACCTCGGATGCTGCACGCTTAGTGCAAAGGTAAGACCCACCGAACTTTCGAGCTGGGCTAAGGACCGTTCCAGCAACGTCAATCCTTATTCTTTCCGTGTCAGCAGACATGATGAAAAATCCTGATGGACGCGTTGGGTAAAATTCAAAGTTATACTGCAGATCGACTCGGTAAGACCTCAGCGGCCTAGTCGAATCTGACCAGTTTGTTCCAGATTCGAGTCCGGGGACTCGAGTTTGATTGAAAACTAGTAAGGTTTTACCCGAATGTGTAGTTAACCAGTCCCGATCCGTCGAGTGTACTGGGCTTGCTAAGCTATTATCGCTTGATCTTCATAAGCAAAAACCACAGTCGATGAAATACTCGGCATAGCCAAACATGTGCTATTCATACAGGAATTCCAAATTATATATAAAGTACAAAGCATATGACGTGCACTTACGAAAGAGTCCATGCCCGATTCTTCGAGTCAGACAAGTACTCGGGGGCTACTGACATGCGTATACATCTCGGGTACCCTACCATGAGGGTACCTGGTGCACGTGACGACTAAAACCCAATAGCGAAGAGCCTAATCGAAGCCCATGACAAGAGGCCCAAGAAGATGGAGTACCCTCCAAGATTAGACATAGACATAGTCGGTTTAGACTTTCCTTACGTGTAAACTAGGTCGGTTACGAACTCCCGAGACCCAGCCTATTTAAAGGCTGGGAGGGGTGCCGATCTAGGACCAAGCCATACCAGAACCACCAAAGCTCCTGCGAGATCGACGTCTCGCCGGAGTCACCTTGTAACCTCATAATCTCCCACGATCAATAACAGACAAGCAGGAAGTAGGGTCTTTACCTCCACCCGAGGGGCCTGAACCTGGGTAAATCTTTGCCTCTGGTTGTCAGCCGACGAAACTACCAGTACTACCACGTTCTCTCCCCATAATCTCAACTCTAGGTCCTTAACCATGTGATTTGATGAGGGTACACCTCGTCAATGACCGAATTTGATCTAGAAACGTGACATGCTTACAAAATAGCACCTCCTACATATAGAATCATAATTGTAGTGAGTGTAATCTGCAGTACTCAAGCAAATAATATCAGGGTAAAACTCAATAGATGACAAATACCAGGTCAAAAAAACCGTCAAAGGTGGAGGTGAAACAAATGATGCACTAAAAGTCCAGTTCTGTACCTGGAAAGAAGCCAACTGTGCTCAGGGTTGCTGCAGCCATGGTATGATATATGAAGTAGTCAGTGAGAAAATGACCTGGGACGTAGACGAATGACATGAAGGTTGATACAGAGGCCTGTTTTCCAGCTTTAGTGCACATAAGAAAGACCGCATGCAGACCCCAAACGTGTGCCCATGAATATCCGTCACTGCAGGGAAAAGAACAATTTTAATCAAATGGCAGATGATTCTTTTTCCTCAAATAAACAAGCCTACATACACTGCAGCAGAAGAGAGCCCAGCCCGGCTGACCATCTATCATTTTCTACAAACCCAGCTTCCCAGACAGGATAAACCTAAATATGCTAACAGTGAATCATATAAGAATTAGCAACCAACAGGATAATGGTACGTAGCAACCTGGAAGTGTTGAGATAAGACTGCTATTGGTGAAAGGATATTACTACGAACTTTCCAGCGATACGGCTGGCGACAAAAGCACGTGCAAGGCACGTCGTGAACTCGTGATCAAACCGAGTATATTAAAATCATTCAAGATTCGGTACATACATCTCACAATAAAACTTTATGTATATCTTAATTCAACATCATGCAGAAGTTAATGAACAAAAAAAGTAGCAGTGTGTACAAATTTAGATATCAATCTCACTGCAATCAGTTAAATCAAGAATTCAAGATACACATCACAGACTATCAAGAAAATGAGAAAATTACATCATCTACATTATAATTCACCCCAGATCATCAGATACACCAAAGGATTCTGCACACAGTTTGACTATCCCAAGAATCTGAGAAGCCAACAGTTAAAATACTTGAATTCTTTAAACAAAGCCAAAATCCTTTTTTCAATACTTAAGCACGACGTAGGTCTAATGGCACTTATCAGACACGTAAGATGGTCCGGCCTACGTGTAGCTATGTAGTATTGAGAGGTTACCTGTCGACTACTGTGATGCGCTAGCAGCGTCAATATTTCCTATTCTGCTTCGCCCCAATGAACTCTCTCTTCCCTTCAGTGTGGAACCACTCGCCAATTCATGTCAAATTATGTTAACATGTAGAGACTCCTTAATATAAGATTTCAGAATAAAAGTCAGTTTCTCTGAACATTTTAAGAGATATCCTGAACATATTCAGCCTTTAGTTTAACAAAATTCATGCAAAAATGAACTAATTGAGGATAGCATAAATTGATACTATACCGGAATCAAATTATAAATCTACATAGATGCACACAGATATCCAAGATGTCAACAAGAATTTAATTCAGAACTTCAGATTCATCCTTTCGCAAAACATTTCCTTCTAAAGTTAGTATGCTTCAAGTGAACCATCAGAGGCAAAAGAATTGTATGACAAGCAAAGAATACTATAAGATCTGATTGGTTTTTACTATTTTCTTATTTGGTAGATATAGCTGTCATAGAGCAACATCACCTTTTTCTAGAGCTACATCACCTCATCTCTCTCTTGGAGCCTTCTAAAGCCAACGTACCATGTGCTAGAAATAAAAGGAACATAGTTTTCTTGATTCCTAGCAATAATATGAACTGAAGCTCCACATGAAGGATAAAATTGATATGATCATGCACTCATGGCACTCAACAGATCATTGCGTAGCTTATTCTTTTTTGCTTGACAATATCGGCAAGAAATATTCCACTATCCTCTGCAGTCTGCATGATTGAGATACTTCATGTCAAGCATAATGGATTTTGTAGCATCCAAAGTTTTGCCATGTAAAAGAAGATTAATTATCTAGGACTATTAATGGCTGACCACAAATAACCAAACAACAACGTAAAATGATGGTGTCCACAAACCTTCGAAAATTTCCCTGTTCCCAAATAAGCATGAGTTTGTGTATGTGGACTACTCCGTCAGTCAGGTTTGTGTACAATTCGAAAATTGCTCCATAGTCCATACTCAAACCGGTAATGCAATTCAGATTCAGCGTACAAGTGCAATTCAGATTCAGAGTACAAGTGCACTTCAGATTCAGAGTACACGTGCAAATTCAGATTCAGATAGAAGTGCAATTCAAATGAGCAATTCAAGTAGCCCCGGCAGTGTGAGTGTATGACGGCGGCAGCGGCGGCCGTGGCAGTGCGGAGGTGGCGTCCTCTCCCGGCCAGTGCGACGGTGGCGGTGGTGGCGTCCCACGGCCAGTGGCGGCGTCGTGGTCCAGGCAGGGCGTCGAGGGCAGCAAGATTGCTGGGCGGCGACGCTGGCCGGACTTGTAGGGCATCGAGGGCGGCGACGGTGGCCGGACTACGGCTGTATTGAGGCGAGGGCGCGTCGCTCAGGGGCGTGGGAGCAGGAGACTCGCGGCGTACCGAGGCAACGACGAGCTCGGAGGCAACGGGCGAGGGCTTGGAGGCATCAGACGGGAACTGCAGGAGAGATCGTGGAGGGCGGCCGTGGCAGTGCGGGAGCCGGGGAGCGGCAGCGGCGCTGGGTGGATTGACGGTTTTTTTTTTGCGTAGTGGGATTTTTTCTTTTTAGAAAAAACTAAATGCACATCATACATCATTGGGCAAATCTGGGACGTTGGATTGGGGCTGATGGACGGTTTAGATCCTCCGGATCTGACAGACTCTATCTTTTAATATTATATTAGTGGAGATCAATGAAGTGGGGACGGTTTATATATCTCAAAAAAAAAGGCCAGTCCAAACATGTCCGACGACGACATGGGCCGGACAACCCCTATTTTCCCCCTCCTGCAGTCAGAACCCTTAACATCGATCCCTCAAATCCATGCAAATTCATGCAGAGATAGATAGCACTAGAAGGGAAGGGCGCACGTTGCTGCGCCCGCTCCATTATAATCGAGAGTTTAATGGAGGTTTGATTATGAATGAATAATCAGAGGCATATTCACGGGCAAGGTTTATCAATGCAAAACACTTGGCCAGCATGAGCAACTAAGCACACGGCACAATCATGTATTTTACACATTGTATATTCCTATCCTATGATATAATGCAACCAATGCGGCAAGATTATATCCACAATATATAAATAGAACTGTAGGTTTAACATGACATAATCTAGAAGGAAATGTCTTGTGCCGTTCAATGCTGAAGGGGGCTTTTTCTTCTTAATTGGGTCATATTTTGGTGATAATTGGAATGCTTGCATTTGATCAAATCAAAATCCTCGGATTGCACATATATAGTTTATTCTGACACAATCTCGCTAGAGCAGCAGGTGCTGTAGCGAAACTGATTGCAAAAAAGGGTAAATCCCCAATATTCTAGGTGCATTTGCCATAAAGTCAGGAACTAAAACATAGACCAATTTTGAAATCAGGTCTTTGGAAATATCAGCAGAAAGTAACATCTCACCACTACGCCTTGATCAGATCCAATATGAAAATATATACATCTGAATATCACAACCATGCATTTTCTGCAGCTTATACGAAGCTAAATTTGTTTTGACACATCAAAAGATGAACTGAAATTAATCAACTTATCCTCCACTAAAATAGCATTACTGTTATAGGTAAAAAAATAGTGGAAAACACACACAAACTCTCTTTAAGAAAAGAATAGATAACTTTCAGAATGCTACTACACAATAGTACATACCGGAATCTCGAGTCTTGATCTTAATCTCCAACAACTCCGATGTCACAAAATAAAAAAAAATCTTCATTACTAAAATTATTGTTCATCCCACGGATCAGGCATGACTTGCAAGTGGTTCTTCTACTTCAAATGATTTCTCTGGATTGCTGCATAGATATACATAGTCTTCTTCTCAATACTTCCAAAAGCTTGCAAATTAAATGAGTGAAAATTCTCTATGCCTACAACAGTAGTATCATGTAGGAGACAGAACAAATAAAAATGGTGAATGTTTGCATATGAAAGCACCTCATCTAAACATACAAAAGAGTACCTGATCAATAAAAATGACAATTACACATATAATACATGCTACAATATGATGTCGACTCTTATCCCCTCACTGAAACCAGTAAAACTGATGGACTTAGTGAGACAGATATACAAAAAGTATGAGAAACATTCATTCCATCTCTGCCTGCAATTAGAGCTCCATTCTAAACTTGAAACACAGAAGTAGCAACAAAACATGTAATTAGCATCTGGGCCATAAATAGTAAATCAAGAATGCAAATCTTCTATTTCTGATAAAATAAATGTCAAAAGGCAATGGTAAAAGTATAGCTCATACTAATATGCTTCAAAATAGAACTCTTAAGATTGGTTCTCAATGGTTTCTCTATCCATAATAATATAAGTACAGTTATATGACCAAACATACAAAGCATAACCTCCCTAGGTGTAAGATCAGGAAGCTATAAGCAGGAAATTACACCTTGTGTGCATGTTGGTACTATTTTAAAAGCATATAACCACAAATCTGTGCATTTTGTTGATAGATAATTCTTGTCTTTCCAATGTGTACTGTAATCGAATGGTTATCTTTCAGAAAAGTCTAGATAGCCACAATGGTACAAACTGTACTCATAAACCTGAACATCTGTCCTTTCTTGGTGATAAAACTTAGACGTGCTTAAACAACTTCAAGACTGTGGTACTACTAAAAGCCTAAATAGATGTATAAGATTGCAGACTTCATAGTCAGTGAGTTTTCAGACCACACCAAGGATTTACAAAAATATCGCCTCAAATCATTGCAGCTCGTGGCATGAAATACACTAAAGAGAGCCAAGAAATATGGTTCAGCAGTAACAGGAACTGCAGTGGAAAAACAACAGGATGAACGTGAGGCTGGGAACTCCATGGTAGGAGAAGGAGACGGTAAAACAAAAATACATAGAAGTGATTTTGGTTAGAAGGCGGATGAAAAGAAGAGGCAAATAGGATTTGTAAAAAAACATAGACAAAAATCACCGCGATGCTGACCTCCGCAAACCCCACTTTAATTTGCCTAACAAATCCAGTTTACTCATGAGTTCCCAAATCCAGCGCAAATCAAATTCTCAATCCTTTTTTCTCCAATCTGGCCAAACCAGATAACCTTCTGGAGAAAGGAGTTGAAAAAGTATGGTGGTGGGACATGGAGCAACGACGTCAAGGAACGCATGAATCAAAGATATCGCGAGCGACCCGCTCCCCGGCGGCGACCTGGAACTACGAGGACACTTGCCGCCTCCTTCAAATCCGCCGGCGCTGTAGAAGTTAGACCTCTTAAGGGCAGGGCGTCATAGCCATCCGGAGGAAAGCTTGTACGGCAGCCACTGCAGTGGAGGCCTTTGGTCGTCTGATGGAAACAAACGGGACATGGAAAAGGAGAAGAAAAAAATCAGCACGCGTGCGAGGAGGACAACGCCGCAGCACACCCCACGCACAACGCCGACGAACTCTAGATCAAATCCAAGAAAAATCTCCACGCGTGCCACATGACTCAGGCCAAGACATGAACGGGGGAAGGGATTGCACAAATTGTCGCGTGCAGAAGGTTCCATGGAGTCAAGCTAGCATGGGAGATGATGAATCTCCCTGTCCAGCGCCGGCGCATGTCGTCGCAGATCCGGCGTCTGTTCCTCCAGGACTCAGCACGTCGCCGCTGCCAGTGCCTCGTCGCGGGTGCGTGGTACTGCGGTGCCTGTGTTCACAGCTCAATCGGATGACTGCTGTTTGAAACCGACCTGGATTCCATCTATGCGATGTGGTCGTCGCAGTCCACGGTCGGCGTCCTCGTCAATAACGGACCGAAGGTTCCGCCGCCGTCTTCGCGTCACATGCCGGCGGCCTCCGCTGCAACCCCATGGACCAACAGGTCGGGTCCTCCTCCATCCTCGCCGCGGCTTCCTCCTCCATCTGCCCAATCAACACCGCTGGCGCGCCGCCGCCCCCTGCCCCCGCCGCCAGGTCGCCTTGTGGAGAGAGGGAACGGTCAAGAATCAGGAGACAGAGGGGAATTTGGCACGTAGGAGGAAAAAAATAAGCGAAGGCTATTGGGTCCAGAAACGAGTCGGTCGGCGATGGGCGCAGTGGAAACGACGCACCGACACGTGGGATGCTTCATATCGCTGAGCTTAGTTCTTAGAGAGATTATTATACAGAGTGTAGATTTTTGGCTCCTGATCTCCAGTGCGCCCTCTTATTTAACAAATTGGAATATCATATTTATAAGTTTTATAAAATTCTGAAAAATACGGAGATAGCCAATAATATATCTCACGAACGTGCAAAATATCAACTTCAAATACATTGTATTGTGAGCTACACAAAAATAACAAAATTGTAGATCCGATTATGCATATTTTTGAATCTCTAAGTTTTATCAGATTTGGTATTTTTGTGTAGCCCAAAATATAAACTATCTCAAACTGAAAATTTGCACGTTCGTGAGATATATCATTGACTACATCCGTATTTATTTTCATAATTTTTTGAAGCACACAATTATGATTTTTGAATTTTTTAAATATGAAGGAGCACTGGAGTCCGAGAGCCATAAACACTTTCCGGCATTGAACATATGTACTACTACTACATCTTCTACTATGATATAAAACATAAACAACAAACGAAGCTACCCCCGTCCACGTCGTCGGAGATAACAACTAGAGCATGTCGTTGGGGGCCGGGGCCATCTCCTCGTCCTCCTTCTCGTCATAGAGTAAGTCAAAGTTGTTGTCCTCCGTGATCTGCCTCTCCGTGGTCTGCGGCCTCGTCCGCGAGCTGCCACTCCACCGCGATGTGCTTCGCCTCCAAGTAGGAGAGGCGTTTTGCCTCCATGGCGATGCGGAACTGCGCCCATGCCTCGTGGAGGGACATAGGCACGTATGCGGGGGAGGCGGAGGCAACGAAGTCATACACGACGTGCAGTCTGATCGACGCGCGCCACGAGGTGGCCCGGTAATCCGCGATTTCTGTTGCGGCGATCCTCACCGCATGACCACATGTACCTGCGCCGTCCGAAGCATGAGGTGAAGGAGGAACCGCTGGAGGTGGTGTCGGCAGGCTGTCGGGTGTCTGGCAAGTGCGCAACGATGCACACAATGGCGAATTCCCGCGCATCTGCTGGAACCACCGAGATCGAGGAGGGGTCGATGGGCTTCATTTAGGCCATCGTGATCTCGGCGCAGCATTCCTCCTACTCTGGTGGCATCGGCGCTTCCACCTCGTGCCGCGCATCGGGACACCTGTTCTCCTCCCGTGCTATGCTGCCCCCTCCTCCACCGTTGTTTGCATCGATCAAAACCGACAAATTTCCCGAAAAAATGGACATATTTCTGGTGTGCCGGGTCGTGGAGATAGGTGTTTTTTGGGCTTATAATACAAAGCCAAAAGCCAACTAAAAAGCCTAATCAAACACCTTCTCACACACGTTATCCAATCGTCAAAACTTTGACGACCCGAACAAGGCCGCGCACGTGGCCGTGACATGGTACCTCGGATTGTTTTTTGGCGGAACCGCACGGTGGCGACCACGACCCGATCTGCAATGGAGCCTGTGCATCATGCGTGCGAACTGCGAAGGACTGCCCCCGAGCTCCCTCCCAACGGTAAGAAAATAACTCCCTCCTTATCCCGAGCTCCCTCCCAACGGTCAAGAAAATTACTCTTAATTTTTTTTTACTCCGGGCGCAGCCGAAGCCACGGAAACGAACAAAAGACAAAACAATTTGAACGAACGGCCACCCACTCACACCGCAACCACGTACACCCGTTACCCCAAGACACGATCTCAAGACCTGGGACGACGAGGACCCACCGATCAGCGGGCATAATCCACGGGCCGGCGTATCCGAAGGATGGGTTCGTGCCGTCCCGTCCGCTACAGAGATTGAGGCAAGGCGCACCCACGCCTCCCGTTCCACGGGCTACTTTCCCCGAATTCACCGCGTCCCACTGCAAAATTACTGACCGACACGTGGGCCACCAAGCCCGGCCCTCACACAGCGGGCGCAGTTTGAAACTTTGAAAATCCGCCCTAACGGACCGAATTACTAGGATGCCCTCGGCACACCACCACGAAACACACGAGGGACAATGGTGGCAGTTCCGTGAATACTTCATACTCCAGGGTCCTTCAGTCTCCCTACCTCCTCACACTTTCCCGCTCGCACCCCTCCCCCCTCTTTGGCTCTCTCTCTGCTGCCATAGCAGGCACAAGGCCCGCACCACCCCCCACGCCTCCCAACCACAAAGACCAGTTCCTCCATGGACCAGCCCGATTACTCCAACGTGGGCCCGAGCGGTCAGGAGAGTAATCCACCAGACCGGTTCTATCCAGCGGATCGGCCGTACCACCCCACTCTGCAGAGATCGAGGAGCCCGTGCCTCCCATTTCCCGGGCCATCTTCCCCAATCACCGCGGTACAGTCGATATTAATCGCCGACAAGTGGGGTCCTATCGTGTGGACCCTAGGGTCAGTGGCAGGTGCTGGAACAGGCTGCCGTGCTTGTGCTTGTATCCCGCAAGTGAGAACCCACCCAGCCCTCCCCTGCAGTAAAACCACACCACACCACAACGGAAAAGCTAAGAATTCGTATTCCAGAGTTCCTCCCCCCAAACCATCCGCCGCCGCCACCCTTCGCCGTCCACAGCGGCCGCTCCTCCCGGCCGCCTACCACCGCCGAGGTCGGCGCCTGTTGCCGCCCAAGCCGAGATGGTGCTCGCCGTGGCCAATGGGGTCAAGGTGGAAGCCGCCGACGCCGCCGCCGCCAACACTGCCGCCGCCGACGCCAAACCCGATTCGCCTATCTCCGTTCTTGGGGACGAGGTGATTTACTCTCACAAACTCCCGACTCTAGATCTCTGTCGCCGGATTCCGTCGGGGCGATTTTTGCATTTTGCCCGTTGATGTTAGCCTAAAATGTGATTTTCTTTGTGTGAAAAAAATCAGAAAAAGTCGGAATCCAAGGATGCAAAGGCGGCCGAGGTCCGCCCCATCGTCGAGGCAGCGCTGAAGGTGGAGGAGACGGAAGACGAGTTCCTGGACGCACCTTCTTCCCTGCCCATCGACCTGGAGGCCAAGAACGGCGACGCGTCCCTCATCACGGACGTGATGACCAAGGAGGAGGAGGAGTTGCACAAGGCCCGGGTTAAGGTCGAGGAGGAGGAGGCCAGGAAGAGGGAAGAGGCCGCGAGACAGGCGTTTGATCCCAAGGCAAAGTTTAGCAAGCTGGATGAGCTGCTGACGCAGACGCAGCTGTATTCGGAGTTTCTGCTGGAGAAGATGGACCAGATCACGGATGTATGGGTCTCGAGCTGTGTGCTCGCCATTTTGTTTATGTCTTTCGGTGCTTGTTGCTAGTTGTTTTCCGTTCTTTGTTGACGATGGTGATGTTGCCCTGTTGTAGGCTCCGCCGAAAGCTGTTGAAGTTAAGGAAGAGGAGGAACCTGCGGAAGAGCAGAAGAAAGGGCGTGGCAGAAAGAGGAAAGCGAATGCTAAGCCACAGTACAATGACGTAAGTTCAGACTTCATGTTATCCTCTGCTTCATATGTATGGTTTGGCTGTCTACTAGATTATGCAGATGTCTTTTTTTTGTCACATACCACTACTGTAATGCAGTATAATGTGTAGTATGTGTTAGAGCATCCACAGCGCGGCGCTTAAACGCCGACGCCAGGATTCTGATCCTCTTCTATCGGTAGTTAAGGCCTTTAATCCTGGGCGCCTGCGCAAAACTAATCGCCCGATGCTAGCGTATTTCTGTGCCTTGCGAGCGGAAATTGCAGGTCTGTTGCGCGTCACAAACAAGCGCCCCGCGTTGCGGGCGTGAGCGCTTCCTACCTATTTGAGTTTGCCGGATTTTTTATTTATTCCTTAAGCGTCTTATTAAGCGGCGATGCGTTGTTGATGCTCTTACCTGCTCAAGGGACTATGGATTATAACATGCGTTGCTGCTTGAATAGTTCAAGGGAGGGAACTTAATATCTTAATATTTACTCTAAGAAATGGATAACTTCATCTATCATTTGTGATAAGACTATATAGGAACATTATTCATGTTCATTGATTAACCTTATCTTGCTTCTCACTTCTGAAAATGAAATATTTTTCAGAAGAAGGCTAAGACAGCAGTGGCAGCCATGCTTTCAAGATCGCGTGAAAATCGTTCTGCTGATGATAGTACACTCACAGAAGAAGAAAAGTGGGAAAGAGAGCAAGCCAACCTTGTTCCACTTTTGACTGCGGAAAGTTGAAATCTTACCAGATAAAGGGTGTCAAGTGGCTAATATCACTGTGGCAAAATGGGCTGAATGGGATATTGGCTGATCAAATGGGACTTGGGAAAACGATCCAGACAATTGGATTTCTTGCCCATCTCAAAGGGAATGGACTGCATGGTCCATACATGGTTATTGCTCCCCTTTCCACTCTGTCAAACTGGTTGAATGAGTTGTCAAGGTAAAGTATCCACAGTAGTGATTCACTGTGCTTAGTTTTCTGTCTTACATGGAATGCTTAATTTCAGGTTTACTCCATCTCTGACTGGTCTGATTTACCATGGAACTAAGGAGGCTCGGATGGAGCTAAGGAGAAAATACATGGCCAAAACAGTCGGTCCTGATTTTCCGATAATAATCACTTCATATGAGATGGCCATGTATGATGCAAAGTTTCTTGCTAATTATAAGTGGAAGTATGTTGTTGTAGATGAGGTGATAGCACATGCTCTGAATTATTGTCCTTGTACATTTCTCCCCCATCCCTATATATTTATGTCTCATGCTGATACTTCTCTTTCCAGGGCATCGGTTGAAAAATACCAATTGTAAATTATTGAGAGAGTTAAAGCGCATTCCAATGGATAACAAGCTCCTTTTGACTGGAACGCCCCTTCAGAATAACCTAGCAGAGCTGTGGTCACTGTTGAACTTCATTTTGCCTGATATATTCTCATCCCATCAGGAATTTGAGTCATGGTATAATCTGCTGAGCTAACACATGCACCACTGCCCACCTTCTACTTCATGTAATATCTATACATGCCATTTTTGTTCAGAGTCTCCGTATCCTGAGCGTATTTCCCCCCTCCAATACTGTTTGCTGTCTTCTGGCCTATTTGCTTCTATTGATTATAGCTATAAGCTACCTGAATCACTCAATGTGACTTTTGCCCAGCTTTCGTCTTCTGGCCTTTTTGCCTTCTATTGATTATACTAATAAGCTACCTGAATCACTCAATGTGACTTTTGCCCAGCTTTTGAATTTTTTTGCTGTCATTTCCTAGATTTTGTATTGATAGTCATTCTATGTATGAATCTAATTGCACATATATGTATGCTTTCCTAGTCAGGAGTCATGGCCTTTGTCATGATTCATAAAGTTTTAAAAGTGCATATTATGGTTAGACCTGTGCAAAAGAATCTATTATATTTAATTACTCAAGATATCAGTTTCCCAGCAAAAGCATAAATATCAGTTGACATTGTGATAATTACTATTCTGCAATAGCAAACACAGACAGGAAATTTGGTATTACCATAGACCACAGCGGGCACCGCCAGGGCTCTCTGTCGATCTCATAATGTGCCAGATAGTCCATATATATCAGCCGCTTGTGTGTACACCTGGTTCTGTATGCAGATCTTTTGTAAAATTGCGATACGTAAACCCTTAGAATAGCGCCCCAGTGAATTGTGGTTTCTGCAATAGCAAACACATGATCTGACATTTCTTTGTGATTATGTTGTGTGCAAGATACTGTATGCCATGTCTGTCAATCTGGCTCTTATGTTTTGTCTGTTTTTGTATGTTGTCTGTTAGTATCTTATGTTTTCTAAGATGTATACTGATGAATAAAGTTGTATGGACATATTATTAAAAACTATTTCGTCTGATGATAATCTTCCTACAGGTTTGATTTTTCTGCGATGGGAGATGAGGGACAAAAGGAAGAAACTGCTGAGAACAAAAGAGTTCTTGTTGTCTCAAAGCTTCATGCCATTTTGCGTCCTTTCCTTTTAAGGCGGATGAAGGAGGATGTAGAACACATGCTTCCACGAAAGAAAGAGATAATCATTTATGCTAACATGACAGAACATCAGAAGCAAATCCAGAAGCACTTGGTTGAGCAGACATTTGACAATTACTTGCATGAGAACATGGATATTGGTATGCGATGGTCATGCATGTCTTCATGTATTCTTATGGTCCAACCTGTGCATTAATAAATAACATTCTAATGTGACATGTTTTTGCTATATTATAGTTTTGCGGAGACCTGGCATGAAGACGAAGCTTAATAATCTACTCGTTCAGCTGAGAAAAAATTGCGCCCACCCTGATCTTTTCAATATTGCATTCGACTCAAACAGTATGTCTCATTGGACACATCCTATTTGATTGCTCTATTTGATTGGTTATTTTACTTTTATCTACATTTTTATTTATTTATTCTGCTTACAGGTCTCTATCCACCTGTTGATAAACTTCTGGAACAATGCGGCAAATTTCAGCTATTGGACAGATTATTGGATGTTCTACTCAAACGGAAACACAAGGTTGATGTTCTCTTCTTGTTCCATATAGTCTTTAAATGTAGTTCAATTGATATGTTTGTAGCACTTTTTTCTGATTTCTGTTTGTCAGACCTTAAATATATTTCAATTGGTATGTTATAGGTCCTAATATTTTCACAATGGACAAAAGTATTGGACCTGCTTGACTACTATTTGGATGTGAAAGGCTTGAAGGTTTGCCGAATTGATGGTAGTGTTAATTTGGAAATTCGGAGGAAGCAGGTAATTTGGTAGCCTTCCAATGTATCACTAGTTTACTGGATTCATTTGTATGATCGTGCATACTTAAATAACTACTAACTATGCTAAGAAAGCCAACTAAATTTAGATCGATTCATGATATGATTACAGTAGAAGTGACAGCCCCTTCTATATAGGTGAGAAACCTGCCTAGCAATATAGAACTAATCTAGCCTGGTAACGCAACATTACCCCCAGCTAATTGTATCTTCATTTCTGTTGTAGCTAGGCATTGCTTTTGTAGATTTCTCTAATTTGTCTTTTACAACTTTGCACCTTTCTGGTTCTTCTAATACAAGATGACACCCATTGTGATGCATGTTGGGAAAAAATATAGAAACTAGTTTATCTTATCTATATCTCTCCTTTCTACTTTCGGAACAATGATCCTTATCCATATATGTTAGATATCCATATTCGGTTGCCTTGGGCTATGCCTGAAATGCCAATCTAGATCCGGAAGAATTGCCTTGTACTCTTTTGTATTAATGTACTCTGCACACCCAAACACACTTTAGTTTCCTACTCTTTGTACATGAATAATTTAGAATGTAGCTTGAAGCCATGTGTTGACATATTTTTTTTTACTTTCTATTGCTTTTCTGTTACATGTGTATCCTTTTTAGTTTGATAATTGTTGGTGGATGCTGCTATCTCACAATATATATTTGGTACTCTTATCCTGTGGCAGATAGCGGACTTTAATGACTTGAACAGTGGCATGAATGTCTTCATTCTAAGCACACGTGCTGGTGGGCTTGGTATCAACCTTGCTTCTGCTGATACTTGTATCCTCTATGATAGTGACTGGGTAATTTTCTATCTTCCTCTGTTTAATCCAATGAAATGTTCGTATGTTTTGACAAAGTAGAAGTGTTCATTAAAATGTCCTGCTTGTAGCCATGCTCCATGGTACAATGCTTGACTTCAGTTAGCTTTCATATCTGTGATTTGCTTAACTTTTGCTTTGTTCTGCAGAATCCTCAAATGGATTTGCAGGCTATGGATCGATGCCACCGCATTGGTCAAACAAAGCCAGTTCATGTTTACCGGTTGGCAACATCCAATTCTGTTGAGGTATGGTTGGGGGCTAACCTGTAGGCTCTTGCTTGGCTATACTTTGTGGCATCAGTTCTCATCTAATCATTCTTGCAGGGACGGATTATTAAGAGAGCTTTTGGAAAGCTGAAGCTAGAGCATGTCGTGATCGGGAAGGGACAGTTTCAACAAGATGCTGCAAAGCCTAATGCCTTAGATGTAAATATTTCTGTCCCTTCTGTGCAGTCTACCGTATACATTATTCTTCAGTGATCACACATGAAAAGCAATAGTAAAGCAAGACAGTTCTGATAACTGAAGTGTTCATTTTGTCGACAATGCAGGAGGCGGAGCTACTGGCGCTGCTTAGGGATGAGCAGGCTGAGGAAGACAGGATGATCCAGACAGATATCAGTGATGAGGACCTTCTGAAGGTGATGGAACGGACCGACCTAACCGGCACTCCTGCAGCTGCCGGTGCCACCCCTCTTGACCCCCTGAAAGGGCCTGGCTGGGAGGTGGTGCTTCCAGCCAAGGGCGGCGGTGGCATGCTATCGGCGCTTGCCAGCTGAGCCCAGCGGCAGCCTACCATTGACCGACGCCTCGGTATATCAGTGCTTCGGCTTGTTCAATGCTAATTTGCCGATATTTTGTGACATGTTAAGAACATTCCCCTCCGTAAGTAATTATAGACCGGGCGTTGCGCTATCTAGCTTAGAAGCTGATGTTTTGGCGAGCTGTGTTGTAACCTGAGCTCGTGCCTTTATCCAAGGCCCCAACCTATGTAAGACTGTTATGTTATTGTAGTCTATTTTAAAGTAGTTTGAAAATGAGAATGTGCTGTTGCTTGCTATGCATTGTATCCAAGGCCCCAACCTATGTAAGACTGTTATGTTATTGTAGTCTATTTTAAAGTAGTTTGAAAATGACAATGTGCTGTTGCTTGCTATGCATTGTATCCAAGGCCCCAACCTATGTAAGACTGTTATGTTATTGTAGTCTATTTTAAAGTAGTTTGAAAATGACAATGTGCTGTTGCTTGCTATGCATTGTTTAGATTTCGGTTGTGGTTTGCTGCTAGATAGCTCCCCATCTGCAACTACTGCACGACTCTTTGCTGACCATAATTCTTTTAAATTTCGGTGGATGATGAGTGGTGACACGAATTGGATCTGGCGACTTTGCCAAGCCGTTGTAAAGCGAAAGTTCCGGACGAACACTTTGACTGTTAAGAAATCTTTGGGTCCTGTCTCGTGTAGCAAGTAAAGAACGGATAACTGCGGATATTCATAACGGTGCATGGGTCTAGATGCACCCACTATGTATTTTTTTTTAATTTTTTTTTCAGAATGTCAAAAAATTCCGAAAAAAAATCCGGATGCAAATTACAGCGTGATGTGTTAGCACAAAAATTGGCATGGTGAAAAAACTTTTTTTGCAACCTGTACAAAAAAGACAAATTTCGGACACGTACATATACTTTTCGGTATGTCCGAATTTGTCTTTTTTGCACAGGTTGCAAATTTTTTTTTCACCATGCCAATTTTTGTGCTGAGTACAAATATGTTGGACTACATGCAAATATTTTTTTTCGAATTTTTTGACATTCGGAATTTTTTTTTTCTGGCTAGCGGGTGCAGCTGCACCCGCTAGCCAAATCGCCGTGTCCGGATAACTGGCCTTGCTGTCGGCCAAAGAAGAAGATACATTAGACGGTCCCCCTGACAGCCACCCAAAACACTTTCCAGGCACAATCTGATGCTCCCTTCCTAATTAATGTGATGTATTTAGATTACCCAAAAAAAGGTGGTGTCTTTAGAAAAAGAAAAAGGAGTTAGCCCCTCCCTTTTTTTTTACCTAGAGTATTTCGCTGCAGTGCAAGACTGCAGGGCTTTATTAACACACAAATCCAGATATTGTGCGTACTTAATATAACAATGATAAAAAGCAGTCGTTGTCCCAGCGACCCGTGGCAGGAGACTGCACAGGAAGCCAAAACTGGTAGTAGCCACCTTGCATCACCTCACTGATCACATATTATAAAATGTAATCATCAACCGATCGATCCCTCTTTAGGTGTCCCATGTTGGCGCCTTGGTTTGTCAATTGTCATACCTCAGATTAGACCAGGTGTCGGTCTGCGCGTGGTGGTCGCGTACGTCGGCAAATCACCATTATTAAGAGGTCCCAATCGATCAAGAAAAACCGGAGATTGCTGGTTGATAGATCTGTCGTCTGCGCGTGCATGTTATTTTATTTTTTTGACTGAGATGTAGTCGGAGCTGTTTTTCATTTATCAATAGAAGAAATGCTGATAGTCAAATGACTCGGTTTATAAGGGAAACCAGGCCAGAAAACCGTACAACTCCTAGCAGCGTAGGTCAGCAGCACATGCCGAAGCACGGCACAACAACAACAACAACAACTAGCACAACAACAACACGGCAGCACAAACAACAGCAACTACACTACCACATCCGCAGCGCCACCACCAAGCTTCACACCCATCTCTCCTTGCCGAGCACCCCTCCAAGAGGCTAGGATGCAAAGCACCGAGCTTCGATGGCCGCGTCACCGGCGAAGTGGAACCTGTGACTCACCATTGACCATGACCGCTTCGACAAGTCGCACCGTATACGCCTAGGAGAGAAGGCAGGCCAAGAGAGGCCTAGCCCCGACAAGTGGAGTGCCGGACCGGAACTGAACAAATGGGTTGTCTCCGCAATGCCACGACGCAGGTCCATTGCGCTCTCCGAAGCTGCCCGCCCTTGATGGAGCTCGGCGTGAACCCACCATCACATGGCCCCGGGGACACTAGGTGCCAAAACAGCACCTTCAAGAAGGAGTGCGACGCCTCGCGCCGTTGCTGCTCGGACCGATTGGTCCTAGGAGTTTTCCCCCGGCACACAGTAGGGGACGGAGTAGGAAAAGAACCCCGACGCCCGTCAAGAAGGAATGGTGACGCCACGTGCGCCACCGCGTCGGTGCCGGTCTAGCCGGCAGGGGTTTCCCCTGGGACCCTACTCAGCTTCTTTGCAATCTCCGAGCTAGGCAAATGGGGCTTGATACCTGTGTCGAGACGGCCACCGCCAGGGGAGGACGCGAAGGTCGACGAACGCCGAGCAGAAGGGGCCATGCACTACCGGACTTGCAGCCGCGCGCAGAGCCGCGGCCCGCAAGCCCATATCTGGCCCAGAGGGACCCGCATGGCCAGCCCTAGATCTTGGCCCGCTCGGGCCCAGATCCGGCCCTCACGAGCTCGGGCGCCACCGCCCACGCCTCACCGCCGCAGTCCCCAGCCGCACTGCCCTATCGTCCTCTCAGCACCAGCGCCAGCCGCACGCCGGAGTCATCGTCACCGCGCCGAGCACCACCGCATCCAGCGGCGGCTCGCCAAACGCCTCCACGGTGAGTTCCCCCCCCCCCAGCACCTTTGTTGGTGGCGAGGGCGCCCGCCGCCACCGCGGCGACGGCCCGTGGCAGCGGCGGCGAAGGTGGGAGGGCCTGGCGGGGCGCTTTTGGGGTTCCCCCCGAGTCGCCCTGTACGGAGCGACGCGAGGGTCGGAGGAAGTCTTCAAGCCCCCTCCCAAAGTGCATGTTATTTTAGCCATTGGAGTTGGTCGACGCCCCCCACTCCGGCGGTTCACGCGGCTCAATCCGTTACGTGCTGTCCCACAGGCGACATGGAGGAAGAATTCAATAATCCAATATGAATACGTGCACGAGAGTAAAGTATATTAAACGTTGAACTTGTAGAAACGTTAGATGATTTGAACGGTAAATCTGCTTTCGGTCGGTGTAGTTGCACCCACTGTTCAAAACTCGCATTTTAAAATGTTAAACAAAACTTTAGATGTACACCCGGACATTCTATGTTTGCACATTTTTTTCTGATGAAAACCGATTTTTTTGTGACTTGCGTAAAAATGACAAATTTTGTTGCTCAAATTAAATTTTGACGAGACATTTTTTGTATTTTTACATAACTCACAATTTTTTCTTTCACGAAACTTTGTGCGTGAACATAGAATGTATAGATCTTTGACATTGTAAATATATTTAAAATGTATTTTCATAACGGGTGAATTTTGACCTATGAGTCAAGACATCGTGTCCTAATTTGAACCATTAACTTTCATTCACGATAGTTAGCACTCTAAACTATCCATCTCTGGTCTAAATCAAACCTTGCATGCTTTTGATGTCAATTTAGCTAACATGGTGTGAGTTTATCTACTTAGCGGTGAACAATGCCGGCGTATATATCCTCCACAAGGGGCTCGGGCGGAAACCTTAGCCGCCGCCACTCCTAGCATGTTCTCCCTAGTCTCCCTTGACCTCCTACAAAGATAACTTGTCCCTCTTCATATCTTAAATCTCCTAACCGCCCCACCCACCCCCACCCATAATCCAAATTAGCACCAATGCGAATGAACTCACCACCAAAATGAAATCTGACATTTAGAATCTCTGCCGGTACATAATTTCACTGAAAACACATGAATGGCAAACGAATATCACTAAACTATGCTAATCTTAACCCAAGGTTGAAGAAGGTGAGATGTATTTATACCCCTGCCAGATTTCTAGCCGTTGAAAAACAGGAGGGCCGGATTAACCGGGTCAAGTCATGACCGGATATTCCGGTTGCCCGGAATATTCTGGTCTCCACCAAAATGTCCGGCCCAAATCTTCGATTGAGTACAGAGAATCGCGCAATTGGGCGCGCTTCTTCCTTAGCCGTTTTTTTCTCTTGAGCAACCTTGGGGGCCGGATATTCCGCCCCAACCTGGGACCATAATATCCGGTTTTCCTGACAGAACTTTCTTCAGCGAACTGAGTTGGCTCTTTTCTTCTTTCTTTCTGGGTTCGATGCACTTATGTTTTAATCACCTAAAGATCTGCATCACTTAATACAAGATTAAAGTATCGCTAGTGTTGTTGCCTAACACACAAAAATAAGGGATTAAGAAATGTCCTTTCAACTGAGCCAACCCAATCTGCTCATTGTGTTTGGGGAATACCAAACATAGAGGTGCATGAAGTTGCCATCTACAAGCCGGCCGAAGCAATCTATCACAGATAGTAAACATGATATCGGGAGGCCCATGAGACGGAAAGAGGCGCAAGCCGGCTTCGTGGGGATGTTGAAAGGACAAGGATGTCGCCTAGAGGGGGGGTGAATAGGCGATTTAAAAACTTTTCCGGTTTAGTCTTGATAATTGCAGAATAAAACTAGGTGTTTAAATTAACAGAAATGTGCCGGTGTCACCGGTTGGCTATACCACCCCATCCATAGACGCACGATCGAACGTCGTGATTCGTACTGTCCACGAATCACCCACTACTAATTAGAGTCGTCATCTGCAAATCAACTGTCCCGCTGACACAGTCGACATGCTTTTCTTTCCGGCATAGCCGGAGTCAGCAGTCACCGTGAGACGACCGAGCTGACACCATGGGTCAAAGTCGCAATAAAAACTGCTAGCCTTCCCTTGACACGGGTAGTGAGCATGCATGCTCACTACAAAATCATGCACAATGGTTGTAATTATTTACCATGGAGAAAGTTTCAAAAAAATAATTCTCATGCATGTTTACTTACCACGAGCCTATCAAAATACTCGGTCAGACCAAATGGTTTCTCATGCATGCATGTATGCTATAGCAAGCCACTAAAACTACAAATGCTACTTTTCAAATGGTGCGATCGAGTATATGTGTTGAGTGTTGACCATCCAAGCCTAGAGTCCATCTGAGCGAGGATATTCAAGTGGGATAACACCACACATCACCGGCAAGTAGTCAAGGCAAGCTGCTTCCCTTATTTCGTGGGACAAGACAATGCTACCCGAGCTGCTTCCCCCTTGTCCCGCCTCCGTATGCATGCTATGTTTTAAATGCATCACATCTGTCAAGTGGCACATTCGTATGGATTTGATCACCATATGTTTAGAGTTGTGTAGGTGAATCAGTTAGTCCCATATAGTTCGGTGGCTATTCATGGAGATAGCTCATCAATGCATATGTAATCATCGTACAGACTGGCGAGCAGTCGACTTTGTTGCACCTAGTGCTGACAGATTTCCCTGTCATATCATCGTATAATTAGGAGGTAAGTATCTTTTGTACGTGTTTTGCGGACTACTAACTCTGCTCACAAAGGAGTCTGACACCACCGACAAAATCTCCAACAAGAGATCGGACGGCAGTGGAGGGGGTGACATAGCCAACGGGCGATCAAAAATTCGCTCTATTAAATTAACAAGCCAACAACCTAAATATACTAGGCTCATCTATGTGCACCAACAGCTTATGCTACGTAAGACAAGCAACAAAGTGATAGCAATAAATAAGACTTCAGGCACGAAGGCTATCACAATGTAAAGTGCATAATTAAAGAGCTCGGGTATAGAAATAACCGAGTCACGCGGAGACGACGACGTATTCCCGAGTTCCTCCTTCTTAGGGGAGTACATCTCGTTGGAGGGGTGTGAGTTTCAAACTCAAGACGCCACAAATGGCCTCACCCTATTTTCCGATGAACCTCAGGCACGAAGGCTATCACAATGTAAAGTGTATAATTAAAGAGCTCGGGTATAGAAATAGGGATAGCAATAAATAAGACTTCAGGCACGAAGGCTATCACAATGTAACGAGATGTACTCCCCTAAGACAAGCAACAAAGTGATAGCAATAAATAAGACTTCAGACACGAAGGCTATCACAATGTAACGAGAGTACTCCCCTAAGACAAGCAACAAAGTGATAGCAATAAATAAGACTTCAGGCACGAAGGCTATCACAATGTAAAGTGCATAATTAAAGAGCTCGGGTATAGAAATAACCGAGTCACGCGGAGACGACGACGTATTCCCGAGTTCCTCCTTCTTAGGGGTACATCTCGTTTGGAGGGGTGTGAGTTTCAAACTCAAGACGCCACAAATGGCCTCACCCTATTTTCCGATGAACCTTGCCCAAAAGCTCGGTTCACCTTCCACTATTGATTTCCTTTTGGGTGGAAATCGAGTCCCTTACAACAATCTTGAGTCACAACCCACAAAAGGATTTGGAGCTCCCAAGTGACCACAAAAGGCCTCAACCGCCACAAAAGGCGTCTTGGGTCCAAAGACCAAAGAGTAACAAGCTCACGAACTTTTACTTCCACGAATCCTCGTGTAGAGCACAAACTGATGCACAAAAGCAATGGCAAGAGCACAAGTGCTCAAATCCTTCACTCTCAAATCCCACCAAAAGCAACTAATGCTTATGGGGGGAGAAGAGAGAAGAACAAAGAAGAACTCAACAAATGGAACTCCAAGATCAAAATCTACTAGGTTCTCCTCACTTAGAGGAGGGATGGATTGGTGGGATTATAGATCTAGATCTCCTCTCTCAAATCCTCAAAGATATGCAAGAATCAAGGGAGGGAATGAGGAAGGCAACCTTTTCCAAGGTCAACAATGGAGGAGAGAGGGGAAAACTTGCCCAAGTGGTTACATACCCTTTTGGGGAAAAAGACCCCTTAAAAAGGTGGGTCAAAAATCTGCCCTTGGGCATTTTTCTGCGAGGTGCAGAGAGGCTAGCCTTGGGCCCGGCCAGGCTGGCCTGGAGGCTGGTCTGGCACCCGAGGCAGCCGGCTTGGGGCCCGGCCAGGCTGACCACCCAGAGACAAAGAAAAAAACTATAATAACTTTTTCATCCGGACTCCGATTTCAATGATCTTAGGCTCGTTGGAATCGCAAAAAGAGCTCTTCAAGATTATGCAAGAAACATCATAGTCCATCATGTGAGGATAAAGCCAAAAAGAACCAAGAAAGATGATATGCGAAGTATGCAATGGTTTGGGCTCTCCACAAAGATGCGATCAAGTTACTCACTTGAGAGCCCCTCTTGATAGTACGCCGTCTATCCTATAACCCGGTCTCCACTAACACCATGAGACCGGTAATAGAAACCCTATAAAGATCATAATTTGCCTTGCGCATTCCACTTGAGCTAGATGATGACAATCTTGATCTCTTCAAGTGGACCACCTTTCTTGATTTGCGCTTTGCTTGATGAAGACTCACATATCGCTCCCCCATACTTCATGATGGGAGAGCCTTGCTAAGCTCCGTCTTCATGAATCCACTTGCACTTCATCTTCTTCTCTTGATATATATGATAGCTTGGAGATAAACATGAATGTTCACTCAATCTTCTTTTCCAAACTATGCTTGCAATAAGCTCAACTCTAGATGACCATTCTTCATATAAACCCTTGACTAGCATATAAGCTTCTAGAGTCCAACACATGAACTCCAATCTTTTCCCATGGACAAGATCTATATGGATATCTCAATGCGAACATTAGTCCATAAGGATTGTCATTAATTACCAAAACCACACATGGGGAAACATGCACTTTCAATCTCCCCCATTTTGGTAATTGATGACAATTCCTTTTACGAGGGTTTATATAATGAATTAAGCAACCATGCAACATAATAAGCAAGGATGCAAGAGAACAAAATCATATTCCCCAAACCCTCTAAACTCTCCCCCATTGGCATCCATTGCCGAAATTGGTGAAAAGTTTAGAACCAATATAATAAGAGCTCCTCCATAATGTATGCATTTCTCATAATATGAGTGAAATCAAATGCACATATCCAATGACAAATATATGGAGGGAGATCAAACTATATTGAGGATCGAAAGATTGCAAAAAAATAACAAAGAGAAAGATACATCGACAAAAGACGCACGCAATCAAAGGATCCGAAAAGTGTTCAATAAAACAAGAGAGAACTCCCCAAGGTACGTGCATAATGTAGAATTTGCATTTCAATATGATGTGCACAACATGGAATCCTCACTCCCCTAGATAATTTTAAACACACATAAGTGCAAGAGAGCATAAATACGAAAGAAACAGAACAACTTGCAACAAACCAATGTTGAGCATCAAGAACAAGGAGTGACAAATAAAGACTTGCTCAACGAAAAGAGATGGGTATGATAAGGAGAGACATTTTAGGAGACTAATGCAAAGATGATGTAACATCAACATAGTCGTTCAATATAAGTGGCACATAGTGCATATCATGTCTTTCCCATAAACACAACCCAAAGAAGATACGGCAAATAGGTTCACGAGCTAATTAAGATGTAAAAGGAATACCAAATGAAAAGCAAAGCTTGTGCCTTTTAAAAACCACCAAAGAATCAAATAGCAATAAACGGTGGTCACTAAAGAAATGGAATACCAAATAAAGATGTAACTATTCTCATGTGTATAAGTTTCTAGGTAGACACCAATCATGAAGATATAATTCCACAAAGAAACATGCACACACAAAATATGTACTATTTTAAAGAACATGATATCCAAAAGGAAGTCATACATATACCAATAAGATTTTTGCTTAAAAGCATAGCACAAAGCTAAATTTTATCTTAAAATGATATAGATGAACTTCCAACACAATCTCATCATAGCATCAATAAAATCCACAAGGGAATAAGTGATAGATGGGATGCTCCAAGAAAGATAACAAGCATCACAAAGGGTAAGTGATTTTGAAAATTCATCAATATTGCGCATGCGAGACTTTGAGAAAATTGCTAGATTAGCATATTTGGGATCGGTGAATCATGAGAATGATTATATATATTCCCATTAATATGAAACCATCCCGGCTTGTCCACATTTGCAATAAAGATGTTTTGATAAGAACTTTGCGAGAACCACATCAATTGCAACTAAAGAGATTCATGCCAAGATACAACCTACACAAGGTTGAAAGCTAGAAATATAAGCAAGAGGTAGATACTTATTACCGAGATAACATTGGTGATGTAGAAGATAAGAGTTCACGATCATCCGAGCTTGGCTCCAATAAGCACATGGTGGTAACAACTTCCTTGTAAATGAGACAAGCTTCAATGCACCTCCGATGTACCTAAAATAAATTCAAGTACAAAATGGTACCCAAACTCATTGGGTCCAAAGTAGTTAGAGCAAATACAATACATAGGACAAACTCCACATAAATATGTGCATATTGATATGAAATTGAATTTCATGCACACTTAGCCATTTAGGATTTGATGGAGTTTACCCTATATATTGGATCAACGAAAGTAAGCATGCCATAAGATATACATATAGTAAATATGCATGCACAAGACTTTCAAGAACCAAACGAGATACAAATTACAAAACACCAATTAAATCAAGAAAGCGCACACAAGTGTGACAAGAAAAAAATTGTCCAAATTATATCAAAACCCAAATCAACACATGATCGAAGATACCACTTGAAAAGATACCAAATGAAAGTAAGATATCAATTAAAAATACCATCAAGGAATAAACCAAACCCTCTACACTTTTCATGATGACACAAAGTACCAAGACGAAAATGTTTGTCTTCCAAGAGACACATCGGGATCAAATACCAATTGAAGACAACTAATGTTCAAAAGCATATAGGATTGCTCCCCAAGATTTGTGCATTATTTATGATCTTGCATTTGAATACAAAATGCACACAAATGGGTCATCACTCTCCATACATATTATTCAAACACTAGTCATGATCAAGGAAAGCAATAAGATACAAAAACCGATTTAAAGAAAGATGTTCTACTCAATGTAGGATAGCTTCCCCAAGAATAGTGCATTATCTAGAAGTATGACTTTGAATGTAAATGCACAAGAATGGATCATTGCTTTTCCTAACACAAGAAAGCACAAAACAAATTTTGAGTAGAGCAACAAGGATCCAAAAGATACAAGGAAGATAAGAGAGTTAGATCAAAACAAATCTTGGCAATAAAATAAGGCAATTCAAAGCAAGAGCCAAAATGAAGATGGTCTACAAATTCCACCACAATTATGAGTATCACTTGTCATGGACAAGGAGTGTATGGAGATATTTCTCGGTGGTATATAAATGAAAACACAAGACCAACTTCACAAAAAAAGCATATGGCAAAGATAAGATTTAAAAGGCCATGCTTAGAAAGATAGATATTCTTGATAGCTTCAATATTCACGCGATCATGCAAAGCAACTACAAAGAGTAGCTTGAAGCAATCTTTTCCCAAAAAGATATATGCGAACATATTTGGGGAAAGCCGTACCAAGAACATCCATCACAAACAAGATCCAAAGAAAGAGACAAAAAGCATTTAAGCAAATATGGAACTTGTTTGAGCAACATGCCACATAGGAATAAGATAATTAAGAATATCAATTCTAGGTGGCAATACCTCACATGTTCACATTTTCTAGGCTTGTATATGCACATGCTTATTACTCCCCCATAATGTGATAATCCATTTTTTCTTAACAAGAGGCAAATAAAACCAACTAGGATAATTAATGGACATTATAGAATTTGAATTTCTCATGAGAATGACATACCACATAGAGACTAGATAATATTGATATATCAACACTAAGTGGTATTCCTCATGTATACACATTTTTGGATTGTGAAGTGCACGAAGCATATCACTCCTCCAAAATGGGATAGTCCATTAATCTCTCAAAGAGAGCCAACAAGATAAGATAGCAAATAAAAGCAATAAGCTCAACAAGTAAATGGTGTGCAAACCAACATACACATACTTGATTCTCAAGATAAGTAAGTAGAGAGCACAACACATACAAACACTAGCAAGGTACAAAACCAAACACATGCAAGGGTGCAAGCAACTTTCAATGTATATATGATAAGCAAGTTACCGCAAGGAGGAACATTGGATAAAGATAGAACAATATAACCCAAATACTTGCTTGAAGAATATAATTGATGAAGATCCCTTAATTCTTCATGATGTAGCCAAGTCTCCAATGCCCTCCAACAACACCTATTGATCAAGTTTTAGCTTGTTGGTCCCCAACCAAGTTGGGTCCTAAGAGGTTAGTCACAATAGGCTTGGCAACCCAAATGTGCTTTTCTTGACACCACTTTGAGTACCAACATATTTGGCAAACACATTGCCAACCTTATCCTTCCTAAGAGAATAAACATTATCAATTATATAGGGTTGGATAAGGTACCATAGTGCATGAAGAAGCAAAGTGGCCCTTCTCACGGCATATGTAGCAACATTGGCTTCCTCCTTTCTTCTTAGTTGAAATCTCGACTTGAGGAGGGTAGCTTGATTCTTCTTGGGAAGAGGCCTTGCTTTAACTTGAGGAACTTGAGGCCGCTTCCTTGTTGCTTCTCACTAAGATGCTTCTTCTTAAAGGGCAAGATCTAAATGGTGCCCTTCAACTTTGCACTTGAAGCAAACAATTTGGCCGAATCTTTAATTGTTCTTGGCCCTTGTTCTTCTGATAACTTGGACTTGTTCTTATTATTGGAGTTGAATCCAAGTCCACTCTTGTCATTGGGGCGTCTTTGAACACTCAACACATTGTTAAGTGTGGACCTCCCAACATGACGCTTTTCCAAGTCTTTCTTCAAAGAAGTGACTTGGGCCTTGAGCTCTTTTAACTCCTGTACATGGTAGTATCAATACAAACACTAGAGGAAGTAGATGCTTCATTGTTAGAGCAACAAGGCATGAAAGTAATTCATTACAAGATGTAGCAATATTGTGAGTGGATGAATCACAAGGACTAGCACATGGCAATAAAGCATTAGAGTAGAAGTAGTGCATTGTCCACATGAGGCTCACAAGATGTTACCTTTGTAGAGATAGCCATGAGCTAACTTTAGCTTCGCATGAGATGCTAGAAGATCCTCATTAGAGCTAGAGAGCTTTTCATGAATTTCTTCCAATTTCCCATACTTGCTAGTTAGCAACTCAAGTTGAGCCTTAGTTCAACATTCTCCTTCAAAAAGATGCTTCACGAGAAGTGAGTTAGTAGCACAAGCATCATTAACATTACAAATGGAAGAAGACAACTTGGCAAGCTCATCATTCAACCTAGCATTTTTTCCTCAATAATATTAGCATGATAACATAAGGGAGTAGAGGAACTAGGCACATCATTTTTAGATAGTTGAGTTTGGAGTTGATCATGAGACTTGATAAGGAGAGAGTGTTCACTTTCCAAAGCCTTATGTGCTTTGTCAAGTCTCTCTATATCCTCAATTAGTCTAGCATTGCCAACACCAAATTCAACTTTTTCCTTTTTAAGCACTTTATATTTAGCAATAGCATGATCTTTTCCTTAATGATTTTAGCAAAAAAAGATCATTTGTTTCATCAAGAGATTCAAGTTTCTCCTCAAGAGACACTCGAAGCTCATGCTCTTCCTCAAGAGCATTTTCTAAGGATGTTTTTTCCATAGCATCCTTTCTTTCGATCCTTCCCTTTTCTTCAATGATTTCCTTGCACTTAATAGCATAAGTCAAAATTTCACACAAATAAGAGCAAGCTTTACTACCTTTAGGGAGAGCACTAAAAACCATCTCACTCTTCTCTTTAAGGAGTTAATATCATTCCTTTTAATCCATAATAATCCTCATCTCATCATCACAAGATGTAGAGGGTTCCAAAGGTGAAGATTCCTTTGAATCCCTAGCCATAAGGCAAAAGTGAGTAATGGACGATGATGAAGAATTTTGAAGCACCATTGAGGTCCATGTCTTGTTCCAACAAATGTTGGGATTCCTCTACATTGTTAGCCACACAAGTACTAGAGGATATGGAAGCATTATTTTCATGGCAACAAGACATAGAAAGCATATCATCATGAGATTTAGTTAAGCAACTAATACATGATATGCAAGGACTATCAACACTAGCATGTAGGACATTTGAAGTGCTAGAAGAGTTTAAGTCCAAAGATAGAACATTGCAATGAGATAGAGATGAAGTATAGTCAATAGAATATTCACCATCAACAAAGCAATTTCTATCACCACTCACCATATCATTACCTTGTGACAAATCACATGTTGGTGGAGTGGAAGAAGTTGTGAACTCATCACGGCCGGAGGTGGAGAGAGAACAATCATCCTCAATAATGTTGGACACTCATATTTATCTTGAAGTTGTCCAAAGCTCATGAGCGTTCCGAAAAGGCATGATTGATGCAAGAACTACATCGCTCAAAACACAAATGAGACCATTAGATACTTGAGTATCGAGATGAGAGTTTTCCTCATCCTCTAAAGATAATTCTTGGGAATCCTTTGGAGGAGAAAAACCCACATCTACAATTCTCTTAATATAATTTGGACCCATGTCCTAAAAAGATTAAGCATGAATTTTCCAACCAATAATTTGTGCCATCGAATATGAAAGTGGGATCGTGCACTAATTCTCTAAACGACATCTTTTACTCTCTAGGCGTAAAGCCCAAAAACAGAGCCCAGTCTCTGATACCAATTGAAAGGACAAGGATGTCGCCTAGAAGGGGGTGAATAGGCGATTTAAAACTTATCCGGTTTAGGCTTGATAATTGGGAATAAAACTAGGTGTTTAAATTAACAAGCCAACAATAAATATACTAGGCTCACCTATGTGCACCAACAACTTATGCTAAGCAAGACAAGCAACAAAGTGATAGCAATAATAAGACTTCAAACACGAAGGCTATCACAATGTAAAGTGCATAAGTAAAGAGCTCGGGTATAGAAATAACCGAGGCACGCGGAGACGACGATGTATTCCCGAGTTCCTCCTTTTTAGGGGAGTACGTCTCGTTGGAGGGTGTGAGTTTCAAACTCAAGACACCACAAATGGCCTCACCCTATTCTCCGATGAACCTTGCCCAAAAGTCGGTTCACCTTCCACTATTGATTTCCTTTTGGGCGGAAATCGAGTCCTTACAACAATCTTGAGGCACAACCCACAAAAGGATTGAAGCTCCCAAGTGACCACAAAAGGCCTCAACCACCACAAAAGGCGTCTAGGTCCAAAACCCAAGAGTAACAAGCTCACGAACTTTTACTTCCACGAATCCTCGTGGAGAGCACAAACCGATGCACAAAAGCAATGACAAGAGCACAATGATCAAATCCTTCACTCTCAAATCCCACCAAAAGCAACTAATACTTATGGGGGAGAAGAGAGGAAGCACAAAGAAGAACTCAACAAATGGAACTCCAAGATCGAGATCTACTAGGTTCCCCTCACTTAGAGTAGGGATGGATTGGTGGATTGTAGATCTAGATCCCATCTCTCAAATCTCTTAAAGATATGCAAGAATCAAGGGAGGGAATGAGGGAAGACAAGCTGTTCCAAGGCAAATAATGGAGGAGAGAGAGGGAAAAAACTTGCCCAAGTGGTTAGATACCCTTTGGGGAAGAAGACCCCTTAAAAAGGTGGGGCAGAATCTGCCCGTTGGGCATTTTCTGCGAGGTGCAGAGAGTCCAACCTTGGGCCCGGCCAGGCTGGCCTGGAGGCTGGTCTGGCACCCGAGGCGGCCGGCCTGGGGCCCGGCCAGGCTGGCCACCGTGAGACAAAGAGAAAAATTACAATAACTTTTTCATCCGGACTCCGATTTCGATGATCTTGGGCTCGTTGGAATCGCAACAAAGAGCTCTTCAAGATTATGCAGAGAAACATCATAGTTCATCATATGAGGATAAAGCCAAATAAGAACAAATAAAGATGATATGCCAAGTATGCAAAGGTTTGGCCTCTTCACAAAGATGTGATCAAGTTACTCACTTGAGAGCCCCTCTTGATAGTTCGCCGTCTATCCTATAACCCGGTCTCCCACTAACACCATGAGACCGGTAAAATAGAAACCCTATCAAGATCATACATTTGCCTTGCGCATTACACTTGAGCTAGATGATGACGATCTTGATCTCTTTAAGTGGACCACCTTTCTTGATTTGCGCTTTGCTTGATGAAGACTCACATATTGCTCTCCCATACTTCATGATGGGAGAGCCTTGCTAAGCTCCGTCTTCATGAATCCACTTGCACTTCATCTTTTTCTCTTGATATATATGATGAATTGGAGATAAACATGAATGTTCACTCAATCTTCTTTTCCAAACCATGCTTGCAATAAGCTCAACTCTAGATGACCATTCTTCATATAAACCCTTGGGTAGCATATAAGTTTCTAGAGTCCAACACATGAACTCCAATATTTTTCCATGGACAAGATCTATAAGGATCTCAATGCAAACATTAGTCCATAAGGATTGTCATTAATTACCAAAACCACACATGGGAAACATGCACTTTCAAATGTGACCTAACAAATGGCTTGGAGTACAAGACACAACAAATCATTTTGGATTAGTTAGTTTTGACTCTACCACCAAACCGATTTCGGATACCCTGTAATTCTAGGCCGCCTCACTATACAATCCCAACCCCCCCCCCCCCCCCCTCCCCCGAGATCACGATTCTTAGTTTAGACACATACATACTCGGCGCCTAACATTCTAATCCGACGCGCGCCGATCTTGCAAACCCTCATATTCGATATGAGTGATCTAGAGTAGGAGTAGTGCTCTTCCACCGACGGGGACCCGAACTTAGATACGTGTGTGCCAATTCTGTCTGATTTTTTCCCATGAAACCTTGCGCTTCTGATCGGTACTATGTCGAAGATATCACGGCACATTGCGTGGCACCAAACCGGCCACAATAAAAAAATCCCATTTGACCTTGCCACGTCCGCAATCCCCGTTTGGTAACGACTTTGATTCGATTTACACCGGGAATAGATAGTTTAGAGCGCTAACTACCAAAAATTAAAGTTCATGTTCGAATTATCTAACCTTTACAAGTTCAAGATTTGATATGGATTTTTTTACTCCGCGCACGAGGGGCATTCTCATCGGCTGAGCCAGATCAGAAGGCTGATCAGCTTAGCGAGTTTTGCACTTGAGTGTGTCACCCTTCCGCATCGTGTCACTCAATTTTTCAGCACTTTCATCGCGCACATTGGCGTCTGTTATGCGTGCCCGTGCGTCACGCCACTAGCCAGTAGGTTAGGATTTGGGAGCAGAGGAGTTCGTCTCATCTAAACGCCACGCCCATCTGATCTGATCCCTGGGCCACAGCTGCGTACGACGAATTTAACCACCGGAGTCGCTGATTCAAATCAGGCGGCTGGCTCCCCTTCTCTTCCCCGACTCAGATCGAAACAGCTAAACGGTGCTTGCTTTATCTTTATCTTATTTTTGCACAGTAGGAGCGGCCGGGAGAGAGAGGCTTTAGCGCTTTGCTCAATTGGTCTCTGACTCTCTGTCTCTCTCTCACACGCACTGCTTTTAGCGCGAGCAAAGAGAAGGCGAGAGCCCACCGCGTCTTCCTTTCTCCTCCTCGCTAAGCAACTCATCATCCGGGGGGACAACCTTAGTGTAAGCAGGAGCACTAGTTAAGCTGCAGGCTGCTGCTGGAAGCAAGGTATCGGAAGTGAGTACGCCAGGCAGCGGCGGAGAGAAGCGACAGGAGCTTGATCGACACGGCCGGAGCGGAGATGGAAGCACTGAGGAGCAGGCAGGCGCCGTCGCCGTTTGTTTTCTTCCTCCTCCTGGGGTTCTTGATGCTCGTCCACCATGTCCCGTATGCAGGTATGCAGGCTCTGTGTTTGTCTTCTGTTCTGTCATTTAAATCAGCATACTGTTCTTCAGGCAAGGCAATCTGTATTCCGTTGTTGCTATTCAGTTGTTTGGATTTTGGAAGCTTCTCCCCCTCTTTCTTTTATTCCGTTTTCTCGAGATTTGAGCCGAGCACATGTTCAGATATTGATTCCTTCCCTTAATTTCATCCTGTTGTTGGGAAAGTACATTCTACTCGTAGTTCGCGGTGCAATACAGTAACTGAGGGTTCACGTAGCTTTACAAGTTTTTCTTTCAGCCGAGAGTGATGTCGTTTCTTCGATCACTCGATGTCTGTCGGTCCTTCTTTTCTCGTCGACATGGTTTCGTTCTCTATCAGGGGACGGAAAATAATGTGGGTGACAGTGAAATAGTACCAAACAGTGTCGGCATTTCGTTGGAGTTTTCTCAACCGTGCAAGTTTAGAAGAAAAAACCATCCAATCATGCGAGAGCGACCGTGATAAAATGCACGTGTTCTCAACTCCCGATACACAGTTTGCAATTTGAATCCTGCAGAATCTCCTGTCCTTCTTACAATTTACTGTGCAATACTACAAGATTACCACTGCACACGTTGCCAGCTGCTTACATTCTTCTTAACGTTCCCGCGAGCAGCTCCGCAGTCCTTCATCGGCATCAACTACGGCGACGTCGCCGACAACCTGCCGCCGCCGTCGTCGACGGCGCGCCTCCTCAAGTTCACGACCATCGGCAAGGTGCGCCTCTACAGGACCGACCCAGCGGTCGTCTCCGCCTTCGCCGGCACGGGCATCTCCCTCCTGCTCGGCGCCGCCAACGGCGACATCCCCAACTTCGCGTCCTCGCCGACCGCGGCAGCCGCCTGGGTCGCCTCCCACCTCCCGGCCTCCAATTCCCCAGCCATCACCGGCATCTCCGTCGGCAACGAGGTCCTCTTCGCCGACGACGCCTCCCTGGCCCGCAGCTCGTGCCGGCGCTGCAGAACGTCTACGACGCGCTGCCGCCCAACTCCAGCATCAAGGTCTCCACCGTGAACGCCATGGACGTGCTGGCCTCCTCCGACCCCCCGTCCTCGGGCGCGTTCAAGCCGGCGCTCGCCGGGGCACTCGACCCGCTGCTGGCATTCCTCAGCAAGACGGGCTCGCCGTTCCTCGTGAACCCGTACCCGTACTTCGCGTACCAGGACGACCCGCGGCCGGACACGCTCGCCTTCTGCCTCTTCCAGCCCAACGCCGGCCGGCCGGACGCCGGGGCGGGGCTCACCTACACCAGCATGTTCGACGCGCCAGGTGGACGCCGTGCGCGCCGCGCTGGACGCCAAGGGGTACAAGGACGTGGAGGTCGTGGTGGCCGAGACCGGGTGGCCGCATAGCGGCGGCGCCGACGAGGCCGGCGCGTCGGTGGAGAACGCGCGCGCGTTCGTGTCAGGCCTCGTCTCGCACCTCCGGTCCATGGTGGGCACGCCGCGGATGCCCGGCAAGTCGGTGGACACCTACCTATTCGCCGTGTACGACGAGGACCTCAAGCCCGGAAGGCGTCGGAGAAGTCGTTCGGGCTGTTCCAGACCGCTCACCGAGACGTACCCGACGGGGCTGATGAGGAACGGCACTGCGGGTCTCGCCCCAGCACCGTCGCCGACTCCTGCGAAGCCGGTGCGGCCGGCGACGCCGCAGGTGTGTCTTTTACTTATGATAACAGTGTGATCTGCTCTTGTGTTAAAGTTTCTTGCTTAGCGAACTAAGGTATCGCTTCCAATTGGTGCAGGTGACTCCGGCTCCTCCAGTGCAGCCGGGCGCGGCGGCGACGGTGGCACCACCTCCTCGTCATACTCGTAGTGCTGCTGAATCGTCTCGCACTGTCTCTGTCCTCCATCTCTTCTTCTTCTTTTTTCTTTATGGCTTTGTTGGTCTGACCATTTTGGTCTGCAATTTCTGTGAAGTGTACTGAGGCAGCTTGTGTTTTACTGATATGTTGTATTGGCATTGTCCAAGTATCGTATCAGTTGCAGAACAGGTGGCCACCTCACGTGGTTAGAAACGATTCACCCACATCAAAGAGACGAAGACAGTGTAATGACAAACCGACGATCATGTCGTAAAAAGAATGATCAGCTGAAACATACACAAACATTTTGCTGCGTACAAATACACCAACATCCATTGATCCATGTGCAAGCAAAACAAACAAGCCGCACACACTGGGCAAAGGACAACAGAAACAACAATCTGTAGGCAACAGCTAATGCTTCGAAAGAAGTCGAGAACAGCTCTCTACACCTCTCAGCGTACCACCATCTTAAAAAACAAGGCAAATGCAGCATCAACCAAACAAACAGACACACAAAAAAATGCCGATATCATCAGAATTATGCGCCAGAGTGAGAAACCGGTGAGGTGATGAACTGTCCGTCCTTGAAAATGTGGATGTACTGCTGAGGCATGGCATGCTCCACCTGCAGCAGAACAACCGGAGTTAGATGCAAGTGCGCAAGTTATTTGCACAAACGTGGACTACTCCATTTGGTAGCAAGTCACACGTGATAATGTGAGTACAAATCACATCTTACCCAGTCGCCATCAGTGACGCCGCTAGGAACCAATACATTCATTTCACTTGACTTGGCCGAAGTAATAGAAGCTCCCAGGGATTCTTTGCTCAAGTATAACTGACACCCAGATGAGTTGTCGATTGATATTGTCGGTGCGGTACCCTACAGGTAAAAGACAACACCTTTAGTCCTTCACGGCGCCATAAGTAGCAGAATAAACAAAAGTCACACTCAATATAGTGAGTTTACGTGGATTGCAATTAAATACAGAGTGCAGAGTGATTTGAGAAAACTAGATCTGTACTATAGCAAATATGGAGTAAATAAAATAACATACAATGTGTGGACTCGGCCCCCAGTTACTGATCTTTCCAATGGTACTTTGAAATTAGTAACTACAGGACACTTGAACTTATAAAATTTGTAATCATAAATTGAGAATGAACTAAAATGGGAAACATGAACTCAGAAACTCAGACAAGTAAGGTTGTCGTCAACATCATGTAAAAGATATTTTTTCATAGCAAAAGACACGAGGAAGTAAGAGGCACTGAAATCAAATGTCAAGAGGCTATTTCAAAGCACACAGTGGACAAATAAAAAAGGGTACACATAAGAACAGAAATTATATCAGTTAGAAGCGCAAAAAGTGTTACAATAAACTTCCTGGGGAAAGGATGATAAAAAAAAAAAAACAGAGAACAATGTGGAAAACAATCCCAGAAAAGGAACATCTTCAACACCAGATACCTCTGCCAGTGAAGGATAATCGCAAGAAAACAAAGTGTTCTTATTAGATTATCTAAGAATAACTAGGTAAAAATGGAGATATCCGTAACTTCTAAACTCTGATAAACTACTAGATTGCATATCTTCTTTCAAATATTGCAGTTTTGAAACGAAATACGTTTTCCAGACATGAAATGGCTTCCTCCATCTCTGCACACATTGATCTCTCCAGTCCAAAGTTTTTCCTTTTGGTATTTAATTTGCCATTTTGACAAATCATTGGTTGACATACATATCTGACTGTCTATGAAAATAATTTTTAACAGAATTATACATCATTTCATCGTGCTCAAACTTGCTACTACAAGCATATGACAGTTTTTATTTACCAATGCTCATATGAGGGTCAAGATTCAAATAGTTTGACCAGCACGTAAACAAAAGTGATACTTTTAGGGTAGGGAGAGTAGTACTGAGATTGAATGAAATATTCCAATTTCTATACATAAATTCACAAAATAATTCAATACCTGACATTGAACCTCAACACCGTTGCAGTTGACAACCTCAAAAGCTGCTACGACATCCTGCAATACATAGTAAACTAACTTAGTCTTGATTGTGCAATACTAATTAGCCGACGTCCTCTTTTCCAAGAAAGGTTTTCGCTAACCTTGAAAACGATTCCAAATTTGGTGCATTTGTCGACAGTGATATTGTTTACTTTACCTGCAAAATGTTTGTTTATATATTTGCAGTTTACCAAAAGCTCACACAGAAATGCAAATATCCAAATTAAATATACTCATAGACATTACCATTTACTTGAAGGACGGCATCCTTGCATCCATACACATATACAGATTGTCTCGAATCACAATCATCAATAGCAAGGTCCTTTTTACCAACTTGATTTTCGACCACCCATCTGCAAATTTTCTAACCTCAGAGGGAATACAAAATAGTATAATCATCTGGAAAGAGATAAGTGTTCATTTTTCCAGAATCGCAATATTATCCTACTCATTAAATGGTGCAAACTCCGCTAAACAGCATATAAAAATACCAATAACTTAGAGCTATGTAATAGTCTAGTGGTAGGGTCACATTGGTGCATCCCTGCTGACCAGAGTTCGAATCCTGTCATGAGCGAATTTCAGGCATCTCACCCGGGTGGGCTCTACCTATTTAAAATGCCACGAGGTTCCTCCCATGTTGGGCTAGTTTTAATATTACCATAGCTGTCAAGAAAATTAATTCAACATATGAAATTGTCTCCTTGCACATCAGACGGGACTCTATCTTGTGTTATAAAATTGTATCTCATCCTTAAGTCAAACTTAATTCCAGCAATAAATTTTCTTGATATCGCATTTAATTATCTGCACAAGGTGATCTTTTTTCTTGCACCATGAAAGTTATTTGTCAGTCCACCATAATGGCCATTTGTCTTACTTAAAATCATTAATCCATCTATTTTTATGCTATAAACCTAACACACGCAAATATTCATCTAACTTAGTGCTAGGCAATAGTCTAGTGGTAGGGTAACAGTGGTGAATCCCTGCAGACCAGAGTTCGAATCCTGTCAGAAACGGTTTTAAAATTCCCATATCTGTTAAGAAAATTAATTCAGCATAGGAAATTGAATCCTTGCACATCAGATGGGACTATATTCTGTGTAATAATATTGTATCTCATCCTTAATTCCATGTGCTTTTCTATTTTTTTTTGCAATAAATTTTCTTGATATCGCATTTATTATGTGCACAACATGATCTTTTTTCTTACACCATGAAAGCTACAAACCTAACACATGCAAACATTCATCTAAGATGTAATCAACCAAGACTGTAGATCCATCTCACTTTTAGCTTCCCTATTAACTATGCCCAAATTAACATTCTTGCACCTTCTGTGCCCCATCTCTAACCCAACTAATCAAACACAAGGCCTCGATGATCATTTTACATGGTTGGGCCTGCCTGGCATTGACGCAGGCCACCAATCGAACCCATATTTACCAGTGACAATCTGTACTAGCGTCCTAGATAATACATGCTCGATATTGATATCGTGACAATTTTTCTTAACTATGGTTAAGACTCACTTGCGACCCATCTGAAGCTCCAGTTTTGGGGGTGCAGACTTGAAGGCAAAGGATCCTGCACGAGAAGTCTTCTCAGGAGCAGGAGTAGCAGCAGTACTGTTAACAACACCACTTCTATCAGCACGGTTTTTAGTCTTCATGTCGTCAGTAACCTTCCGCAACCCTGCACACATATAGTGGGGCTTCGTTTATCTGCTATTCATTTTTGAAATGGAAATACAAATCCTCCGGTTTTAGAAAAGTAGGTTCTTTCACTACCTGAAGTAACGGGTTTGCCCCCCTAATCTCTTGAAAGACAGCTGACTTCCCTGTTTAGGCTGCGAAGATTTGGAGATTTCTCTGTGCTAAAAAGAGGAGCTGAGGGTGGAGCTGGTGGAGGGGCCCCTTAACCGCTGGCGCTTTAGGTGTTGGAGCAGCAGCCTTTGGTTGGACAAAGGTGCACCTCCAGCAGGATTCCAGACAGGCCCAAGAGGGTAATGCTTTTTAACATAATCCCGCAAGCCTGGCATGTAGAGCTCCTTCAAAGCTTTAGCCCACTCAACATGGTCAGCATCTTTGTTCCTGTACTCCACAAGAACCTACGAGAAAAATGGTGTATATACATAATGAACCAAGATAGTATAAATATGAATTTGATTTCGTGGTAGATGAAAACTTTCGGCTGGATTTCTAATAGCATTGTAAATGTGTGTCACTAATGAATCACTCTTTGTGCGGATATCGTACAAACTTTAATCAATATTTCAAGACAATGCGGCAAAACATTATCAGTTGCTATAAAATTAGCGTATAGCTGGATTAACCAATACATAGAAGACACGGAAATCTTCATTACTCTGAGATCTTAAGAAACAAACCATTATTATTAACCTTATGCTACTGTAGGCCATTTTATAGTATTAGCTCATTTGAAACTTACCATAAGAAGCTCATTTGAAACTTGAACAATAGGTAAGTTCTCAAAAAAATCAGTCCCTGAAATCCCTTGCAGAAATATGCCGACAGCCAGGTGGACCTTGTCGCTTTCTCAGCTCCTCTTCCTCAGTCATTCGTGCAAATA